>JALGQZ010000002.1:37956996-38321996 GCA_023105745.1 Austropuccinia psidii
TGAATTTCAGACCCTTGAGCTTCTTTGGCAACATGTGCATAATGTTGCCAGGGCTCAGGGGTATGCTGTGTCCACCTTGAGGTCCAATATGACCCACAACCAAATTGAAATATGTTGTGATAGGTCTGGCACCCCAAATCCCAACAGAAGCCCCTCCAAAACAGTCACCTCAAGAAAGCTTGACTGTCCTTTTAGACTTTATGCCAGGAAATATGCCAAGAGTACCACTTGGACTCTTAAAGTCAAAAATCCTGAACATAGCCATGATGCCACTGAAAATATCATGGCACATCCTGCTTTCAGGAAATTCAATGAGCAAGAAACATCCCAAATTGCTCAAATGTCTGAATCACTCCTCATGCCAAGGCAAATTCAGGCCCAATTATGCAGCCAGAGGGAGTCTGACAGGCCTGTAATCCTTCAAGACATTTATAACCAAGTCAAGAAAATAAAGAAAGACAAACTGCAAGGCAGAAGGCCCATTGATGCTCTTATTGACACTCTCAAAGAAGAAAATTTTGTTTGGTCCTCTGCAAGGGATTCTGAGGGACACATTACCTCCTTGTTTTTTACTCACCCCCTGGCCATAAAACTTCTTCATGGCTTTCCTCATGTCATTCTTATGGATTGTACTTATAAAACCAATAAGTACAAAATGCCTCTTTTTCATATTGTTGGATTCAGCTCAACAAATAAGACCTTTTCTGGGGCTTTTGGTTTGATGAAGAATGAAAATGAAACTTCATATACTTGGGCATTAAATCAATACATTGAAAAGGTCCTCAACAACACCAATCTTGTTCCCCCCCCCCAGTTATTGTTATTGACAGGGATCTGGCCTTGAAAAACTCTATTAAGAAGCTCTTCCCAGACTCCAAAGTCATGCTATGCATTTGGCACATCAACAAGGATGTATCTGCTCATTGCATGAAGAAAATTGGTCATGGAACTTATTTTGAAAATTTTATGGGCCTTTGGAATCAAGTAATATACTTCTTCATTTTATTTCATTTTATTTCACTTTTTTTCTTATTATTGTCTTTATTAATGACTTTGGGATTCTTTTCTCAGCTTATGTATTCACCCACTGAAAAGTCTTTCAAAGACAACTGGAAGAAGCTTGAAAAGCAAGTTAAAAATGCTGAGGTCTTGCAGTATTTGGAAAAGACGTGGCTTCCTCTAAAGGAGTATTATGTGCCAGCCTGGACAAACCACCATTGCCACCTGGGTGTGGGCTCCACCTCCAGAGTTGAAGGTGCCCATGCCATGGTTAAACTTTGGCTACAAAAGTTCACTGGTACTCTCCTGGAGGTAGTCAGGGCACTCCACATGGCATTCAGAAAACAATTTATTGAAATTATCAACAGAATCTCCAAAGAAATGATTGTCCATGTCAAGAATTTTCCTCCACACATCTGTGCCCTCAATGGCAAGGTGTCTCATTATGCTCTTCAGATTGCCTTTGAAAATTTCAAAACAAAATTTCCTCCAAATGAAAAATGCACCAACAAATACAACAATTATAAAGGCATTCCTTGCAAGCATAAGACCCAAAAGGCATTTGCCAAGCGCCAAAGGCTTGAATTATCAGACTTCCATCCTCAGTGGCATTTGAATTTGCCTGTGAGGGTTTTTTAATTTCTTCTTATTATTTTTTTTCTCATTGACTGATTTTACTTGTCATATTCTTCTCAGACTGGTTTTCAAGGTGATGATCAAAGTGTTGAAAAAGAAAGAAAGAATGAAGCCAAGAAAATATTTGAAGACATTGGGGAAGACCTGTTTCAAAGACCAATGGCAGAAATCACCTCAATACTCCAACATTTTCAAGATGTTTTGACTGGAAAAGTCCCATTTGATCAAATTCCCAAGAGTCAAGAGGATGATCAATATTATGAAGACCCTCTAGAATGCAAGAACATCCGTGGAAGACCCCAAGGAGCCAAGAATAAAAACAAAAGAGAACCTTCAAGATTTGAAATTATTGAGAGTCAAACCAAGAGAAGAGGAAGACCCCCATCAAAAGTGACCAGTACAATAACTTCAAGATCCCAGTCAAATGTCCCCTCTCCAATTATGGAAGTGGACTCATCTGAAGATTCTGAAGATTCTGAGGACTCCTTATCTAAATCCATCAGTTCATTGGATTCACTACCCTCAGCAACTGAATTAAATAAATCAGAAGTAACCCTTAGAAGGTCCAGAAGATTGGCAATTGGAAGCAAAACATCACAAAGAAAATCACACAAGCCTTCCACCAGTTTGAATATATATGATGCAATTGACCTGACCTGTGAGCATTGTCAAAGCAACTATTACACAAGTGATGAATGCTCCAAGCTTTTTGTGAGTTTCTGATTCTTTTTAATGTAATTTTATGTTGTTTATTTTGATATTTATTCATTTTTTGAACTTATGTTATCAGATAACTGGCTCAGAAGACTTGCCCAAGTTTATATTGAAATACACCTTCAAGGCCATAAATGTCCAGGGTGATGGAAACTGTGGCTACAGAACAGTATCCCACTTCATTTACAAGACTTGAGATCAATGGGCTGATGTCAGAGGTGACTTGGCTGAAGAAATTCAACAAGATCAAGACCTTTATGAAGCCATGAACACCTTAATTCCCTCAGTATCCTCTTATTTGGAAAGAATTGAATGGTATGAAGATGTTGGCCAGGCTCCAAAAAGCAAGTGGATGTCCATGCCTGACATGGGGGATCCAATTGCAAATAAGTATAAAAGACCAGTTTTCTTTTATTCCACAGCCCAATCTTTTTCTTTTTTCCCTTATTTCTGTCCTCCAAATGATAATCCCCCCATTTTCATCTGCTTCTTGAATAGTTGTGCTCATTTTGTTCCTTTGGACATCATCATTTCTAAAGTTTATCCAGTCCCCCCCCATTACTGTGAACTGGGAGATTCATGCCCAAGCACAAGCCCTGGGGTGGGCTGATAAATTTAAGAAACACAGAATGTTGTATTTGTCAAATCTTCCTCCCCCCTCTCAGAAAAAACCCACTATTTTGGAGGTTGATTCTGATTGAATGATTTTTGTATATACAATTTATGCCAATTATCCCCCTCCTCAGTCATATTTATTGCTTAAATCCAACCTCAGTCTCATTTTATATCAAACGTGTGGAACTTTTGTACTTGAAAATAGTCATATTACACATAACAAAAAAAACAGTTAAAAAAACACTCATTGCGCCTTCACTTGTGGTCCCACCCAAAAAAATTTCCCAATTCATGAGCTTCTGGTTCTTTATTGTCCAGATTGAACCCTTGAATTTAAAAAAAAAAATGAAGGAAATTCATAAGTGGGAAGTTATTAAATTCACTTTTTAAAAATAGGCATATTACAATGACAGGAAAAAACATTTGAAAATAAAACCCTTTTTGCGCCTTCACTTGTCCCACCCAAAAAAAATCCCAAAATTATGAGATTCTGGTGCTTTATTCTTTACATTGAACCCTTTATTTTTAAAAAAAAAATGAAGGAAATTTATAAGTGGGAAGATTTTAAATGAATTTTTGAAAAAAATATGCCATTTTGGCATATTGGCCAAATTTGTGAAATTTGGCAAAAAAAAAAAAAATTTGAAAAAATTTGTGCTTATTGACATGCCAAGTCAGGAAAAATATGGCAAAAAAAAATTAAAAAAAACCTCAAAAGTGAGCCTGAGGAATTTTTTTTGAAAATTAAGGTCACTTACGTGTTTTTACCATAAATTGGTAAAAACACGTAAGAGCTTACGTGTGTTTACCAACACCCTAAAAAAAATAAAAAAAATAAAAAAAATTAAAACAATAAAAAAAATTAAAAAAATAAAAAAAATAAAAAAAATAAAAAAAATAAAAAAAATAAAAAAAATTAGAAAAATTAGAAAAATTAGAAAAATAAAAAAAATAAAAAAAATAAAAAAAATAAAGAAAATAAAGAAAATAAAAAAAATAAAAAAAATAAAAAAAATAAAAAAAATAAAGAAAATAAAGAAAATAAAAAAAATTAAAAAAATTAAAAAAATTAAAAAAATTAAAAAAATTAAAAAAATTAAAAAAATTAAAAAAATAAAAAAAATAAAAAAAATTAAAAAAATTAAAAAAAATAAAAAAAATAAAAAAAATAAAAAAAATAAAAAAAATAAAAAAAATTAAAAAAATTAAAAAAATTAAAAAAATTAAAAAAATTAAAAAAATAAAAAAAATAAAAAAAATAAAAAAAAATAAAAAAAATAAAAAAAATAAAAAATATAAAAAAAATATAAAAAAAATATAAAAAAAATATAAAAAAAATATAAAAAAAATACAAAAAATAAAAAAAATAAAAAAAATAAAAAATATAAAAAAAATATAAAAAAAATATAAAAAAAATATAAAAAAAATATAAAAAAAATTAAAAAAATAAAAAAAATTAAAAAAATAAAAAAAATAAAAAAAATTAAAAAAATAAAAAAAATTAAAAAAATTAAAAAAATAAAAAAAATAAAAAAAATAAAAAAAATAAAAAAAATAAAAAAAATAAAAAAAATAAAAAAAATAAAAAAAATTAAAAAAATTAAAAAAATTAAAAAAATTAAAAAAATTAAAAAAATAAAAAAAATTAAAAAAATTAAAAAAATTAAAAAAATTAAAAAAATTAAAAAAATTAAAAAAATTAAAAAAATTAAAAAAATTAAAAAAATTAAAAAAATTAAAAAAATAAAAAAAATAAAAAAAATAAAAATAAAAAAAATAAAAAAAATAAAAAAAATAAAAAAAATAAAAAAAATAAAAAAAATAAAAAAATATAAAAAAAATAAAAAAAATAAAAAAAATAAAAAATAATAAGAATTAATAATAAATAATAATAAAATTAAAAAAGAGATAAAAATAAAAAAAAAAATAATAAAATTAAGTTTAATTTCTTTTTCTTTTTCTTATTTTTTTTTTTTTAATTAATTTTTATTACCTCTTTTATTTTTTAATTTTTTTTTTTTTGAAATTTATAACATTATTTTAATAATAATAAATAATTTAAGGATTAGATTTGATAATTTTTAAATTAAAATTATATAAATTTGTATTATTGGTATAAGTTTTAAATTAAGGAATTGATTTAATAACCCCCTCCCCTCCCCTCCCCCCCCCCTATTTTTTTAAAATAATAATAATATAAAGCTAAATTTTATGATTGGGGTTTGAACTCAATTTGAGATATTTTTTTTTTAAATTATTTTGATATTAAATTTATTTCAATTTTTAATTCAATTTAAAATTTAATTATTTTTTTATTTTTTTTTAAATTTTTTTTAAAAATCTATCAACTCACATTTGAATTTTGTTAAATTTTTTATATGACACAACTAACTTACTCACTTTGCTTTTTAAAATAATTTTTTCTTTCAAATTTGGAAGGTTATCAATTATAATCAATGAAATTTGATGATCATAAATGTTGTATTGAAACTTGAAATTAATTCAAAACCTACTTAAATGGTTAATAACTTGTGAATGCATAAAATGTTTGAAATAATTTTAAGAAATTGAAATTTAATTGAAATATTTTTTAATTAAATTTTAATTTCAAATTAATTTAAAAACAATTTTGCAAACCCAATCATGAACCAAGGAATTTTTCTTTTAAGAAAATAAAATTAAAAATTTATTCTTTTTAAGTTGATTTGATTTTAAATTTTAAATTTAATTTTCATTTCCTTTCATCTCTTTTTTTTTTGATTTAATTTCTTGTAAATTTCTTTTAATTCAATTTCTTGTTAATTTCTTTTGTTTGAATTTAATTTAATTTAATTCAAAAAGAAAAGATATGATGAGTTTTGGCCAGAATTTCAAAGGTTTCAGTTTTTGAAAGTCCCAAAAGCGTTGTCAGAGCATCTTAGCAGGCTGGAGTGCTTGCTTTTTTTTTTCCAAAAAAGGTCGCACAATGTCTTCAAGACGTGTTTCCTATCATCTTTGGCTGGACTCGCTGACGTTAATCAACTTTATTTTAACATTATCTTGATTATAGCTGTTAGTTTCAGTTTTTGAAAAACAAATAAAATTAACTTTCAAATTAGTTTTTGAAACAGTCTTCAACAGTCAAAATGATCAAGAAAAGTCACTGAGATCTGATCCACCACAAAACAACTACCTATTCTTAAGCAAACAAGATTATTTGACTTATAGACCTAGTCATTTACGTACATCAAAGGTCATTTTACAAAAAAAAATAAACCATCTCATCAAATCAAAAAACAAAACAAAAAACATGATAATTTATAATAATGAAAACTATCCTTTTTTTTATATTTGATATAAAAAAAGTAACCAAATTTACTAGTTCTTGAACGTGAACAAACCCTTTTTTCAAAAGGACCTTGCATATCTGATGGCAGGCCTTTCCTTCCTTTTCAATTAACATCCTCTTTTGATATTGTTTGCTAGGCTACAATTCATATTCAAGAAAATCCCACCAATTAAGAAAATAACTAAAATGAACCAAACTCAAATAGAAACTTTTTGATTTTTTTAATTTTTTGATTTTGATTTTTTTTTTTATTTTTTTTTTTTAAACAAATAATATTTTTTTTTTTGAAAATATCAGAGGACCCGTCCAAAGGCTCTATGATTTTTACAAACTACTACTTCCATCCAAATTGTTTTAAGGTTTCAAATTTCCATCCTATCCATTGAATGATTATCTTCCATGACTAAACTGAGTCCATTTCCTGATGACGACGACGTAGGTGGTGGTGGTTGATTTGATGATGATGATGATGGTCTTTGTTGGCAAGAGGCTCCATTGCGAATAGGATTGATACCACCACTAGGCGCACTGCTAGAAATCAATCGACGTGAATGTAAAAGCGTATTGCCATTTCCAATGCCCATCATTTCTTGCTTTTTCTCTTTCATACGACCTGAATATTATGAATCAGTAAGCATAAATTGTAACAATGTATGAAATGTAAAACTTCCAAGAAGGACAACTTACCAAATAATTCACCAACTACCATGTAATCTCTAGGGGTTGCGAAACTTGTTGGTTGATCCTGCAAAAACCTCATAACTGTCTCAAGCGCACCTAATGCCTCATCAAATCCAATTTCAGAATCATCACCTGTCCAATCAGCTGTTTCATCTCGTTGATTGGAATGAAGATGATGACTGATTCGACTTGGGCAGACTGGAGCAAGCTCTAATCTTGAAGTAGTTTTAGAAGGAAATGGTAGATGTGAGTGAGCTTGATGATTTGGTGGGGCAGAAACTGGAGAAAATGATGAGGCAGGGAATGGGAATGACGCGAATTGATGAGCTGGAGAGCTTGCCGACATTGGCGGAAGCATTGGGGGACCTGATTGACTTGACCTGGTAGTACCAGTCGAGTTAAAGGCTGGATGTGACATGGCATGACGAAGACTAGGGAAGGTTCTTCGAACAGGAGCCGTTCGCAAAGGAGGTGGATGAAAGTTAGGTTGGCTAGCATAAGATGACAACTGATGGGGGGGATGCATTTTAAGCCCGGTTGCACTTGGAGAGTTGAGATAAAGCTCATCACCGTAGATTGAAGACTGTTGGGAAAGTGAACCGATAGAAAGAGAGGAGCTTCGAGAGTGACTTGAACTTGGCTGACAATGTTCTGGTACAGGTCGATAATCTGATTGGCCACCATAAAATGATCGAGAGTGATGAGTTGAGTGGTGATTGGAATGACTATTGGCTGGATGATGATGATGATAATGATGTGAGGACTTGAAAACAACTGTCTGATCACCAGACCCACTATCAGTTGCCGAAGAGATTTGCTCAATACCATCCATTCCATCTGCTTCTTCCTGTTCATTATCTGATAATCGATCATGGGTATTGACAATCGTGACATCACTTAATAACCCATGATTTTCTGGGCCGACAGCGCGCAAAGGAGAATTAAGAGTTTCAGCAAGTTCTTGCATCTTGACACCATGTGAACTGCCTTCATTGGATGAATTTGGGCTAGAAAGTGGAGGTGTAGGCGCAGAGCTAGGGTGTTGATGTCGATAATCTGATTGAGGGGATGAATCACGAAGGTTTTCTTGAAATGAGGGTAAAGTTTGATGTTCTTTAATTTCGGTATTCATGACTTGTGTAGAATCATATTCTAGATCAACCTGCTCCTGTTTGGCTTTAGCCTGCTCATCCTCATCCAGATCATCATCTTCTTCCTCTTCAAGTTCTTCTTCCTCCCCTTCATCATCATCATCATCTTCTTCTTCTTCTTCCTCATCTTCTTCTCCCTCTAAATCATCAACTTGTACATAATTCATTTTTTGTTCGCCTGGAGTGATTATGATGTTAGAGTTTGAATTAATTGAATCTAGGGTAGTAGCTAGACGATGATTGCTTGACTTGAGTGTTGAACATGGTTGATCAGGCATAGGTGGGCCCATTCCTCTATCCATGTCCAAAAACCTACCTCCCTTAATCTGAGCTCTCTCCTTAAAAGCATCTAACCAGCCGTTAGAGGCTTTAAAAGCTCCTTCTCCGAGGCCCATTTCTTGAGAGACAACTAAGGCAACATCTTTGATGGTCCGATCACCAAGAAAGCCACCCTCGATCGATTTTTCCTTACAACGTCTAACGACTTCACTTTCAAGTTGAGGAAATCGACCACCACGATGTTTGATAACTTTGGCAGCACGCGCCGTTGGTGAGATTGACAACCACTTTTCACGATACTTGAGTATTTTTGAGACCGAAGATCGATCGATACCCCATTGAACTGCAATATCCTCTTGAGTAGCTTTAGGATGAGCAGCGGCATATTCACATATCCGACGACGGTCAAGATTGTTAAGTTTTGATTGACGACGCGATGTCTTGGGTGGAGGACGACCTGAAGGGGTAGATCCAGTGAGAGGACGCGTTAGATGGATGGAATTAACTTGAGCGTGATGACTATAAGAAGGATTACGAGAGAGAGGTGGAGGCGATCGCATGGGGGTATGAGGGAGGGGGGAGTGATGAGAATAATGATGATGGTGATTATTAAGATGATTACGTTGAAGATGATGTTGATGATGAGGATGATGAGGATGATGTAAATGGTGATGGGGTGGAGGGGGTGGAAGCGTTTGTTGTTGTTGAGGGTGATGGTGATGGGGTGAAGAGGGGTGATGGTAAGAAGGGTCAGGACCGAGTGTGGAGATAGAAGGCAGAAAGGATGGCGCCAATAGAGTTGAGGAGCTAGAACGGGACAACATCTGGTTGGGGTGTCAGGAGGAAGAAGTGGAGGGAGGGAAGGATTGGAAGGAGCCCCAGGATAATGGAACAAAGAAAGAGATGTCAAGAAAACTAAACTAAACTTAAAAGCTGAAGCGTGAGAGATTATCAGGCAAAACAATTCAAAAGAAAGAGTGAGTGAGAGAAGGAGAAGCAAGAGTAGATCAAAGTAAACTTGAAGGTGAACGAATCAGAAATGTGATAAAAATTTTTTTAAAAAAAAAGAGCACACTAGTACTAGAGTAATAAGTTACAATACGATCTTCTTAAAAAAAAAAAAAAAAAAAAAAGAATGAAAGGATAATAATAATGATGAATGAAGTTGTTATAATATTTTTTTTTAAAAAAATAATAATGAAATAATCAAAAAAGAATAATAGTAATAGTAGTATATAAGACGAAAAGCAAGTTACAGAGTGATTGTTAATTGTTTTAATTATTATTATTTTTCTTCCCTTTCTTGATAGTTTGAATCTAATGAATGATAATACAGGGCTGTAATGATTCTTGTAATTTTGTAGTTTAACAATGAGTATTAATTGCTAATTAATTTTCAATTGACCGGTTCAGTTAAGATGATCGGATGAGATAAATGAGTTGGGTTTAAATGAAATCAGTAATGAAGTTCAAATGTTAGTCTTTGATCCGGTGTCACGGGTGATGGATAATAGGAGTGGGTGGAGACGTCAATGATTGAGACCAAAAAAAAAGGAGTTCCAGGTTGTGAATGAGACAAGGTAATGAATTAGGTAGGGGGGGAGGGGGAATATGAATGAGAATGAGTGAGGAGGATTGAAGGTGAGTACGAGTGAATCGTGATCCAAGACAGCCGAGAGAGTAGTTTAATATGATATACTTTAGTTTGGTAAAACAGGGTAATAGAAGGAAGACAGACGAGAGTTTGGGTATGAATAGGACTAAAGATAATTAAAGCTATTTTTAAAGTAAGAGTGATGACAATAGAGTGTTTGATTTATTGTAATTATTAAGAGATTTTTATTAAAGTGTGAAGGGATAAGAAGTAGATCAATCAAAGTAAGGTACACAATACAAACAGTAGAGTATAGTATAGTATAGTACAATTTTAATGTGATGATGTTAAGATAAGATCAGATTGAAGTACTGTACTGTAGGTTGATGTAAATTGATCAAGTTTACGTAGTTTAATTTTAAGACTAGACCAAGTTAATGATAGAGTGATGTGATGATTGCATTAGAATACTGTAATGGTATTATTCCATGTAATTGATTTTAACTTTTTAGTGTTGTATAATGTAAGATTTATTGTAATTTATTGTAATGTAATGAATCCCCCTCCTGTAACGAAATTTATGGGGTTAGAATGAAAGAGTTTGAATTGATTGAATGAATGAATGAATGAATTGAATTGAATTGAATGAATGAAAGAGTGATCGATTGATGTAAAAAGTTGAATATGAATAGTTTAAATTGAAGTTGAATCGAATAAATTGGTAAATGATTAAAGGTAATCAAGAAAATTGATGCGTGCGTAGTGATGTGGTAGTGATAGTGTGACGGGTTATTTGAATAGTAATAGTTAGTTTGTGATTGACAGAAGAAATCAAGTTAAGAAATCATTAAAATGTGGGTTGAGTAAGTAAGACTGACTCAATAATCAAAATAAACAAGGTCCTGTCAGAGTGCAAATGGATTGGATCAGGTGATCTAGAGCTGAGGGATTTAAACGTTTTTTCTGGCTTTTCTTCTTGCTTCTTAATTTTGTTGTCTTCTTGGTTTGAATGAAATTAAAACGTGTTTGAAATTGAATCACTCAAAAAAAAAAGAAAAAAAAAAAAAAAAAAAAGTGAAGAAATAAAAAGGCGGTTTAAACTAGCTTATGGATATGATTAATTGAAACCTTCCAAGATGATAACCGAAAATAGTTAGATCGATTGACTAGTTAGCTCACTAAAACTTGATCTTAGTGTCATAAAATAAATCTCATGTCAATAATTAACGAAATTAACATAGAGAGACTGAAGGGTTATCAAGCAAAGAAAAGGATAAGAGGAGTGAGTTAATTAACGAATAAATAAACAAACAAACCAATAAATAAGACAAGCAATGGTTAATTTTGGTTTAATGAATGTTTCGTTTAGATTTTGAGTGAGTTTGATGAATTAGTTTTTAAAAAAAGGGGGATGAAAAGTAGGTAAGATATCTGTTAAATTAAAGAAAAGAGATAATTAAAAATAATTAAATAGATGGTCTGAATAGGTCAAGATTTTATTATTAAGCTAAGAATTTAATGAATAATAAATGATGAAAAGGATAGGATTTATTAAGGAGGAATACTGAGACTGAGTGATGAAAAGTATTTTTAGTTGTTGGAAATTTAAAAGTTAATACTCTAATAAGAAAGATGATATATTTATTCTACATGTAGACTGTAGAGTACAGACAAAGAGCAAATTACAGTAATTAGGATACTACTATTATTGTACCGGACTAATACTATAGCGTAGTCAGGTCAATCAATTCAAGATTATATTGAATTTAATGAGATAGTGATGGTCGTAGGCTACCGAATGATAGAGAGTCAGACTGTCAGACTGAGAGTAAGACTGCGGTGGTGACAAGTTAGTGGTGGTGGTGATAAGTAAGTGAGTCAAACGAGGGGGAGGGTGGGATTGCTTTGGGGTGATCGACGGTGAGAGAGCGTGGAGAATTAAATGATCGATCGAGATGGATGAATGGAGTGGGATGAGAGGAAAGCGCAGTCTTAGTACAGTACGCCAGACAGGACAGTGTTGTAGCAGGAGACAGGTTTGTACTGTATAGTATACTATACAGTACAGTACATGTAGAGTACAAAACAGCACAGTTGAAAACTAGACAGTGTAGTAGTATTAAGGTAGTGGGTAGGTAGAAATAGAATGAGTCTTAGTGACTGGTAGAGAGAGAAAAAAAGTCAACTACTATATCATAATAGCCCACTCAAATCAAAAAATTTAGAGGCCAATTATTGTAATATCATGAAAAGATTGAGCGATTTGAGATAACTTGAAAAAATTTGAATGAAACTGTGTACTGTACTGTACTGTAGAGTAGATATTATGCTTGTTAGGAGGGAAGATGATAATGGTAGAGAATTTTAGGGTAGATGGGATTAGTTAAGATTTCTGTTCAAGATACTTTCAAGACTTGAGAGGATAAAAAGAACAAATCTGATTGCGAACTGACTTGACTTGATTTGAGCTTCAAGACCATAGAGAGTGTATTAACTACTGATTTTTGTCTACTGTGTATAGCAGCAATTTTGTCTTGACTAGTTTTGTATTCTATGCCTATGGTGTGGGTACAGTACACAGTAGGTTTACTGTACTGTATGCATGCAGTACTGTACAGTACAGCTACTACCACACTACTGTGTACTGTACAGTACAGTACTGTATACAGCTGCACTACTGCACTACAACAGTTACAGTGTAAACCTTACTTTATATTTTACCTGTAATTGTTGTGTACTGTACTGTACAGTACAACTGTTGTAGGTTATGTGGGATAGACAGAGTGGGTTTGGATTGGCAAGAATTGGCAAGGAGTTTTTTTTGGGTTTGTTTTTGTTTTTTGGATGGGGGATAAAGTCAAATATGTGAGGCCAATGATTTGATTTATTTTGTATATATATAAGAATATGAACATGATTGATTTCGAGTTAATATTTTTATTTTTGTCAATTTTATTGAGTACAATACTAGAATAGTTTTTAATTAAAATCTTATGAATTGATTTGAATTTTTAAGATGAAAAAAAATAAAATAAAAGATTATATAAGGAAAACCAATAGTATAGAGTAAGAGCGTCAAGGTAATTTAAGGTGTAAAGTGTAGTGTAGTACAGTATAAAGTTAAACCAACGAATTTTGAATAATTTAATGATGTGAGAGGGTGAGTGAATTCCTACAAAGTTCAAAAGTGTAAGTACACAGAGTAAGTTGTATTTACGATACAGTACTGTACAGTACAGTATGATTAAACGAGTAAACTAAGATTCTACTTTAGTCTAATACGGTAGTAAGTTTTTATAGCTTGAAAAGATGACTTGGACTGAATGAATGAAATGAATGAATGAATGACTTATGAAATAATAATAATACGGAGGAATGGTTGAGATGGAATTAATTGAGGATGATGAGTCAATCAAGCAACTATTTTAATTTTAAATTTTAAATTTTAAATTTTAAATTTTAAATCAAGAGCGGAAAATAATGATAGAAGATGATGATTATGATGATATTAATGCATGAATGAAGATAAACTGCTGCTGTAGTTTAAGATGGACGATTGATGAAGTCAACTGAAATGATATACTGTACTGTATAATGATAAAATCTTATATGTAACTTGTATTGAATTTGAATTTAATTTTATACAGTTTAGACTCTAGTCTAGTTAGTACTACAGTACAGTAGAGTAGAGTAGGGTTGTACAGGCACAAGTACAGTACAGTACAGTAGTATAAAAATAAATTATTTTATTAAAGTAATAAAGATAAAAAGATGAAAGAATTTTGAAAGATAAATCTTGAAGTTTAAATAATTTAATTGAGATAAAAATTTGATTTACTATACTGTAACACCGTAAAATGTAGACTAATAATGAATTAGTCAAGTTGACTGATAAACTTTTTGGTTTGTTTTGTTTGTTTTGTGTTGATTGATGATGATGATGAATTCAACAATAAAATGATAAAGATGGATTAAGTTTTAAGGATAAAATTAAAATTTTATTAATCTAATTTATCTATACTGTACAGTACAGTATAGTGTACAGTGTACATGTACATGTACAATTATAAAAAAATAAATTGACTACTGACTGTACAGTACAGTACAGCAAAAAATGTAATGGTAATTTTTAAATAATTTTTGGTCAAGTCCAAGGGTGATAATAGAGGAGGATAAGTAAATTATAAGAGGATCAATGTGAGATTATCAAAAATAACTCAATTAACTAAATATTTAATCACACTCCATCTTAAATTCACTCAAATCTTTTGATTTCTCTTGAATTTAAAAAATTTTAATAGATTTAATATCAAACTCATACTCATCATATCTTTCAAACTGTTCTATTTATTCTGACATTTCAATCGACTATCAATTTAACTCAAAATTTAAATAATATTGTAATAATATTCATTCAAGGATCTTTCGAATAGTACAGTACAGTATCTATCTAGCTTTAAGAAAAAAAAAAAAACTTAATTGGTTTTATAATTTTCTATCTTTCTATTCAAATCTACAAATTTAATCTAAAGTACAGTACAGTACAGTACATCAAATTATTAATTGATTTAATGTTAGGTTAAGAGGGAACCATTAGAATTTAAAATTCGTTGAGAATTTTTTACTCTAATAGAATTAACTTAACATGTAAAAGAAAACTTTAAAAGAAATTTCAAAAAAAAACTTTTATGGGAAAATTTTAATTAAATTTCAAAAATTAAACATAAAAAATTAAATTAAATTTTACAGTAAATAATAATAGTGTTTTATAAAAATCAAAATTAAAAATAAAAATAAAAATTTATAATGAAAAACTATATAAAATTTTAAAATTTTAAAAATCTCAATCAAATTTCTTTATGAAAAAATAAAAATAAATTAACTCATTCAATTCAATTCAATCCAATTCTATCTACCTGTGTTATTATTTTGCTTGAAATACTTGTTTTTTTTTCTTTTGAAAATAAAAATAAAAAATCATTTCATCAATCTATCTAACCCTTATTTTGATTTAATATTTGAGATTTTTTTATCTATAAATTATAATTACCTTTTATTATATTAATATAGATTATTTACTACTTTATTGAAAATCTAATTTAAATTTCTATCTGTCAATAATGGTTATTATTATATAACTACTTAAAATCTATAATTTTAATTTAAATTAAAAATCAAATTTAAATGAAATTAAAATCTATTTATCTCATAAGAAAAAAAAAATTACATATATTAAAATTTGAAAATTTAACTTTTTTTCACCCTTTGAAAAATAAATAAATAAATATTGAATAAAAGTTAAATTTAAATATTTAACATTCCTCCTCATTATATATAACCTAATGATAAACTCATATAAAAAAAATTAGTAAATGTATATATATATATATTATTTTTAACATTAACTAATTAATTGATAAAGATAATTAAAAACATAATAATTTTTCATCAATTTGGAAAGATCATTTCAAAATCATTAATTTATTATAGGTGTTGGTAAACTCATGTAAGCCCTTACATGTTTTTACTAAAAACACATAATTTTATGGTAAAAAAACATAAGGGGTGGGTTTTAAATGAAATATGGCTATTTATGGCATTATAAATGCAATAAAGGGCATTATCAATGAAATAGAGGGGATTATTAATTCCATAAATGGCATTATAAATGCAATAAAGGAAATTATAAATTCAATAAAGAGAATTATTAATGCAATAAATGGAATTGTTAATGCCACAAATGGCATTGTTAATTCCATAAATGGGATTAAAAATGCCATTTATGGTATTTGTAAGGCTATTCATGCCATTCTTGAGGCCATTTATGGCATTGTTAAGGCCACAAATGAGATTAACAATGCCATTTATGGAATTGTTAAGGCTATAAATAATATTAAAAATTCCATAAATGGTAGTGTTAATGGCCTTAAAAATGCCATTTATGGCATTATTAATGTCATTTATAACCTTAAAAATTCCATAAATAGCATTGTTAATTTCATTTATGGCCTCAAAACTTTTAGTAAAAACATGTAAGGGCTTATCTGTTTTTACTAAAAGCTTATGTTTGTTTACCAAAACCCTTTATTATTATTATTATTATTATGAATTTTGATTTATTTATTTTTTAATTCAAAAAAAAAAAAAATTATAATTAATAAAATTAAATAATCATTTTTTTTTCTTGTTTATAATAATAATAATAATAATAAAAACATTCATTAATTTATTTTTCTTTTTATTTTATAAAAAAAAACAACCAATTAATTAGTTTTTTTTATTTTTATTAAAATTAAAATCAAGAAATAATTTATTTTTTTAAAACAAATAAAAAAAAAAAAAAATTAAAAAAAAAAAAAATTAAAAAAAAACTCATTTAATTCTTGATTAATTTTTTTTTTTTAATAAAATATTTAACAAAAAAAAAAAAAAAAAAAAATTATATATAATTATAAATTCTTTTTGTTTTTTTTTTTTTGTTTTTTTTTGGAAATTTAGTATAAAACCTTTATTTTAAGAAATGAAATATATTTTATTTATGAAAATAAATCAAAAACTAATATTAAAAAATAATTTTTTTTTAAATTATTAATATAACTCATAAGTTTTATTAATATATTCAAAATTCATCATTTTTTGATTTTTTTTTTGTTTTTTTTTTTTTTTTTTGAATAATTAAATTCATTTATTTTTTTTTTTAAGTTCAAATTTTTTTAATTTAAAAAAAAACAAAAAAAAAATTTTTTTAATTTGAATAATTTAATTTAGTATTTTAAAGTTATTAATATAAAAAAATTTAATTTAAAAATCAATTAATTTTTTAATTTCATCAAAAAAAATTTGTTTAAAGTAAAAAAAAAAAAATTAATTTAAAAATAGTATTAAATAAGATTTTTTTTTTTTTTTTTATGAGAAAAAAACAAAAAAAACCAATTTTATTGTTTTTAAATTTATTATTATAAAAAAAAAATAATAATAATATTATTATTATTATAAAGATTTATTTTTTTAACAAAAAATAAAAATTTATTCAAAAATACTTTATAAAAGATATTTAAGGTTAAAAAAGAAATTTTTTCAAGAGAAATTTCAATTGAAATTAATTGAGAAAAGAAATTTAGGAAATTAATATAAGGACAGAGTCTTCAAAAGGATAATTGAATAGAAAACATTCCCAAAAGTGACCAGAGTGAATTTGGAAACAAAGTGGCAAAGTTAACAGTAATGAAAGATGCTTTAATTCACTTATGAGGTGGTTCAAGGGGTAAAAATAATTATAAGAATTACAAAAAAATGATTATAATTATTTTTTAACATGGTTAGGAGGTTTAAAATGATTTAAAAAGGGTGGTTGGAATCTTTTATTGTTTGGTTTAACAGTGTTTAAACTAATTATAAAAGGAAAAGATTCTAACATGAAGAGAAAAGTGGGGCAAAGAAGAAATTCTTTTATAGCCATCAATTTTCTTAATCCAAAAGTAAAATTTGCTCTTTTCAGTCGTCTGGAAGACTATTATAACATGAAATCCAATTATGGAATCATTAAAACCTGGTTTAGACCCATAAAGGGCTGGCTTTAGCCATTTTGGACTCTCAAATCAGCTATTGCTATAGCAATACCTGGTTTTAAGCCTTCAAAACATGTAATAATGTGTTTAATAGACGTCAAAATCAGTTAAAACTGTTTCTACAATGTTTTTTTTTATCTTGAGGGTAGTTTTGCCCTCTTGGAAACAGTTAAAACTGCCCTGGTTGGTATCCAAACCTCATCATCAATTGAGACACAGATCCTGTGACTCAATTCCAGGCAAAAAGTGATGAGCTTTTGTGTGGATTTTGGCATCTAATTCCTTTAAGCAAGGGATTTGGGGGTCTGGCTCCCCCTTGAAGCCAAGATTCCTTTTCTCTTCCAGAATCAATCTTTCCAACTTATTTTTTCTTTAATTCCTCATCATGTATTATACTTATAATTTACATATGTAATTCAACTGAGTTTTTACAGTAAACAACTGTAATAATTTACAACTCATATGTAAATTAAAGTTTACTTGTGTAATACATGCACACATTTTGACATTTCAATTGAAAATACTTCAATTCCTCATAGATTCTAAATCAAACACAAAACCTCAATTTTAACACAAAAATTGTTGGTTAACACCACATTTTATGTGAATTGAATTAAGGTTTTGAGGATTTTCAACTTTTGTACAGAAAATATTAAAAACTTAATTTAAGATTTTTTAAAGTTGTGTTACAGAATTTTTACCCAGAGGTGACCCCACCTTATTTTTTATGAGGAGTGAAATGTTGAAATAATTTTCATATGCTTATTTGTAAGATAAAAAGTTATGATAATTTTATTTAACTTTTTTTCAAAAATATTTTAATTTTGGTATTTTTGTTGAAAATTCATTTTCACTTAATTTTTTTTAAGTAAAAATTTGTTTTGATAAATTCAAAATTTAATGAAATTTTATTTTTTAAAATATAATTGAATTTTCATTTTTTTGTGTATAAATTTATATTTATATTTTAATTTTTTGTTTTGATAATACAAATAAAATTATTTTATTTATAATTGTATATTGTTTTATCATTTTTGGTCTTTTTGGGTATTTGGAAATAACTCCAAGGCTCACAGAGTGAATAATCTTAAATTAACTTTATGAGGTGTTAATATGGAAAATACTTGAATACAACATAAAAGAATTGTGACTTTTTTTTGTTTTTCTCAATTTCACACCAAAATAATGGGAATGTGAGAAACAACATGTTACATGTAAGCTAATATTAGTGTTATGCATGTTTGTGGAGCTTAAAAATACAGTATTCCTACATAAATTTTGGTACACCCATAGTGGATATCATTCTTGAAGCCTGAATTACTATTTTTGACATGAAAACAGCTAGGGCGGGCAAAAGACATCAAAGAGAGCCAGGGTACCCAAATTCTGAGGCCTCTGAGGGGTAAATAGCTTTAAATTTTGGATCCATGGCTGATAATGGCCAAATAAGTATATTAAAAACTTTTGGGAACTTGGTTACCAAGTTAAAATCTCATTAAATCATAAGAAAGCTGCAAATAAGCTGCTATTTTGAAGTGACAAAAAGGTAAAGAGAAACTTAGACTGCTGTAAAACTGTTGATATTTAATTATTTTACATTTATAAGCCCTTAAAGAGTAATTTAAACCATTTTGGGACAAGTATCCATTGATTTACCTCATAGAAACCTGCTATACTATACTATTTGCAATTCAACATAGAAATAAGGTAAAAAATTCAAAACTTCATTCAAAATACAATTCTTAATGAATATTTCTGAAACTTTAAGAACCAATCGAGAATGGTATCATTTATAAATAGATCAAAAATAATTATTTTTTTCATAATTAAAATTAAATGTTTTACTTACCATCCATTTTTAATGATTCCATGTGAAAAACTGAATATTCAAAAATTCACAGAAAATACAACCTGTGATAAAATTTCCAATAAAATTTATAAATTTGAGAAATTAATTTTTATTTTGAAATAAAAGAAGATTTGTAGTTTTTACTCCTTTTTATTCTTAACCATAAATGGGTTGGTAGTCATGTAAAAGACTTAATTAAGTAATTATGATAATCTTATGTGACAACAGATGATGCAATCAATAATCCAAAAAGGATAATTGCTTCCTAAATAGCTGTTTTTTAAGTTTTCTCCATGGAAAACCTCCATGAGCTGTTTTTGACTTAAAAGAGGCATCCTCTTGCTTGTTTTCCAAAAGTATCTTATTATCCAATTATACCTTTATTACCAAAAAAGTAAGTATTAGTTGAAACTTTTTTTAAAGTGTTTTCTTATTTAATAATCAATCAGAAAGACAATAAATCATCAAAATAAACTGTAATTTTCTGTAATACTTCTATAAATTAATATTTTATCCTTTAAATAATCAATTTATCCAAGTGGTTTTAATTAATTCTTAAAGTTTTTCTCTAGTATTAGTTTTCTTCAAGAATTATATTTATAATTATTCTTGAAAAAGTTATAAAATAACTTTATTATTTTAATAAAGAAGTTTGATTACTAAATACCTCTTTTGATTGATTCTTGTAGACAATTACTGATTACTGTTATAATTACTAGTAGTGTATAAAAATTTAAATAAATAAATAAATAATTCATCATTTAATTGTGGTTATAATAATATATATTATTATATTTCATAATAACAGTCATAGTACTGTAGATTAATAGTAATATTTTCAACAGCTTCATAGACACATTTTAAATTTCTCTCTTTTCATTTAATAAATTTGAGGAGTTCAAACAAGAAAAAAAAAGAGAAAGTTGAATTTTGTTATTGAAAGAAAATATTCAAAAGTTAAAAGAGGTAAGCTTTTAGGAATTATTATCAGTAAGATAACTACATAGCCAAAGTTGATATGGATATCAAATATCTCTTAACAGAATATATGAGCTTTCAAGCTCTTTAATAAATAACATAGATCATAATTTTTGATTTTCTAGTATATTCAAAATATAATAATTGAAAAAAACTGTAATTTTGATCCATTGAATTTCTTTAAATTGTGTTATTCACCTAATACATAACTTACTGAATGTTCAAGGTTTATTAAGCTAGTAATACCAAAGATAAAAAATATAAACATTTCATGATAGTTTTAATTTGTTCTTAAGTAATTATATATATTCTTAGAAATGAATTTTAAATAGGAAGTTTATAAAAACATATTTTTATGTATTTTTGGGATTCATATTAAAAAAATAAATTTCAGTATAAATTAAAAATTATTTTAATTCAATATCATTGAGGTAAATTAAATCAAATAATCTTAAAATTGAGATTTATTTAATAATAAAATAAAAATAGAATCAATAAATAATTGAAATTAATAAAGAATTATTTGAATTTTGTTTTTATACCTCAAACAAAAAAAACTTTTAAAATATTTTTTATTTTATATTTAAATTTTAATTTATAAATAATCTTACTAAAAAAAACTCTTCAAAATTAAAAAAAATTGAAAATATTTAAATAAAATTAATTATTAATTAATTAAATTGATAAGCTATATAATAGGGGGTGTCAAAGTCACCAAATCCCATCTTAAAATAACATGGGATTTGGAACCCAAATCCCAACACTAAATCCCAGGTTTTTTAGGTGTAAATCACATGGCATTTTAACTGAGTCCCCTGTTATTTTGACCAAATCCCATGCATCTGGGATTTCAGCTTGAAACCTAACCCAAATGAGTACTAACAATTAATACCTTTACAATATATTCTTCTACACTCCATTTTGGACAATCTGACCAAACAGCTTAGAGTCCATTTATACTTCTTCATCCATTTAATAATGCCTTGATCCAAAGCAAGACAAATCAAGACAGATATGAAGATCAACTCTGGCCTTCCTCATCCATCAGGTCACTTAATAAATATAGATTATTTAAACATAATTTATTGGCTTTCAGTCAAATCCAATTTTGAGTCATGTTTTGGTATTAGTGATTCAACATATATTGGAAGACCTCCTTCCTCAAAGCAGTGTGGATTTCAGCTTATGGCTATAGAGGTCAACAAAAAATCACAAAATCACCTAAACTTTAGTTCAAGCAGCATCCAAGATCAATGGAAACATATAAAAAGAAATATATGGCAGCAAAAAAATTCAAAAGTTTAACTGGGGCTGGAATAACGGAATAAAATCAATGAGTGAAAATCTTGAAAGTATGTGTCCTTGCTATGATGAAATGGATGTGCTCTTTGGCCACAAGCTCAATGTCACTCCCATTGCAAGCTATCATTCACAAGAAAAATACAGCTTCAATGGTGATGATGATGTTGATGTTTTGTTTGATAAGGTAAGATATTGCCTCTTCCTCTTTTTAGCTGTGATAATTAAAGCTCATTTACTTTTTAAAGGAGAATTATTGCTTGGATTCACCTCTCAATCTGGATCCTTTGCTTAATAATGATTATGACTTGGTTCAAGTGGAAAACCTTCAAGTTGAATCAGTAAGTATGTTTAAGCCTTATACTTATGAAATCCATTGTTGATTATTTCTCCTTTGACCAGCAAAGTAAATACATAACACATTCAATACAAAAGCGTTATCAAGCATTGACACCCAACTTGAATGACAAGAGTGTTTCTAGGAAAAGGCCAATGAATATGTTTGCACCAACATATGCAAATTTGCTGGAATCACAGCAAAAGGGTATGTTTTGGATTTATGGTTACTCTGATCAATCCTACTGACAAAATGCATGATTTGTAGCCTGTGAAACCAGTGAAAATGCTTGTTTGGATTTGGACAGGGAGAGGTGGAATGAAGAGAAAGCAAGCAACATGGAAAAGCAATGGTTTGAAGAAGTCAAGTTGCAAAAGACCATGGAGTTTGAGGAGAAGCAACATACAAAGAAATATTAATTTGAAAAAGGAAAGTGGATTCGTGAATTGGAATTGAAGGAAAATAAATGCCAGATGGATCTCACTATAGTGGAATTGTCATCAAGCAGGCCAATTGGGGAGCTGGAATGCATTCTTACATTAATCAATAAAAAATAAAATATTAGGTATACATCATGTGATCAGTTTATATGTGGTTATTTGTTAAATCAAAGTGATGTTTATGTTTAATTATTGATCTTATGTCATGAAATCTAACTGAACTTTATTACCAAATTTAAAATTCAATGTTTATGCCTAATTGGGGCACCAACTTGCAATTTCAATTTTGTACAACATTTATTTGAAATTTAGGACAAAATTGAAAATTTGGGAAAGTTTTGCATCAAGATTTTATGTGAAGTCTGTTCAAAAATAAAAGTTGATGAAACCTTTTTTCCTTTTTTATAAAATGATATTTAATGTCATTTTATTTTTTTATTTTTTTTATTTTTTTAATCTTTTTCTATATGTTTTTTTTTTTTTTTTTTTTTTTTTTAATTTAATGGTTCATTTTTATTTTTTTATTTTGAATTGTTTCAACTTTTAATTGTAAAATTTTTCTTGTATTTTTAACTTTTGATTTTGAATTTTGAATTTTTCATTTTTAATTTTTTAATTTTTGATTTTTTTTTTTTTTTTTTTTTTTTTTTCAAGTTGAATTTTTTTTTTTTTTAAGTTGAATTTTTTTTTTTTTTAAGTTGAATTTTTTTTTTTTTTTAAGTTGAATTTTTTTTTTTTTTAATTTCAATTCTTAATTCTCAATTTTTTTTTTTTTTTTTTTTTTACTTTTCACCCCTCCCTCTTCCAAAAAATTCACCATTTTTTTTTTAAATTCAGGTAAGTGATTTTTTCTTGTTTTTATTTCACCACTATGATTTTTTTCCAACCTGATTTTTTTTTTCTTTTTCTATACGTAATTTTTTTAATTTATATTTTATTAATTTTCTCCACCTCCAAAACTTACCCACCCATCACCATCCACCTCCAAAAAGCACCCATCCATCACCATCCACCTCCCAAAACCCCCCACCCATCTCATGACTCCACCCCACTCAACCTGGAACCTCCCAAATAGGCTCCTGAGAGGTTCCAGGGCCTAGGCACCTCAAATTGCTCCAAATCAATTCAGTGTTTTTTTTATTATTTTGGATTCTAATGGCCCCCAGAGGCCATTAACATGATTTTTGTTTTTTTTTTGAAAGATGGATTACTGATTGTTTTTTTTTTTTATTTTTTTTTAAATATCATAATCTGATTTATGATTTTTTTTTCTTTTTTTTCTATCATCATCATCATGAATCACTCATGATTATTTTTATTTTATTTTATTTTTTTGGAATGCTAATGATTGTTACTCTTTTTTTTATTAATTATGATTACTGACCTTGTAATTTTTTTTATAATCATCATCATCCATCACTCATTATTTTTTTTTTGACTTTTTTTCTTTCCAATCATAATCATTTTGAACTGATGTTTTTTTTTTTGGATTATGATCATTACTGACCAATGATTGATTTTTTATGTTAATTTTTGTTTAAAGTTTTTATTTATTTGTTCATATAGGGGAGGATTAATTATAAGGGTTTCTTTTGAAATGTAATTCAATTTTACCCCCCTTCCATAATCCTTAAAATTCAAAAAAAATGCTCCTCCTCTCTCTCATTTTTCAAATCATTTTGATGATGTCATGGTTAGGACTAAACCGGACTCAGCACATCATCAGAATGATTTGAAAGATGATGACACTATTATTGCTCCTCTTGATGTCTTGGTTAGGACTAAACCAAATATAGAACATCATGAGGATAATAATACCAAATAAAATCATAAAATAAAGCTCACCCAAAGCCAAAGACAACACATACATGATTCAAAACAAATTATGTCTCACCTTGGCCATTAAAACAAAGAATTTAAAAACTTTTCAACCATTTTGATTGACAAGAAATCTTCCAATGCCTCATGGTTAAAACTTCCATCACTCAACACTCTCCCCCATCCTTATATACTCATTGATAAAGCAACAAAGCCCTTTTTGCCTGTCATCATATATGAAATAACCCCTTTTTATAATTCTTCTGGACACTCTCAAATGCTTCAAAATCTCATCATGAAATTGATGTCCTTTTCTCAAAATTGACAAGAAATTAAAACCAATTAGCAACTCCAAGGTGGCATTATGAAAGGTATTGGGTTTTGTTCTGGTTCAGATTCTGGAAAATCTGCATGTGTGTGATATTTTTGGCTTATTATCTTAATAATTACTAACCAATTACAAATTCATTAGGTGTTTACTCCAGAAAACCAGGTTTAACTCCTCATCAAATTGAGCCAGATAATAATCATTGGACCAAGCTTCATCAATATGATGAATTTGTTTACTCAAGAATCTCCCATTTTTCAAAATTGGAAGCAAATGAAAAACAATCATTCATGGAAGCAGCCAAATTACCCAATTTCAGTCAACTTGAATGGACTTCTGGCAATACCAAGGAAGAATTCAAATCATTTACCAATGTCATTGTCACCCAAGATGGATTTTTCAATAAGCCACACCAAGATTTAAATGATCTCAATTCCTGGACTTATGGTATATTTTTTTTTGTATCAAAAAAAGATTTCCATCTATTTCCAACTGTCTTCACCCCCTCTGTACATTGCTTGCACTTCCCCAAATTGAAAATGGAGATAAATTTTTCAAAAAAACCTGGCATCATGGAAATTCTTTGGAAGACATCAACAATGGTTCATCATAGAACAAAACCTCCTCCAGAAATTATCAATAATTACAAAATAACTCATTTTGGATGTTCTTTTCAAATAAAACATAAATTCTTTAATGTAGGTGAAAAATTCTTGAAAATGATACCCACCAAAATTAATTCAAGAGTCAATGGGTACTTTGAAAGAAATATGCAGGATAAAAAAAGAACTAAAAAATATTAATTGTAAATAGTTTTATTTTACGGATAACATCTCCACTCTGTTGTATGCCATTACATTAAGTACATAAATCAATGGTCCTGATGAAATTTACAATTGACTATCTTTCCATGCCAAAGTGATTGGTTTAATTTTTTCACACATATTTACCACATATTCCCCAATGTTGTTGTTGGCCAGATTTTCTGCATGTGGTGGATCATCATCTTCATATAAATCAAACCATTCATCACCAATTTGTGCTAACATATTATGTAAAATCATGCAAGACACAACCAAACTAACAAAATATTCAATTTCACATTTCCCTTAGAGAAAACCACCACCCCTTCAAAATTCCACTTGCATGCTTGATTCTGACTCTTGATTTTGCTAAACAGTAATTGAAAGAATGGTTGTCTTCATTCTGTGCTACAGCTCCCTTATATGCTGGAACAACCCAAGGAGAGCTTGCATATGCTGAATTAGCAAGTAAGTACTGATCCTTTTCATAAAACTCTTGAGGTGTTTGTGCTATTTTCATATGTTGATAGACATTCAAATCATGAAGTGACCCAGTACAACCAACATATAGATCAGTGAACTGTTTGTTGATATCGCAAACCAGTTGTATTGACATAGAATACCTTAATTGTAAACAATCAGTATAAATGAAATAAACAATCAAAATTCAACAGCGTACCTCTTTTTCCAATCAAAATAGGCTTCACCATCATTGGGGGGACATTGTGATAATTGTATGAGACTCCCATCAATAAACCCAATGCACCCAGGGAAGCCTTCTGCTTGAATTACTTGAGACATCTCTCTTTGTTGTTCTATTGTTGGCCACATAATCACTTTGCACTTCAGCTTCATTAATATCTGGATCACTCTTTGAGTGTAAAACACAATAGCCCCATGGCTAATTCCAAACAACATTCCAATCTTTCACAAAGCCGCCCCATTGCCATTTGATCCTAGCCTTGATAATGCCACAGCCAATTGGATGACAGGATAGCGTTGTTTGTTTTGTGATGAGTTTTGAAAGGTTTTATCAGCTTGAATTTGTGCAACCAATTTTTCAAATGATTCATGTGTGTTCCTACATAGCTGTTGAAACTTTTCAGATGATAATGTTTATAAATCATTCATTGTATACATGTAATGTGATGGATATCTTCTACAAGGATTGATGTATATTTGTGATGTTATCATATCTAATAAGATTATATCTTTCTGAATATCAGAATCACTATCAAAGGTAAGAGCATCAATAATCTTCAGTGAGTTTAAGGTCTGAAGTAAAGGTAGCATTTGCAAAGCCTTGGGCATGGTAAATAAAGAAAAGGCCTGCAGTAAATGCAATTTAAAATCAAATACTTTAATGAATGATGAGTGTATTAAGATTTTATGCAATTTAAAAAGCCCTTACTGAGTTGTGTGTTTTAAACATGTGCCTTTATGGGAAGCTAAAGGCAGGATTTTAGTAGTTGAACATGGGATTTGGTACCAAAAAACCTGAGTTTTTGTACCTTAAAATACCACACCTCTTAAGGTGTGGGATTTCTGAAATCCCAAAAGATTAATGCGGGATTTGGTAACTTTGACACCCCCTATTAGATAAATAAATTAACCTCAAAAATAAGTAAAATTTAATTGAATTAATATTTTTCTTTCAAAAAAGAAAATGATAAAAAAAATTAATGAAATAAATTAAATTTAATTCTAATTAATTTTTTTTAATTTTTTTTAATTTTTTTTAATTTTTTTTAATTTTTTTTAATTTTTTTTAATTTTTTTTAATTTTTTTTAATTTTTTTTAATTTTTTTTAATTTTTTTTAATTTTTTTTAATTTTTTTTAATTTTTTTTAATTTTTTTTAATTTTTTTTAATTTTTTTTAATTTTTTTTAATTTTTTTTAATTTTTTTTAATTTTTTTTAATTTTTTTTAATTTTTTTTAATTTTTTTTAATTTTTTTTTAATTTTTTTTAATTTTTTTTAATTTTTTTTAATTTTTTTTAATTTTTTTTAATTTTTTTTAATTTTTTTTAATTTTTTTTAATTTTTTTTATTTTTTTTTAATTTTTTTTAATTTTTTTTAATTTTTTTTATTTTTTTTTAATTTTTTTTAATTTTTTTTAATTTTTTTTAATTTTTTTTAATTTTTTTTAATTTTTTTTAATTTTTTTTAATTTTTTTTAATTTTTTTTTAATTTTTTTTAATTTTTTTTAATTTTTTTTAATTTTTTTTAATTTTTTTATTTTTTTTTAATTTTTTTTAATTTTTTTTAATTTTTTTTTGATTTTTTTTGATTTTTTTTAATTCTTTTTTTTTTTTTGGATTTCATACCATAAGAAATTAAGAATAAAATTTATTAACTTTAAAATTCTCTTTATTTTATTTTTTACTTTTTTATTCATTTATCAAGAGTTGAAATAAGAAAAAAACAAAAAAAAAATAAAATTAAAGAAAAATAAATCTATAATCCAATCAAAAATTGTTTTTTTTTTTCAAAAAAAGGTTTAACAAAATAATCATAATCATAAATAAAAGAATAGAAACTTCATCAATTAATTTCTTCAAGTATTTTGTTTAGTTTCTATTATATATATATATATATTTATATTTTGATTGATTATTGAATTTATAAATTTATTAAAAAAAGATAAGCATGAATCAAAATAAGGGTGTTTGTAAACACACATAATCCCTGATGTGTTTTTACCAATTTATGGCCAAAACAAGTAAGTGGCCTATCTATTTTAAAAAAAAATCCTCAGGCTTAATTTTGATGTGTTTTTAAATTTTTTCTTTTGCCATATTTTTTACAACTTAGGATGTCAAGATATCCAATTTTTTTCATTTTTTTTTACCAAATTTCTCCAATTTGGCCCATTTTTTTTTACAAAAAAATTCATTGAAAATTTTCCCACTTATGAACTTCCATATTTTTTTTTAAAAAAAAATTAAGGGGAGAATATTGATAATCAAAACCCAGAAACCCAAAATTTTTGTTTTTTTTTTGGCTGGGAAAATTGTAGGCCCATAAAATATCTTTTTTTATGGTTTTTTGTTCATGTTTTTAATTAAATTGAAAATGCCATCTATGATATCAATAGAATTCAAAATGTAATTTATGGTATTAGTGGCATTGAAAATGCAATTTATGGCATGAAAAGTGACATAAATGGAAGTAACAGTGTCATTTATGCCATTTATGGAATTTTTTCCAGTGCCATAAATGGCATAAACAACAGCATAAAGATGCTATATATAGAATTAAAAATACCATAAATGGAATCAACAAAAGCATAACAATGCCATTTATGGAATCAAAACTGACATAAAAATGACATTTATAGAATTAAAACTGCAATAAATAAAATTGAAAAAAAACATAGAAATCCCATTTATGGAATTATAAATGGCATAAATCCTGGCATTTATGCAATAAATGGGGGTTTTCCCAATGGAGGTATTTTAGCTACATTTTAATTAAAAAACACCCCTTATGTGTTTTTACTAAAAAATTACATTCTTTTACCAATTTATTGCAAAAAAATGTATGGGCTTATGTGTTTTTACCAAAACCCTAAAATAATTCCAATATAATTTATTTATCAATTTTTAAAGCTTTTATTAATATTATTAATATTATTTCAATTATTTTATCTTATTATTATTATTTTATTTTTTCTTAATTTTTAATTTCTTATTGGAAAAATTGAGTTAAAGGCTTTATAAAAAAATTTGTTTATAAAAAAAGGTAAAAAGAATAAGAATTGAAGTTTTTATAGTAAGTAATTAAAAAGGGAAGTTTGATTACTTTTTTTCAATTTTTCAAAAAATTTGAAAGAGTGAAAAATTCAAAGAAAAAAAACTCATTACTATAGTAATAAAAAAATAATTATAATGAAGATCTATTTTTTTTTGAAAAAAAATAATATAAGAAAAAAAATAAAGAATGAGTTTTTTTTTTTTGAGAGATGAGGAAAATTATGAATTCTTATGATGAGTTTATAAAAAAAATAATTCAATTGTAAAAAAAAACTAACATAGAGTTAAGAGGTATTAATTTTAGATACTCAATATATTTTCTTTTTAAAAAAAAAGAAATTAAATCAAATTAACTGGAATCTATTATCTCTTAAAAAAATAAAAGAAATATATTTTTTATAAAAAACAGATATTATAGAATTAATGAAAATTTCTATTAAAAAGAAAAACTTGAGAAGAATTTTTCTTTCTTGTTTTTGTTTTTTTTTGAAATTTTGAGTATTATTTCTTTTTTTAGAAATAAATCATAGAAATTTTTATTTATTTTCTTCTTATTTTCAAAAAAAAAGGGAGATTATTTTACCATTGGATTCTTAATATAATTTTTTCACCTTGGGTTATTTATGGGTAAAAGTTATTCAGGTCAGCTTTAAATAAGATTCAATTTTGAATTAATTAAGTTTTAAATATTTTGATTATTAAAGTCTCAAAATCAGCAAATTTGAATTTGAAAATTATTTTTTATGTTAAAAATGAGGTGTGGTGTATAATTTAGAAGTTGATAGGAATTGAAGCATTCTAACAAAAAATTTGAAAATGTTTGCATGTATTTATCTAATAAGTGAGATTCAATTTAAAGATTAGAAATTAATTTCAAAAGTCAATTATTATGAATTTTTAAACAAACTAAGTATGTAATTATTCAGAGAAAATATATTTTGGTTGAAATAAAAAAATAATCTTCAAGGGTGAAAAGAAATCTTGGCTTGAAGTGTGCCAGAGTCCTCCAAAAATCTTTGATTATATGTGTGGAGTCTTTATCCATGAGAATATCAATAAATTTTGGACTGAAATTAAAATATAGAATCCATGGATTTAATAACAACCATGGGAGTTTTAATTAGTTGGAATGGGGTAAAAATACCCTTACCCATGTGGATTTTATATCCTTAGAGAGTCTATAATAGCACTTTGACATAGTTTAATCCCTTAAAACCCAATATTTATTCAGTGTTGACTTTTTTATAGGTTAAAATGGCTAAAATCAGCTGTCTTTGGTTTAGATCAGGGTTCAAAAACAGCACAGTTAGCTTTTCTGCTTCCAATATTATTCTTACAACTATTGATAGAATTTCTTAATTATTGCTCAAGAAATTTACTCTTTTCCCTATATTTAATTTTCATTTTGGAAACCTTTACTCTCATCTTGAGTGTGATTGTGATTGAAAAAATAAAAAATATAGTCAAGCCACTAGCCTCAGAGATATTTAAGCTTTTAAAACATGTTAAAAATAACTATAATATATTTCAACGGTTAAGTCACTCCAAAAGTGAGACAAAGAACGTTTGATCACTATGAAATTTTTCACTAAGCTTATGTATTCACTCTGGGATTTTTGGGAATCTTTTTGTCTTTCAATATGCTTTTATAGACACTGTTTTTATATAGATTTCTTGAGCTAATTATATCAATAAATTCAAAAGAATCATCATTATAGATATTCTTTTGTACCATTAAATATATCTTATAAATTATCTCTGGATGAAATTCCATGGTTAGTTAAGCAATAAATTTTTATAATATTATTTATTAATATTGATAAGCTTGAGGAAAATTATATTTTGATTGTTTCTATCTTAAAAATCATATTTTTGTTTTAATCAAATCTGATTACACAAGAAAAAACCTTGATTTTCAATTAAAAATTAATATTCACATTTTTAAGAGCTATTCAAAATTTTCCAACAGCATATTGTACTTAATAAGAGTTATTTAAAATAATTAATTATATATGTATAATATTTATGTAAAATTAAGTTATTCATTTGACTATATCTCTTCATTTATTGTTTTTTTGAATATTTATCAAAATTTTATTTAAAAAGAAACTTTAATGATTTTAACTCTTAAAAATTGGCTGACATTTCCCTCTGAAATTTATTTTTCAAGAAAATGAAGGAAATACAGTTTATAATATAGTATAAAGAAGGATTAGGAAAAATATATGAATAAAATATTTCTTAAGAGTATATATATGTGAATTATTCTTCTAGACTTTAGGGTATTTACATATAACCAAAAAGACAAATGAAAAATAAATTTTTTAAAAAAATATATATTCATTATTTAGTAAATACAAAATTTAAAAATTAATAAAATAAATAAAGAAATAAATCTTCTATAAAATAATAATAATAATTAAATTGAGAAAAAAAAATGATATTAATTTTTTTTCCTTGGAAAAATCAATCAAAAACAAGTTTTATTAAGAAATTTTAAACAAATTTTTATTGTTTTTTTATTTTTTATTTTAATTTTTTATTTTAATTTTTCATTTTAATTTCATTTTTCAAGAAAAATTTGTATAAAAATATAACATAAACATATCTCTTATACATAAAAAAATTTTTTTATTTTACCCTTCAATTTCTTCTGGAATTTTATTTTTGATAATGATTGAGTAAAAATTTGATACATTAATTGAAATAATATTAAATTGAGATTTTATTTGGATTAAGAGTGTTGAAATATAAAAATGAAAAAAGATTCAATCTGACTTGAATACACCAAATTTTTGTTCAACCTTCATTTTTTGATTAAACATGAGGTATGTTGTGTAACTTAGAATTTATAAGGCTTTAATGAATATTTCAAAGATTTGAAAATTTATTTCATAAGTAAAATTTGATTTAAAAAGAAAGATTTGATATTCAAATTAGCTTGATATAAATATTTAAAATGGTATTATAATACATGTTGGAAGTAGTTAATGAATGATTTTGGAAAGGTTAATTTTGGGTGCTGCTAAAAGAATGTAAGATTTTAGTAAATACACATAAGCCCTTATGTTTTTTTACCAATTTATAACCAAAACACATAAAATTACACAGGATTAGTTTTGCAGATCTTTTTGATTTTTTTGGCATATTCTGTCCAACATGAGATGTCAAGATCCCCAAACTTTTTCAATTTTTTTTGGCCAAATTTCTCCAAATTTTCTATTTTTTTTCAGAACTCATTGAAAATCTTCCAACTTATAGCTTTTCAGAATATTATTCTCAAAATAAAGGGGAAAACCTTGAGAATTAAAAACCAAAAGCCCATAGATTTTGGAATTTTTTGAGTGGCACAAGTAAAGGCCCAAAAGCTTTTTTTTTCAATTTTGGCCAATTGGAAAAAATGGCTGTTTCTTTTGGAAATTAATTTAAAATAATCCCCCTTGTAAATTTCCATAACTCTTTCTTTAAAATAAAAGTGAAAATCCTGAGAATCAAACACCAGAAGCCCATAATTTTGTAATTTTTTTGGGTGGGAAAAGTGAAGGCCCAAAAAATTGTGTTTTTTTTTATTTTTTTTATGTTTGAAATATGAATTTTTGTAAGTACAAAAGTGCCATTTTTTTGATCGAAAAAATGACTCAAGTGGGATTTAAGAAGTGAATATGACTGAGTAGGGGGATATTTGGCATAAAATGTAGGTAAAAGAAAATCAATCTGAATCAACCTCTAAAATAGTGGATTTTTTCTCATATGGGGAAGAAAGATTGGAAAAATATAACATCCTGTGTTTCTTAAATTTATCTTCCCACTCCAGGGCTTGTGGGTGAGCATGAAATTACCAGCTGACAGTGATGGGGGTCAGGGTAAACTTTAGAAATGATTTCCAATGGACAAAAATGAGAACAGCTATCCAAAAAACAAATGAAAATGGGTGGATTGTCATTTGAAGAAAACAAATAGGGGAAAAAAGAGAAAGATTGAACTGTGGAGTATAAGAAAATTTGTCTTTGATCCTTATTTGAAATTGGATCCCCCATATCAGGAATGGAATTCCACTTGCTCTTCGGAGCCTGGCCAACATCTCAATAAAACTAAATTCTCTCCAGATAGGAGGATACTGAGGTTAAAAAAGTATTAATGGCTTCATAAACGTCTTGAGGTTTTTGAATTTATTCAACCAAGTCACCTCTAAAATCAGAAAATTGATCCCAAGTCTTGTAAATGTAATAGGATAGTGTTCTATAGCCACAGTTTCCATCAGCCTGGACATTGATGGGGTTGAAGGTGTTTTTCAAAGCAAATTTTGGCAAGTATTCTGAGCCAGGTAACTAATTAAAATAGGTCAAAAAAATTAATAAATATTAAAAAAACAAAAAGTGCCTGTTGGGTCTTGTTCTTGCAAGGGATGCCTTGATAATTGCTGTATTTGTTAGTGAATTATATATTGGGGGGAAATTTTGTTTTGAAATTTTCAAAGGCCATCTGAAGGGAATAATGAAAAACCTTGCCATTGAGAGCACAGATGTTCAGAGGTAGATTCTCTAAATAGAAAATCATTTCTTCAGAGATTTGGCTGCTGATTTCAATTAATTGTTTCTTGAAAGTCATGTGAAGTGCTCTATTAGCCTCCAAAAGAATACCAGTGGACTTTTTGAGTCAAAGCTCAACCCTAGAATGGGAACCTTAAACTCTTGAGGTGGAGCCCACAACCAGGTGAAAATAGTAGATTTTCTAAGCTGGCATATAATAATCCTTTAGAGGAAACCAGGTCCTTTCCAAATATTGAAACACTTCAGGATTTTTGCCTTGCTTTTGAAGATTATTTCAGTTATCTATGAAAGAATATACAGCGTATTAATACATAAACTGAGAAGTGAATTAAAAAGTAATTAATAAAAACAATCATATGAGTAGAATTAAAAAACCAAAGTGGTTTAATTGATTCCAAAGGCTCATAAAATTTTCAAAATAGGTCCCATGACCAATTTTATTCATGAAATAGGAATATACATCCTTATTGATGTTCCAAATTAATAAAATGACTTTTGAGTCTGGGAAGGGTTTATGAACAAACTATTTCAAGGAAAACTCCATTTCAATAACAATAACTTGAGGCGGAACAATATTGGTTCTGTTTTTAACCTTTTATATGTATTGGTCCAATTTTTAAGTATATGAGGGTTCAGTTTCATCCTTTATCAAACAAAAATCCCCAGAAAAGGTCCTATTTGTTGATCTAAATCCAACAATATGAAAGAGGGGAATTTTGTACTTATTGGTTTTATAAGTAAAATCCATACAAATCACATGAGGAAAGCCATGAAGGAGTTTTATGGAAGGGGGGTGAGTGAAAAACAATGAGTCAATGTGTTTCTAAGTATTCTTTGCAGAGGAAAACACAAATATTTCCTCTTCAAGGGTGTCATCTAGGATATCAATGGGCCTTCTCCTGTTTGTCTTGATTGATTTTCTTGACCTTTTTGTGAATGTTTTGAAGGATTACAAGCCTGTCAGGCTCCCTCTGGCTGCATAATTGGCCCTAAATTTGTCTTGGCATGGGAAGTGATTCAGAAATCTGAGAAATTTAGGATGTTTTTTTCTCATTGAAGTTTCTGAAAGCAGGATGTGCCAAGATATTTTTGTGGCATCATTACTGTGTTCAGTATTTTTGACTTGAAGAGTCCAAGTGGTACTCTTGGAATATTTTCTTGCATAAAGTAAAAATTGAAAGTCAAGAATTCTTGAAGTGACTGTTTTGGAGGAGTTTTTATAGGAATTTGGGGTTCCAGACCTGTCACAACCTATTTCAATTTGGTTGTGGATCATATTGGACCTCAAGGTGGATGTAGAATACCCCTGTACCCTGGAAAAATTATGCAATTTATGCCAAAGAAGCTCAAGGGTCTAAAATTCACCTCCAGTGGGGGGTTGAAGCATTATTTAGGGAGAAATTTGTATAAATTTAAGAATAAGGTGGGAATTTTCCAATTTGTAATGAGGAAAAAGACTTTTATAATATGAAAAAGAGGGAATAAAAGGTGTGAAAATTTAAATAAAATTGGTAAAAGTGAAATGAGGTGGTGGAAATTCAACATTAATGGAAGAGGGAAGGTAAAAAATGGAATGGTAGAGCTTCAAGGCAGGTTTTTTGCATAAAAATGAAGTCTTTGGAGAAAAAGAAGAGAAAATGAACTTGGAAAGCTTTGGAAAATTGGTTATCTAATTCTTCTTTTGAAAAAAAAAGTTTTTTTTTTTGGGGGGGGGTAATATGGATTAATTGGATTTTTGGTCCTTTTTTGGAGGGGGGTTTGGGAGATTTTTTCTCAATACAGTTTTTTTGTTTTTATTTCAATTAAAAATTGGCCCAGGGAACCCCCTACATGCTTTTACCAATTTATGGAAAAAAAATTTAAGGGATTATGGTTTTTTACCAAAATGCTTGCATGAGTTTATGAAAGCACTTAGTTTTTCTAGGGGGAAAGGTAATCTTTGCTAAAAGTGTGCTGGAATCCCTTAAAGTACTTGAATCTGTATGTGCAGCCTCATAATAAATGACAAATATCACTATGTTTGGCCTTGGTATAAGTCATAAAATATCTGAATTAATCTGTTTTCTGATTTTGATCCCAAAAGGTAGGTTTTTTCAATATGGGTCTATGAATTGGCTATGAAAGAGTAATTAGAAGCTATGACTATGACTTTGACACACAAAAATTTCTGAAAATTTGATTGAAAGGGCTCTATTATTGAAAATATTGGTGATTAATCTTTTGAAAGCCCAGTTTGCCCTCATTATCTGTTGGATTACGCTAATAAATGAAAAATAACTAAAACTATATTTCTATCTAATCTACTATAAGGGATAATTCTGTGGAAGACAGTAAATCCATGTAAGGATAAGCAAGTAAACCCCCTTTTATCTCAAATACAGGTGAAAAGAGGTGTATAACCTCTTAGAAACTTGATATATAGAGTATTTTCACTAAGGTTGTTGGATTGTGGTTTAAAAATACAAAGCAAACCTGTAACAGTGCCCAGAGGTGGTTTTTGGAACCAAATCTTTCCCATTTGTACCCATGAAAAGTGAAAATTTCCACTAATTTAAGATTCAGGCATTTCCTTCAAGCCTGGAGATGTTTACTGAAATAAAGAGAACTTATGGATGATTCACTTATATGGGAGAGTATCCCACAGTACCACCCTATACTGGCAGAAGTGGAGCATTATGGTCTAAATTATGATTAACCAAAGAGAAAACATCCTCTTAGGGTCTTTGAAGCCTCATAATTAAATTTTAGGGGATGAGAGCCCACAAAAACACTTGGTGTAGGATGTTAACCTTGTATTCTCAATAAATTTATAAGTTTTCAAGATAACAAGACAAACAGTAGCTCAAACTTAAGTAACACATGACATATAAAAGATTAGTACACTTTAACATTGTGCAATGTGATCTACAACTTTCCAGTATTAACTTGTCTTTCAACACGCTTAATAGCCTTTTTTTCAAGAGTTCCCTTTGTTGAGGTCTGGCAGACAGCATTGTGACATACACTTTCTAACATTTTTAATTTAAGTATTATCAGAATATAAAGGCTCAAATAATTTTATTTTAATTTCTGAAAAGATAGTATTTACTTTCTTTGAGAGAAAGGTAGTAGTAATGTTTGATATGTGAGTGATACAGGGATGAGGGTTACATTTCAATATATCCCTACAGAATTAATTCCAGAAAATATGCAGCTTGATAGGTATCCCATCAAAGCTGTAGAGGATTTATCAGAAATAAAAAATAGTTTGAATATATTTATATAGCTGAAGAGTAATGTAAGGGTATTTTTTTATTGAATGGTGCTATATTATTGAAATTAGTACCATCAGATAGCCCTCTTTAAAAAAATTAATGAATGACCCTAAATTATGGGTCTATAATCCAAACCAAAAGGTTTTATAGGAGAGGCAAAGATCAAGGTTTATAATAAGAAAGGGCTCAAATCCTTAAGAGATTAATCAGCTCTTATTTCTCAGTGATGATAATAATATTTTATGAAAGAGAAAGAAATCTTATTTTAGATGATTTCATGTAAAAATTAACCTTGATAAGCCATGTTTTCTGTTTTTTCAAATCTCATTTTACCTTTCTCTGATTTTGTAAAGGTTAAAAGATGTGTATTTTACTTTTATTTGAAAAAAAATATTTTTGAGATCTTTGGGTTTCATTATTGTGCTCTTGTTTTGAATAAAATGATGACACAACCTCCCTCCAAAATTGGCTCATAATTGATGAAAATGTTCTGTCCTCCTGAGGTTAATTTGTTCATAAGAAATGTATTTTTATGGAAGCCACATTTCTTTGTCTTCTGATTAGCTCTTAAATGGCACAAGGTATTATATATTGTATTTTTCATCTATTTAAAGCTTCCTGGAGCTTAGTATAATCCTCTATGGTCCAGCTAAATCTTTTAATACTATTAGAAGCTTTGGGAGTTTAATTTACATTCATAAATGCATAAAACCTAAAAAAGGTGAAACATGAGGATCATGAGTCATTTTGAGGTTGGAGCTGATTGAAATAAAAATATATCTCACTGAATTGCCTTTCAGATAGAGGATTTGAATTATTCTTGTTTTTATTTTTTGCTATATGTTGACAAGCAGGCTCAAAATATTGAATGAAGCAATATTTTGGAAAGAGAGGATAAAAAAATAAGGTGGAACCCTTTGAGAGGTAGAATTGGAGATTTACCAACTCTACTTCAGATCAATGTCAAGCCAGCTTATAAATATAGTCTAAATCACTCTCTAAATATTTTAATTCATTTATTGAACATTTACCAATTAATTCACATTTTTTGACTTTTCTTTCATATTAAGTTATGGAAATTTCTATCCAATATAGTTTTCAAGCTCATAAGTTGAGCTTTTGCTCTTAAATTGGATTAATTATTCAGCCAAATCATGAAAAATATGCATTAATAAATGAAACTATGACCAAATTTAAAATAAATATCATTTTCCAATCCCCCAAAATCCCTAAGGCTTTTCAAACTAGATTAATTAAGTCATATGTAAGGTTGAGCTTATTTGACCAGGATTACAGCTGAATGAAGGTCTTTGCAATATTTCTTACTTATTAATATGAATAATATTCTCAGATATACTTCAAAGATTTAGTGACTTGGTCCTTATTTTTTGAATCAATACAGAATATTGAGGTCTGTAATCAATATTATCAGAAGTATATAGCTATTTCTCTTTTTATTATTATTGATAGCTTTCTTTTTTTTGTTTTTGTTTGAAGAGATAAAGTATAAAAAAATGTGCTCATGTAGCTATGGAAGGATGTTTTTCCTTGATTATATTCAGTTTTGTGAGTTGTATTATATACTGTTCTTTGAGTATATAATATTCTATTATACAGTTATTTCTTTAATTCCTTAGTTTTCCCCCAATCTATCTGAGGTTTTATTTAAATTATTTTTCATTTTATTTTTCTATTCTTGTTTTAATCTTTAAATGTGTTGAGTTAATTTTAAACTTTAATCTTGAATTTAAAGCTACAGTAGCCCTGTAAAGCTGCTACTGTAAAATTGTCAATGATCCTCAGAAGTTTTTCATTACAGGTCCTGTAACACCTTCCCCTGAAAAATATCTGACAATTTTCATCAAATTTACATTAATTGGATTCTAAATTCTTGGAATTTTAATTTTTGCACATCTAAGCTCTTTTCCAGTCACAGGTTCTGTACTGAACAACACCTGCTACTGCTATTTCAATGAGCAAAAATTAAATAAAAAGACAAACAATAAAGAATTGTTTTCCCTTTCAAAAAGAGAGATAATATTATCATTGATAGAAAGACCTATGAGTTTCATAAAAACAATCAAAATAATGATGAAACTAAAAAGAGTAATCATTAAGAAACAAAGGATATGCATTTTGTATTTTTTCATATGAAAATAAATGACTAGGGATGAATATTTGAAATATTTCATATATAGTTTTGATATTACATATATTTGAATATAAAATTTACAAAAAAGCTCAAATGATTCAGTTTTTAAATACATGGCTTTCATTAAAAATTGGTAATTCTGTAAGAAATATCTTAGAAAATGAATAAGTAGTGCTATTTCTATAAAGTGAAAGAAATTATCCAATCAATTAATAAAGAATATTTCTCTACTTTGAAAAATGTATTTGTATCATTTTGGCCTTCCAAAGACAAGTAGAAGTGTTTCAATTAAGAGTATATCTGTAAGATTATATTTTTGTAGTAAGTGATATTATAATGAAGATGAAAATTGAAAGGGAGAGAAATTTATTATCAAAAACTATTGTTGTATTTTATAAATTAACAAAAGGAAATAATCTATTATATTCATTGCTATTCCAATGGCTTGGAATAACCTGGAATTTGAACAAAAAATTAAAGCTTTGGTTCAACCTAGTTCAGAGGGAGGGCCCAAGTTCATTCCAAGCTCATTCAAAGCTTATTCCCAAATAGAAAACCTGCTGTCCGGTGTAGCCACTTTGCTCATGGTTAATTGTGACAAGAGTTCTTCTTCTTAGTCACTTATGCCGCTTTCCCTCTGGGTTTGTCTTTATTCTCAGCTCTGAAAGGCTGTTTCTCTTTGAAACTATTGCCTTTATCTGAGGAATATTTCCCTATATTTTTCCTTTTTACTTACATCTTTCAAGGTGTTGGAAATCTTATCCAGAGTGCAGCTTTGGTTGCACCTGTATTTCACTGCATGCTCTAGCTCTCCGGGCATTTGTGTCAGGAGTTTGTGATTCTATATTTGGATGTTCATATGAGGATCAATTACTTTAATTCTTTTAGATTATTTGAGACACCACTAATAAGGATCTTTTTCCACTGAGTATTTGTAATTTTAAAATGAAATTGTCTTTTGAAATATCCAGGTACCATTATGGAACCATGGCTGATTTCTTCTACCATGGATTTCTTTCATTTCTGTGTACCAAAAAATAGAATGTCCTTTGAATTCTGTATTTAGTCTAGCTTTAATCCAGTATTCTGGTATACTTTTCACATAAATGAAGAGTCCATCAATATATTCAATGAGCTCCATATAATTATACTCTCTTACACCAGAGAAGCTTGGCCACCCTGAGGCTTCTGGAAGCTGTTTCAGTTCTTCCTTCTCTGAATAAGTCATGTTATCTCCATCTTGGTATTGTGATGGGTATCTTGGCTTATTCTCCAACACAACAGCTAGTTTGATGTCTTCTTGGTGTTATGGATTATTATCCAAAACATTGCCCTGTGTTTGGGGCTGTATTTTTTGTCAGAAATTGAACAATTTGTTCATGTCTTGATAAAGAAAATACCTTTCCCTTTTTAAGTGGTATTGCTCCTCTAAGACTTGGTTTATTCTTTTGTTAGTCTCTTATGAGGCTGCTCTTAGCTTAGCATAGCCCTTTGAGGAGTATGGATTGTTGTTCTTTTCAAGGTTATCAGCTCTTGTAACCTTACATTGTTTTCATGGAGATTTTGAAACTTTTCTTGAGTTTGTTCTTCAAATTAGGACATTTGTAACCACAGCTAATTTATGTTTATCTTACTCCGAGGTATAACAAAACCATGTAAAGTCTGAGTGGGGATAATATCTCTATTAGTAGGGCTACTGATTCTATCAGAAGCACTTACAGCTATGTCCGGATCTTTTGTACTTCTTTCACAAAGTGCAACAGCTTCTGGATCATTGGGTCTGACTCTTTCTGCCTCTGGTTGAAAGAAGTCTTGTTTCCCCCCTTTGATACTTGTCTTCTCCTGGAAACTACCTGAGATTGTGAGTAATGGTGACTCTTGGCCACTGATATGCTGGTTTCTGAATGGTGTGGAGCTACTGGGAAGTCTGGTTGGTTTACTCCTTGTGTTCCTGAAGGAATCAGAGATTGCTCTGTCTGGTTCAGTTTTTCCTCTATGGCTTGGATAGTGGCTTGATTCTCCCTTATCCTGGCTTCCCTTTCCTCCAGGAGTTTGAACTGCATGTGTTAAGTCCACCCTTTGGTGATTACCATAAGGTCTTTCAAAGGTACCTTTTTGAGACATATCTTCTGGCAGCCTGCTCTAAGCTCTGTCCAGTGTGAAGCTACATTGAACCTCTTGTTTTCTATTCTCCATTGTAATAAATTATTGAGGTGTTGGTGGAGCTGAAGAAATTTATCCGTATCCTCCCAGTCTTCTGGTTTAAGGTTCTTGTTGAATTGGAAGGTGGATGGAAGTGTGGGTATGATTTCCCTCAGTGTCCTGCCATCCACTATGGGGTACAGACCCCAATCTTCCAGTTCTGAAAAGTCCTTGTCTGTCCTTTGGCTGGTTCCTGAGGTGTATAGGGGACATATTAGTGTTTTCAAGCAGTCAAAAAATTTCTGTTCTTAGGTTATTTACCTTTGAATGTGCCTTGTAAAAATTTGTTTTCAGCTGCTTTAGGAAATTTTTCTTTAGAGGTTACAGCTGGGTTAATTCTAGTAATATTACCTGTACAAGTTATCAAGGTTTTTTTAGCTTGTACAGATGTAGAGTTCTGTGGTTTTCTAGTCTTCTGAGTGTTAATTGGTATCCAATTTTTGTTTTGTGTGAGGCTCTCACTATACCTCTTCCCTTTGCCATTCTTCACTTCTGTGTCTAAGGGTGCCACTAGTGCATTTCCCTGTGACTGGGTCTCAAGTGGTATGAAATTTTCTTGCACTGAAACACAGGATGAGGGCTTATGTCAGTTAAGACTTCTTATAATTCTAGTTGAATGTCTAAGAATGGCCTCTGGTACAATTTATGTGGAAATTGTGCCACTGTATTATGTCTTATACTTTAAATTCTCCATTACACATCAAAAATACTGTTTTGTGGATGTATGGTCTACTGTTTTATAACAATATTTAACAGATTAACTTGTAAGTACCAAATATAATCTTACAAGTGGTTCTGTAAGGAACAATTTAAATTATCAATATGTCCAACCATGCCTCTGAAGCTGTTATTTACAGTATGGAGAACTTCTCTTTATGTAAAAAGAAGAATTTACAGGGGTCTTAGTATTTTGTTAGCAAAAACATACCTGATTTTGCCAGTTGTAATTAATTTAAAATTGAACCACATCAAAACTCCATAAAAACATGGTATAAATTATATAACACTAGAGAATATAATAATATATTATATTTAAATGATTTTATTTTTATTGAAGGGTTTTATGCTAAACATAGTGATATTGGGAGAAAATATAAGGTAAAAATAAGAAATTACCCACTTTTTATGCAAAAAAGTCCAAAAAAACACCACCAGGCCCCCAAAATGTCAAGCTGAGTTGATGATGGAGTGATACTGAGGGTATTTAAGACTCTAACCATGACTTTTACACACATTTATAAATTTAAAATGGTTTAAAACTAACTTTGAAGGGCTTTAATATAGAGGAATCATGGTGGTGAGTGCTATTAAAAGCCTGCAGTTCAGCTTTACCAATTGTATTATTATAATAAAAACTACAATACTTAAGATTTGGAAGTATACCTGGTTATTTTCCAAGATTATAGCTGTTTTTGAAATATCTATCACATAGAAATTGAAGAGCATGAAGGGGTTTTGTTTTTTGGGGCAGAGGATGGTCCCTTTTTATCCTTAAAATGGGTGAAAAGGTGTTCTAGACCTGTTCACATAGGAAGATTGAATATATTTTACTTCCAAGGACTGGCTTGTGGCTATTACCATTCCTGTATAACCTTTATTGGGATTATATGTAGTTTTTAAGCCGCATCTGGGAAGTTCTCACCAATGAAGGGTGAAAATTGTCATTTGGGGACCACACAGCCCTCTTCTGACATATATGATGGGTATAATGCTATATAGAACCTGTATGGGAACCCCATCTTTACCAAACTAAGAGGGATTGAAGGATAAAAAAGCCATTTTGTATATATGACACCTCATATTCAGGAATATTGGAGCGTATCCCATAGTAAAGGTATATTGCCCCAACTGTGGGATTTTAACCTTAAAACTACCATACATTTGCCAGTTTTAAAGATATTGAGCTCAAAAGTGATTCATTTTTTAGCCCTGGATGAGCTCTACAGAAACTTACCTCATTCAGTATGGATAGCAATCAATATGGCAAATTTATACCATTTTTAATTTTCATTATTCAGATATAGATTTTTCTCATATCCTGTAAGGAACTTATTTGCTCCATACATTTTGTTCTGGATTAGCTATGGGGAAATTTATGGCACCATAAGATAGCCCTTCTTGCTATATTTCTAAAATGAACACACTTTGAGTATCTCACACTCAAGCTGTGGAAGCTAGATGAGAGGTGAATATTTTATTCACCCTTATTTGGCTTTAATTTGGCCATAAATTCTGTAGTTTTGATGCTAGCTCATTTTGGCTTGTACCATTTGATATCCCTGAGTAGGAGCTTTAAGTTAAAAATTCATTTGATTGGGTTCATCCCCTTTCTCTGGAATTTAGTTTAGAGGTGAAAATTAAGGTTTATGCTCAGCAACTGCTTTGAGCCTGAATAACTTTATTGCTCTTTGTATTGTGATTATGGAAGTTGTATAATTGGAAATAAGTAACATTCCTCTTTATTTTGATAAATTTTGAGCTATTTTGGCTCAGCTCAACTTTTTCCTGGTATTTTACTCTACCCTTGGTCTAAAATATTTTTTCTGTCATGCTTGTGTTCTGGTTTTAAGTCACATTCTGAAAATTCTAAAATGGAGGGGTCTCTACCTCCAGTGGGTGTTCTCTACTCTTTATCAAATCATGAGCTAGAAAAACTAGAGGTCAAAATTCCAGAGAATTTAGAGATTAGTTCCATAAAGACAAGCTTCTCTCCAACAGGGGTACCTGTCCTTTTTTTCAAGCAAAAGGATGGAGGTCTTTTCTCCAAGATAGACCTTCCTGGTGCTTATAATCTCCTGAGAATTAAAGAGGAGGATGAGCACTTAACTTCCTTAAGAGAAAAATATGGTGTTTATGAGTATTTAGTTATTCCATTTGGCCTTACCAATGCGCCTGCTTCATTTCAAAATCTTGTGAATAATATCTTTGCAGATTTCTTGGATATTTTTGTAGTAGTTTATTTAGATGATATCATGGTCTTCTCAAGCTCTGAGGAGCAACATTTAGAAAATGTGGCCTCTGTCCTTCAAAGACTGAGGGATAATAATTTGTTTTCTAAATCTGTAAAGTGTGGAATTCCTTGCCTATGTTGTTTCAAGTGATGGCCTCAAGATTAATTTTTTAAAAATTTAACAAATCCTCAATTGGCCACAGCCTAAAAAACACCAAATATCTCCAATATTTTCTTGTATTTTCCAATTTCTATTTCCATTTCATTAAAAATTACTCCAAAAAATCACTGCTCTCACTTTTCTTCTCAAAAAAGATATCCCTTTTGACTTCAATAAGGAAGCTTTTGGTCAGTTTCAGATAATCAAAGAAGCTTTCACCATGCCTTCTATCTTTCAAAATTTCAATCCTTCTCTACCAGCTACTGTAAAAACTGATTCTTCTGATCATGCCTTGGATTCTGTACTTAGTCAGGTGAATGACTCAGGAAAGCATCCCATTGAATTTGATAGTCACAAGATTCTACCATCTGAGCTCAACTATGAAATTCATGAAATGGAACTCCTTGGCATTAAGGGATGGGGATCTTTTCTTCTTTCTCTTTCAAATCCTTTTTAAGTTTTGACAGACCACTCTCTGCTTCAGTACTTCATTTATTCCAAAGTTCTTACTCACCATCAAGCCTGTTGGGCTGAATATCTATCTGAGCTTCATTTCACTATCACTTAGTGCCCAGGAAGGCTAGTCACTTTACAAGATGCCTTGTCATGTCAGGAAAACATGTACCCAGAGAGGCAGGTGGACTTAATCAGCACAAATCCTCAAAACTTTCATCAAGTCCTTTAGCAACATTAAATACAAGAAACAATATTCTTCTCAATTAGGGATTAAGTTTTTTCATACTTAGTGGATCATTCAAAAGGAAGTATGGCAAGATAAAGAATATAAAGAAATATGCAAACAATTAGCAGGAGGTGAATCAGTTCCAGATTATGCTCTTGAACCGCAAGCCAAATTGTTATTACTCAAAGATTAGTAATTTCAAGAAATAATTCAATCTGATTAGACATCCTTCAAAAGAGTCGTGAATTACCATTGGCTGGCCATCCTGGCCAGGAGAAGACCCTCAAGCTTATCAAGAGGAAATTTTATTGTGATGGCAGGAATCAAATAATCAAGTACTATGTGTACTAATCTCAGCAATTTTCAAGAAACAATAAAATTTACCATAAGAGGTTTGGATTACTAAAGCCACTTCAAATTTAATCTGGTCCTTAAGCTTAATTATCACTCCATTTCATCTCTCCAACAGCCTTGATGTAAGCTCAGTATTTGTGGGTAGATTTTCAAAAATGGCAATATTTATTCCAGCTTATTCCAAAATTAATTCCTTGGACTTAGCTCAACTATTCATCAGTCATTTATTTTCCAAACATGGCCTTCCAGTAAGTATTGTTAGGGATAGAGGTTCTTTATTTGTTTTGTCATTCTTAACCAATTTATTTCAGCAGATTAAGATTCTAGAACAGTATATTTGGATGTATTTTAGTTACCATCAAGATGACTGGCATATCTGTCTCCCTCTGACCTAATTTTCCTACAATAATTCAATATATTAATCAACAAAACAAGCACCATCTTTCACCATTTATGAAAGAAATATCAGATTTAACTCAATCCATATTTCTCAAGACATGCCTTCTGGATAGGTATCAAAATAACTCCAATCAGTACATAACATTGTTAAAAAAGAATTAGAGTAAACAATAAAGAATTTTGAGAAGTATGCAGATAGACATAGAAAACATCCCACCTGATTTCCAACCTGGGGAAAAAATATGTCTAGCTTTTGAGGAGCTCAAGACAACAAAACCCATCAAGAAACTCTCAGAAAGATGTTTGTGAGCTTTTTCAGTTCAGAAGAAGATTAGAAGCCATGCATATAACCTCAAGTTTCCCTTAAAATAGAAGTCAGTTAAACCTGTATTCCATGTATCCTTGTTAGAACCAGTCAAGAAATCAACTATGCAAAATTTTCATCAATTTCCACCACTACCAGTAATAGTGGAGGATCAAGAGGAATGGTAAGTGAAACAGGTTCTGGACTCACAGCTCAAAATAGGTAAACTATGATATCTTGTAGAGTGGAAAGGATTCAGTGAAGACCCAGAAACAACCTCTTGGGAGCCAGATTTGAACCCCACCAACTTACTGATCTTGTAAATAAATTTTATTCTTTGTATCCTGAAAATCCTGGCCCAAATACCTCAAGATTTTGATCTTATGGTGCTTGGTGGGGATTGGATTTTAAAAAAGTGAGTTCATCTCATAGAATGCACTTTTGAGGGAGTATTATCCCCAAATTTGTTGTAATAATCAGCTTGAACACTTTGTGAGCACTTGTCACTTCTTTGGATAGATTCAAAAGGACTTCAAAAATTAATACCCTCAAATTTGGACCTTCAATTGATATATGGCCAAATTTTCTGTTTTATTTATTTCATTCCTTACTTATACCATTAATTATTCTTCAAGAAATTCCTTACATCATGTTATTTTATGAAAAAAGCTTTTTCTTTCTTTAATGGTGCTTGGTGGGGAGTGGAATCTATGTAAGTAAGCTCCATCTCCTAATATGAATCTCTGAGGGTCTCCACTTCTTGTAAAACAACACCTTGGCCACTCTGTGAGCAAAAAATTTTTGGTTTTATCTTTCAACAAAATTATGGTCAAAAGAAACTCACTCACCTCAACAAGGAAACCTTTGAGAATTTTCTTTATTTTTTTCTATTAATTATTTAAATTTCTTTATTTCTTTTCTATATTAGTTCTTTATAAAGGCATCAGCATCCCTTCCCATATCATGTATTGAGAGGTTTCATTTTATTCTTGTATCAGTACGGGTTGGGATAAAGGACAAACCAAACACAAAAAAGCCAACAAACTAGTTCCATTTTCCCAAGTAATCAAAAGTCCTCTGCAATTCATTAACAAAATCACCTTCATACCACACAAATTTACCACCCATTTCTTCAGAAGAAGTGCCAGAAATAATCCTCTCATTTGCATAGAAAATAATCTTCCTACTCTCTCTATCAACCGTCCTGAAAATTCTGGCTGCAGAATTATGAGGATCAGTAATTGCATTTGGATCCTCCCTTGTAACTCTGACTGGCCAATGCTCTCCTCTTTAAAATACTTCAGCAACTGGGTAAGGTAAGGGTGTCCTCTCAACTCTACTTCTATTGGAGGTGCTGGCAACAGGTTAAGAATTGGAAGGGGGAGGTATGGGTTATGGTCTAGGTTGAGGAGCTGGGGATTTCCTCATTGGAGAATCTAATGCAGGTGGCCTAGCAGTGGATGGATGGGGTGAGGATTGGTGAATAGAGGAAGGGACAGCAGCAAGTCTGGGTTGGAAATTTTTTGGAGTACTAGGGATGACTTGGCTTTGGAAGCTTCCAGAAGGTGGATGAGAAGGGCAGGTATTTTTATTTTGGCTAATTTTTTATCCACAACTTTAAGTTCACCTATACCTTCACCATCAGGATTGGATGTCAGATTGGTAATTCTGCTGATCATCTTCACCATGCCTTGAATATTGATCCTGGATACAGGAACCTCTGAGCCGGAATAAATGGGTCTCCCACCAATGAGAATAGACTTTACAACATTGGTCCACCTTTGTACATCTCTCTGATTGGATACAGTCACCAAATCAAGTCATCAGTACAGGTCAAAATCAAGAAAGCAAGTCACTCACAATTGGGATATCCAGAAATGGAATCTTGAGTGAGAGCCTCACAAACTGGGAGCTCCACTCCATATGGCCCATCCTTTTTACTCAACAAGAATACTATTACAGTCAACATTGGCACTCCTGGACACTGGAAAGGTTTATTCTTAATACAACAGTAACGGAATTTGGAGGACTGTGAATCGAAGTGTTTCAAACAAGATTTACCTCTCTTAAAACATTCAGTACAGGAACAATCCAAACCTTAAACCACCTTATAGCCATCATAAACTTCAGTTATATTGAATCAGTCAGAAGAAGTAATTAAAAAAGGGGAACACAATAAGCTATAGGCACCATAGCCAGAAATAACAGAAGGTGGCGGTGCATAAAGAGAATATTCAGTGAGTGGAGGAAGCTTGGAATTCATTTTCTAGAGTCAAGGTGGGAAAAAATTCAACATTAAGTCAGGAAAGATTCAAAAAAATTTCCAAGAGGTTATCATTAGTAGACCACAAAAGCCATTGTGGAGGCAATAAAAGACTTCAAAAGGGCGCAAAATACCTGTGGGACCCCCTTTCATCAAGCCAGAACCCTCCTCTTTAAATGTGCGGAAGGTCCCTCTTTTTAGTTCCCTGGGCATGCTCCAATTCCATGCCATAAATGTGGTATGAAACACATTCTGTGGTCCCTTGGACCCCCTGGACACCCATCAAAATTGAGCCCATTTGACCAGTTTGGCCAGAAGACCCAAAAGGACCCAAATGGCCATAAAACACCATTTTTGGCCATTTTTAAAGGGTTATGGGAACAAGACCCCTACCCATCAAGGCTTAGAGGGGTAAAAAAACTTTTTTTTCCCTTCAACCTGGCCATTTAATCAAAATATGCCATTCACATAGCCATTTTGCATCATTTTATGAGCTGGAGATGGTTTCAGAATTAATACTGGGAACACCTCAAGGTAAATTTGAAAAAGGAAATTTTGAACAAGAAATACTGAATAAAAGAAGAATTGATCCAAAAAAGAGGGACACTTACAGTTATGAAGGATTGAGTATACTTGAATTGGATTTAATTAAAGAAAAGGTGAAGATGAAGGATTTTCAGGATAATGTATAATAGGAAAAGTAAATAAAATTCAATTTATTTTTAAAAATGTGGGAAATTTGGGAAGAAACTCAATGGTGGGGGAATATCATGGTGTTCAGGAGCCCACCAGTTTCAAGAGGGGGATACTGTCACAGCCATCATCAGGGGTAAAGGATGTTTCAAGCTTACACCCACTTGAACTCACCAAAACATGAAATTCTTTCTGTGTATGAGCATCGTGTTTCAGAACTCTTCTGTTGAAACACTCATACAGTTGAATTCATAAATACAGCCTGTCACCACCTGTACAAGCTGGATTCACAATCCTGAACTGTATGATCACCCAGCTTCACCAAACCTCTTGTACAGACCCTGTACATCCATACAGGGGCTGTATTATCCAAATAAATTCAATTAAATATTCTTCTCAAGAAAATTCACTCTTTTGATCAGGGCTAGTGGATTCTCACATATACCAGCCCCTTCTTCTCCCCCTGGGGACTTTTCCCCTGTTAATTAATATATTTGCTTTCTTGATTCATGAATACCCTTATTCTTATTCTTGAATATCTGATTTATTTGTAAAAAGCTATTCTTTGCACTTCCTCACATTTTCAGTAGAGTTGTGGTGGCTATATACTTATTAACCACACTCTTTCTTTCTGACAGGTTGAAACAGTGGACTTGTACTTCTTTTTGGTTGGCTCTTTTATCTCTTACTCTTATTTATTTTTTGTTTCTGCTTTTCTTAGATTTACTTCATTAGCAATCTCATTGTTATTACACCCATAAGTGTACTATTTTCTTATCTCACTTGAGCCCTCCATAAGTGAGTCCCAGTTTACTGAGTGCCAGGCCCCCTTCACTTATAAGAGCCCCTGTGACAGCTTTCTACAATTTTATCAATGGCAATTATGAAAATTGACTATTTTTGAATGATCCAGAAGCCTTCTTTTTAACATCTTCTCCAAATTTTCCACCACCATTTGCCATCATGACTATACCCTTTTACCTCATGATCCCACTGGTCATGTTGTAAGGCTCTCTAAGAAATAAAACTTAATTGAAATGTAATAGTTTTTGATATTTATTGCTTTATTTATTTATTCATTTATATAAATTTACTTATTCCCTCTTTTTTCTGTTTTGTTGTATTCTAGCCTGCTGAAATAAAGAAAAAACATTGTTTTTTCTACTGAAAGTTTCCAGTTGAACCCTAAAAAACCAAACCCAGTGGGTAATCAAGAGTGAGATGAGATTAAAAAACAAATAAAACAAATAAATTTAATAAACAAATAGGTAATGTAAAAAAGAGAAAAGAAATTCAAATAAGCATATTTCAATTAATATTTTGTGAAAAATGTTTTGAGAATGAAGTAATTAGTAAAAATTCTAATATAAATTCCAAGAAGAAAATTTAAGAAATTAGTTAATGTTGAGTATTGATAAATAATCATTTACTAAGAAGAATATGAATAAAACCAATCCTTTGTTTTTTTGCTTGTTTTTTACTAATTTTTCTTTTTTATGGGTAAAATAAAAAATTTACAAATGAGAAAATGAACCTAATCAATCAAGAAAAGTGAAGAAAGAGAGAATTAGTAGGTTATGGATTCATGTTTTTTCTTTTTTAATTGTTTATACTAATCACTTTTTGATTGTTTTACCCCCTATGCTAATTTACTGATTGATTCTTTCTTTCAGGTAATATTTGGGAAATAGCTCCCAGGAGGCTCCTGTGATAGTTTAGTCCTGGTATTGTATTCATAAGATGCAAGGTATTAGGGTGTCCTCCCAGCTATATGAATAGATGGCTTGCTTGACAAAATATCCACCCATAAATGTTTGAAGTACTCCCTCTTGAATGGTGTATTCTTGTAAGCTGAAATAATTCTGACATTCCCAGGTTCCCCAATAAAGTTTTTTTCTGTATTTCCAGTTGAGTGAAAATATTCTTTCCCAATATTGGTTTTTCAGGCTTCCCTATATTCCATTATAAGTGATTAGGTCCAAAAATACAGCAAATTACAACCATGGATGAATGTAAAAGATTTCTAAAAGTATTTTTTCGTCACAATAAATATCCTAAAAGGTTATTGAAGTTAGATTAACTGTTGAAAGGTCTGGACATGGTGTTGGTGATAATGGTGAGCCCCATATCATAATTCAGCTGAGAGTTTTTGGGTTGGTTTACTAATACAGTCTTCTTTTTTGTCATTAAGGGTTCTGTAGGTTATTCCAGTGATCCTCCTCTTGAAAGAACTTACAAATACCTTTTAAATTTGGCCAGGATTCTCTTTTTAATTAGTATGATGATTTGGCTTTGGTCAGTATCTTGAAGGCCGAATTGTGGGTGCTTTGATGAAAGTATTTCATAAAATTAAGGGATATAGTGTATTAAAAAACGATTTTACTTACAGAGAGGAGTCCCTGGGCTGAAAAGTTGAGAAAATTAAGGTGAACAGAATTTTGGTTGCAATTTATGGGTATTCCTCTTTGATAAGGCAGGAGGTTCCTTACTGGTCATTTTTTGGATGAAAATAAACTCATTTCTTGGGATTGGTTTTGGTGAGTTGGCCTAGGTTTGATTGGTAGTACCCCCAAAATAGACATAAGCTCTTTTGCTTCCCCTTCCCCATAGCTCCGGTCTATCCATATAATTCCTTAGGTCTGAGAGGTCTTGAATAATTGATTCTGATAATCTTTGAGGCTCTTTCCATAAAGGTAATACAGAATAATCCTCCTCCTTTGTCCATTTAGTCTCTTGAGATATTTGGTCTGCATCCAGTACTTTATCCCCATAAGAGCCATAGATAACTTTGCTAGCCATATTGATAGTTGTTAAATTGAAAGCCTTCCCCCAAATGGTAAGTGTTGGTGAGTATAGGCAAGTTTTTTTCCTATTGATTCTAGGTGTTCATAAATTTGATGAGCTGATTTTGTGTTTTGAAATTGAATGAGCTAAATATTTCCTTGATAAATATTGAAAAAAACTGATTTATTCCTCTTTTTAAAAGGCAGGAGGTTGCTTCCCTAATTTTTTTCAGAAAATAAAGAGAAATACTGATACTGTTGAATTTAAAAAGAAATCTTGAGGCCTGGAATTAATTTTGAAATTTAATTCCACCACCTGAAAAAGGTAGGTTTATGCTCAGTAATCTGGCCAAGAAAAGGTCCTTTAGGGATTCTGTGAGCCTTGAGGTATATCTTAAATACACAAATAGGACACAATTAATTTAAAAATAACTTCTGGACTATGCATAACCCATAATTCACCATTTTTATTTGAGAAAAGATGAATAAATTTTATTTTTGTAATTAAGTAAATATTTTAAGTCCAGATTTAATTCTACGCAAAATTTCACCTGGGAGACCTCCATAGAGCTAATAAGCTTGAATTAAATCTATTAAGTGTGAAGATGGAAAATAATTTGATACCACAAGAAATAATTGTGACAATATTTTTTTTCTTACTTTCACACCAAAATAATGGGATTGTGAGAAAATTCATGTTACATATGCACTAATAGTACTGGTTATGTTTTTAGAGCTTGAACTTACTGTATTCTTCAATAATGTTTTGATACACCCATAGTAGATATCAGTCTTGAAGCCTTAATTACTATTTTTGACATGACAGTAGCTAAGGGGGATTAAAGAAATTAATTAGGGCCAGGGTCCCAAAATTCTGAGCCCTCTAAGGAAATCCTAGCTCCAAAGATTTTATACATGGATATTAATGGCCCAACCAGTCTATTAAAACCTGTCTGGAACCTGATTATCAAGTGAAAATCTCATTAAATCATGAGATAATAGCAAATAAGTGCTAATTTGATGTTACAAGGAGGTAATGAGCAGCTCTGACTCATATAACCAAGTCCATTATTAATTATTTTCCATGGAAGAGACCAAAGATAGTAACTAAAACCCCTTTGGTACTAGTATCTATGGATTTACTTCATTGAAACCAGCTGTCACCATGCTATTTGCTTTTCTACATAGAAATAAGGTAAAAACTTAAAAAAATCAACCAAAATACAGTTCTTGATGAATCCTTCTGAAGCTTTTGGTACCAATAAAAAAAGGGGATATTCCATACCAAACCCAAAATAATCATGACTTCATAGCTCAAATTAAAAGTTGTACTTACAGTCTATTTTTGATGATTTCATCTGAAACACTCAATCTTCAAAAGTTCACAGAAAATAACACCTGTGATTAAATTTATGATTAAATTTCTAACTTTTAGGGAAAATTTTTATTTCAAAATGAAAGAGTATTTAAAGTAGTAAATCCTTCATTTCTTAGCCATAAACAGGTCTTTAGTCTCATAAAATGACCCAATTAAGTAATTAGGATAATTTTATGTGACAAAAAGGGATGTAACCAATAATCCAGGGAGGATAACAGACTTCTTGCTTGTTTTTTGATTTTTCTACATGGAATTCCTCTGTGAGCTTTTGTAGACTTAAAAGAGGCCTACTCTTGCCATTTTTTCCAATATTGTCTTATAATTAATATTTACCATTAATTACAACAAGTAAGTATTAGTTAAATCCTTTCTTAAGTATTTCTATCTTTACAAATCAACAAGTAATATTTTGAAGCAAAGAATTAAACTATTTCAAATGAAAACTAACTATTAGTTTTTGTATTATTGTTATAGCTCAATCATTAATTTTATAAATCCACAAATAATCTGTCAAATAACTATTACAATTACTTTCAAGGTATTTTTGGAGTATTAGTGAGTGTTTTCTTAAATTCTTAACATTTTTCTCTAATTTCTGTGATTTTACTCAATATTTTATTACAATTATTATTGCAAAAGATAATTCTAAATTAAAATAATTTTATATTATTTTAACATAAGGTTTTATTATTGATACATTATTTGATTGATTCTAGTAAATAATTACTGCTTAGTGCTATAATCCCTAGTAGTGTATAGCAATTAAAAGAAATACTTAAGCAGTGACTTATTTATTTTTGGTTATAATAAATTCATTTATTATATTTAATAAGAACAGTAATAGTAATCTTTATTAATAGTAATATTATCAAGATTTTCATAGACAAATATTACTGATTCCATAAAGTTTTAACCATATTGAAGCTTCTCTTCAGTGGTAAATTCTTTCCACCATAGATGTTGGAAAATGAAAAGGTATTCAGATTCAACCCATTTAAACCTTCCTGTTTGATGATATCTTTCTCCTTCTAGTGCCTTGTAACATTGAACAAATATTTCATTGTTGTAAAGGCCCTGTCTTCCTATCCTGGTAAGTGGAAATATTTCATCTCAAACTCAATTCCCAAGGTTCCCTCTGATTCTTTCTTCATTGAAAAATTCCATGAATTACACTCCTTATAAACTGGATTAAGGTAATTAGAAAATATGGTGATCCTGGCATATTACAGTTTGAGTATCATTTCCATAAAGATCTTCAAATAAAATTTATGGTAAATAGAGGTAATTTTATTCATTTTCTCTAAGGTTGAAATTGATTTAGTTTCATCAGGGGAGCTTTCTTCAGTTGATAAAGTGCTTTCCAAATCATCACATCTATGTTGGTTTCCTACTTTTGTCTGGCTTAAATTGAAATGGTAATTTTCTTTTTGTTCTTTCTTATTTTATTAAATAGATTTTAGGTATCCTTCTATTCCTATCATAGTTTCTTCTTCTGAGAGCTCATGATGCTCACTGAATCTGAGTTTTTTTCTCTTTGTGTTTGCTCTTGAATGGTTTTCCATATATATTTTCTTGGTCATTAAAAATTACTTGATGGGTTGGTTCTTGAGCTAAAATGTTTTTAAAGGTTTAACTTTGTGAATATTCATCAGAAGAGCATTCTTTGGGGGGTCTTTTGAGGTTTAAAGGCCTAAGTATTTCAAGAAATCCATGGTGCTCTGAGTTAATTCTTGAATTAATGTATAAGCCTTGAGCCTTAAGGTCCAAATCAAGTATATCATTTTTCCTCTAAAAAGTATTATTAATTTTAGTTTTATTTCTGATCAATTTGGCCATGTTTCATAAGTCCATTCCTCTAGGTGGTCCAGTTTTCATATTAACATACATAGTCTTCTCCAATCTTGTTCTTTATAGCTAACTATTTCACTGTTTTCATGATAAAATTACAGTCTAATGTTGTTGTCTTCCAGAAAGGGTCTTCAAACTGCTGTGTGTACAGATCCTCTGGCAAAAAGGAATTATGTTTTTGTTTCTTCTCCTGAGTGCAGAATTATTGGTGGGAATTCAGATAATGCAACCAAGGAAGTGGTATGGCTTTCAACTCCCTAATATTTATGTTGAGGTTCCTTGTGGTGAGTTTTTCCTTTATTGCTAATTTTTCTTGTATTATGTTAAGTTCTTCTCCAGTATCAAATAATTCCTTAATGGGTTATTCTTCTTTTCCAATTGAGATTTCCATAAATCCCAATGGACAGGCATATTGTATCTTGGGTTTTTGAAGTTCCTTGAATCCAAACTATAGTAGTCTTTGCTTAAGGTCCATTTATCTGAGTGATTTTCTTTTTTCCTTGTCTTTTTCTGATAATTATTGCAATTTATGAACAAAATTAGGTGACATTATGAGAATTTCTTCAATTATATTTTGTTGCATGATTTACTTGATAATTCTGTCAATTTCTAATTTTGGTTCTTCTGATTTCTTTTGAGATTTTCTGATTTTATTCTCTTCTTTTGGGATTTATCAATGTTCTTCTTTATTGAATATTTCTTCCATTTCTTCTTCAGGTTGAATATTCTTGGGTATATTTGAAATTGAAAATTTGGTTGGTATGATGATTATTCATTCTTATTTCTTCTTCTTAAACATAGGTTCCTGCTACTGATACCTTCTTCTTGACCTCTTGACTTTGACTTTGATTTTTCCTTTCCAATGTTTGTTCAGTTTTTCTGAGACCTATATCGGATTCAAAAGGATCATCTTATGAAAAAATTGTGGGTGGTTTCCAGTTGGACCATTTCTCAACATGAGCTATATAAGCTGAGTTGACTTCTGTTTTCTTTGGAATAGTCTTTATTTCTTCTTCTGGTTTAGTTTAGACAATTTCTTTTTGCATGAATTTTGTGATGAGTTCTGCTTGTTCTTTTTTAAAATACTTAACTATATCCTTGGCACTTTCATTTCCTTCAATGGGAAGTCTTTGATACTTGGGAAATAAGTAAGATGATCCTTGAGCTCTGACAATTATTCTATCCAAATATTCAGAAAGTTGAGGGAATTTCTTTTCTGAATTTCCTTCATCCTTGCAGTGTTTGATTTTGAATGGTTGTCTTTGAACCATTTGAGCTAGTATATATGTTTTATAACTGGAAAAAAATGTTGATAAGGGGTTTCTTTGCCTGTATGGCTGGTTATTTTTAGATATTCTTCATTCTTTATTATTGTTCCATTTCTTTCTTAGTAAATCAACTTTCTCCAAAATATTCTTGGGTTTACTTAAAGCTTCTTTGACTGATTGTGTGAGCCTTGAGGTATATTTTACATACCCAAATAGGCAACAATTAATATGAAATGAATTCTAAACTATTAATAACCAATAAGGCATTAATATATCTAATATTTATCATTTTTTGTTTAAGAAAAGATGAATACCTTTTTTGTTAGTAAGTAAATCCATGGATTTAAGTCCAGATTTGTATTCTACACAAAGTCCACCTAGGGTAACTCCATAGAGCTAATAAGCTCAATTTAAATTTATGAGGTGTTAATTGGTAAAATACTTCAATATCATATCCTCAATACCACATAAAAGAATTGTGAAAAAAAAATTCTGAATTTCATGCCAAAATTATGAAAATATTAGAAAGCCCTTATTACATATAGACTAAGAATAGTGTTATTAATTTTTATGGAACTTAAAATTATAGTATTATTACATAAATCTGTGGTACAACCATGGTGGATATCAGTCTTTAAGCCTGAATTACTATTTTTGATGTGAAAATAGCTAAGGGGGAAAAATAAATCAACAGGAGCCAGGGTACCTAACTTCTGAAGCCTCTTAGGAATGGATAGATTTAGAGCTTTAATCAATGGCTTACATGGCCCAACTAGTAAAGTAAAACCTTTTGGGAGCTTGGTTTCCAAGGTAAAGCCCCATTCAATAATAAAAAAATAATAAAGAAGCTGCTATTTTTGATTTACAAGGAGGTAATGAGCTACTCATACTCCTTTAATCATGTCAATTATTAATTATTTTCCATGTATAAATCTTAAAAGATCAATTAAAACCCTTTTTGTATTAGTATCCATGCATTTACCTCATGGAAACTAGCTACAACTATGCTATTTGCAATTATATGTAGAAATAAGGTAAAACTTCAAAAAACCAATTAAAATACAATTCTTAATTTATACTTATTAAACTTTCAGGACTAATGTAGAGAGGGATAATTCATATAAAAAAAATCATCACTTCATAATTCAAATTAAAAGTTTTACTTACATTTCATTTTTGATGATTCCATGTGAAACAGTGAATCTTCAAAAATTCACAGAAAATACAATCTTTGATTAAATTATCAATGACATGGATAACTTTGATAAATTAATTATAATTTCCAAATAACTTAATATGGACAGTTTTTTTACCTATTATTTATTAACCATAAATGGGTTGGTAGTCAACTGAAATGACTTAATTAAGCAATTATAATAATACTATGTGACAACAAGTGATGTAACCACTTATTCAAATGGTATTAAATGGCTTCCCACTCACTTGTTTTCATTTTTTCCCATGGCAAGCCTCTGTGAGATGTTATTGACTTAAAAGAGGCCTTCTCTTGCTTTTTTTTCCATATCATCTTATTATTCAATCATACCATTAGTACCAACAAGTAAGTATTAGTTAGTCCTTTTCTTAAGTGTTTTAATTCTTTCATAATCAATAATAAAGATGTATTTGTATTGTTATAATACCATTTTGATTCTTTAAATCCACAATTAAACCATCAAATCACTCTACCAATTCTTTACAAGGTATTAGTGGAGTATTAGTGAGTGTTTCTACTTAATTCTTATGATTTTTCTCTATTAATAGTTTCATTCAAGAATTATCCTCATAATTATTATTTCCAAAGATAATTTTACATTAAAATAATTTAAATTATTTTAATAAAGAAGTTTGATTATTAAATACTTCTTTTAGATAATTAAAGCTTACTGTTATAATTACTAGTAATGTATAAAAAATAAAAGATATAATTAAGTAATTAATTGTTTACTTGTGGTTATAATGAATTTATCTATTATATTTAATAAGGAAAGTCATAGTACTGTTGATTAATAGCAATATTATCAACAGCTTCATAGGCACATCTTACAGATTGTTTTCCTTAATTCATATGCTTAGGTACTGGCTTCTGAGGATTCTTTATTTTTTTGGTGCATTTCTTCAATTTTCTTAAGACTTCATCCTCAAATCTTGTCTTCTTTTCTTGAGAATCGAAGTTTCTGAGTTTTTTTGGTTAAATGAGAAACTTGACCTTAAAGTCCTGTTCAATATAAGTATTCAGGTTTCCAATATTTGGATAATATAACCTCAATAAATTTCTTTAACCATGGTTCTATCCTTGAGCACTTACTTAAAGATTGATCCCTGAACACTAGTGGAAAAGCTGGCCAAATTTTCTTTATTATGGTTGATATCTCCTTGAATCTCTATTGGTATCTTTTTAGGTAGGTGATAATTGCTTCATGTTCTCAAATTAATTCTCTTTATTGAGTTATGTTTCTAATTCCACCTTCTTGTTGAGTTCTGTTGAATAACTGATTTATTGAGAATAATCTGTATCTTCTTTAAAGTGATATATTTCCCCATCTTCAGTTGATCCCAGTCATATGTTTCATATTCTGGAATTCCTTCAATGTGGTAGCAGATGTCCTTATCCTTGGTCCAGAATTCTATTTGTCTTGAATATCTCTTATACTTTTTTCTTCAATTTCTACTTTTTCTGAACTTCCTTGCTTAATCTTTTAACATCCTTCCCATAAAACCACAGGCTAAGCCTTTTCCATGATTTTTACTATTGGAGTGTGATTTATTGGGCTTTCTTTATGTAGAGGACTTTGAATTTTTCTTGGGATTTTAATTATTGTTGCTAAGTTATTTGGTCTTTGTTCTGTGAAGTTTTTTCATTTGGCAATTCATCTTGGATAAGGTGATGGTAATCCTTGTGGCCTCCATGATCTTGGAAGGGTGTTATTTTCATTTATGGGAATTTATTGTGGAGTATAGCTTGAGGACTTATGCTTCCCTTCCTTCTTCAGTAGTACTAATAATTGTTCTTGAATTTCTGGTATCTTCTATTTCAGGCATTTCTTCTTGAGCTTGAACAGTATCTTCATTTAGAACTTCTTCTTTAGCTTTAACAGTATCTTCATTGAGAACTTCTTCTTGAGTTTCTTCAGTGCTTCTGGAAGGGTGATCAATTTTTGGTGGGTTGGTTGGGTTTTTGGATTTCTGAATTTATGTTTCAATTTTATTTATTTTGAGGACTTAAAAGAAATAATTTCAGTTAATTTAAGCTCCCTTCTGTTGTTCCTTGGTGTGGTTACAGGGAAATCATAGTATCTTTATTCTTTCCCTGGTTCTGTTTCTTCTTTTGGTGGATACTAATAATTATCAGAGTGAGTTAATTATTGTAATTACTTAAACAAATGTTTTGATTACTTTTGATTATTTTTTTCCAGTTTTTATTATGAAATTTATTTAATTTCTTGAGGTAATTTATTTTCAATTTGAGTGAAGTTGATTTATGTTGAATTTTTTTTTGGTTGATGGATTATTGAAGTTTGAGGTTTATAGACACTGTTGGAACACCAGATGTGGGAACTCCTCATGTGTGGGATTGAAATGAGGCAGTACCTGGAGGGGGAAATCACAGGTAACTATTTTTAAATTGCTTGTGATTCCTGTAACCAAGGGTGAAAAGGTGTATTTCCTGCCCCTCTCAAAGTTACTGAATAAATTCTTCCTTGTAGCTGAAAAATAAAAGAAAATTAGTAAGTTTCTCCAAAAGTAAGAAAATTGATTAACTTGTCTCTAATCAGATTGGTTTGTTTTACCGTTTAAATGTCCTTAATGAAGGGTATCTGATGAATCCTTTGTCATTTTTGAGCTTACTGGTTGGCTATTAAATTTATGAAAGGGAGATCTCCATTTTCTAAATCTAAAATGGTGTGATATTCAAGTTAAATTTCATAAATTTTATATGATGTAATAACTCAGTTTTTGAACTTTTTGAGTGGCTTTGCCTTTATCTGTTGAATACAGCCAAGCAGGTTAAGCTTCATAGAGGTTTCTTTTTATATCATGTGATTTTTAATGTACTTTTATAAAGGCTGTAACTTTGGCTGTTTGAAGAGTCTGTTAAAACGCTGACTGTTTAACTTTCTTGCATAAATTAAGGCTGCTGTGTATTTTTCTATTTGAGCTCACTGTTTTAATTTTGAATTTGATGCAAGTCTTTCAAGGGGTTGTGTTTGTCCAAATTTGGGTAATGTATTTTTTAACTAATTCTTATATTTAACCTTTGGTCCTACATATCCTTCCTGCAACTAGTTGATAAGCTTTAAGCCATAATATTTTATGTGTGTGTATGTAATGGTTTTTTTTGTTGAATGGTAAATTGTGATTTTAAAAAAAGGTCTTGTGGTAATTTTGAGTGAAATATATCAGTGTGTGAGGCTCTTAAGCTTTTTGAGTACTTGTGAACTTGATACTGGCCAAGAAAATGGTATGGAATACCACAATTTCAAATGATGAGAAAATCTGGAATCAGAAATAATATTTTGAATGAAATTTTTTCCTTTGAATTCTGCATTTACAAAGGTTTGTGGGCCATTTCCAAGTTATTCTTCTTCATCATCTTTCATTCTATTATTTGTTCTTCCTTTTTGAGACCAACTTTTCTCAGTTTATCTACATTCTGACTATGAATTTTTTTCTTTGGATTTTTTTGTCCATTGGTACATTAAGGATATGTCTTTTGTTTCTTTTTTTTAAATTATTTCATTTAGTATTAAAAACAACCACCATTTTTATTGTGTTCTTGTTGTAATCTGTAGTGTATTTACATCTTTGTTTGAATTGATCAATGTCTTTTGACATAGTAAGTGGATTTTGATTTTGTAAAATTTCTCATGTGGTAACATAATTTTTATTCAATTTTCTATTCATAATTTTAACTTTTAGTTATTCTTTTATTTCACCAGGACTTCCTATCATTTTTCCTACAGAGGCTATCTTGCCAATATGTTGAGTAATATCAGTAATGAGTTGTTCTAAGGGATCAATGTGTTTTACATCTAAAAATCCTGAGAGGATTCTGGATTTATTATCATCAGCATTTTAAGTAAAATTTCTTGACAACTTTCTGCAAATGTTGTAAGTATTCCCTTCACTTACTAAAATTAGAAGTCTTTGAAAATTTAATATTCCAATTGTCCCAATGGAAATTCCTGCCCTTTTTATGTCTCTTCGCAACTTCATTCTTTTTTGCTGCATCTGGAAGTGGTACCTTGGGATTAGTTGTAAGACAATATACAAGGTTTATTTCCATTAGATAGGCTTGAATCTTAGTTTTCAATTTTAAATGGTTGGAATTATTGAGTTCAGGAAGAGTTTTTCAAAGTTCAGTTTGATGAGTCATTTTGGTTTTGTGTCAGAAGGACCCATAACCTAACAAATAGAAAGAACTGGAAAGGATAGCTTTTTCAATACATTATTGCTTCATTTTACACAATAAATTGGGCACACCTAAGTGTGAGAAACATTGATGAGTAATACAAGCCAACAATGATGAATTGAATTTTTAACATTACTAACCTGGAAAGGAAATTTTTATGAATACACTATTACTAAATGTTACAAACTAAAGAGCATAGCTAAGAATGTGAGAAATGTTGGTGATTAAACCAAGTAGAAAATGATTAATTAGCATACAAGATGTTAAACCAAAATATTCATATATTTCCATCTAATTAATTAATCTTTTTTCTATTTTGTTTTGTACTAAAATGTTAATTGTGATTTTGCTAGTGTGAAGTGTTGATATGACTAAAGAAAAATGCTTATTTAGTACTGTGTTGATTTTTCCATTGTTGAGCTTTAGCAATAGCGTGACTAATTAATAGTATAGAAGAGCTAATTTCAGAATAACTAAGGCCGCTAAAAGCCATTGTTCAACTTTCAGTAAAAATTTGGTGGTTATAACCTAATTCTTCCCTCTCTTCTTTCTGAAAAGGTTTAAACACTACTATGGAAATTATATTTTTTGTTATTTCATGTTTTTTGAATATATCTTTTTGTTTTCTTAAGAGATTTAACATTTGGATCAATCTCATATCCCTTGATTATCTTATTAATTTTACTTTGGAGCCTCCCCAAGTAAGCTCTGTTCATTTGATTTCCAGGTCACCCTGCACTTTGAAGGACCCCTGTGACATTAACTTAACAATTATTTCCAAATTCAGAGATATCCCATTTGAAGGAAGTAGACTGTTATGAATTTTGACCCATTGATTTTAAATTCACCATTAGGTTCTGTTTCATTTATTATTTCTTGAAAGAATCGTGATTGATCTGGGACATTGATATCATTATGGGCCCCTAGTACTCTAGCGCCAAAGGCTTGGATAAAAAAATTCTACAAGAATAATATTTGGGCCTCAAAGAGGTCATGATACATAACAGAACTATCAAGTAGATAAATTATATAGCTCACATTCCCGTTTCCTTGAAATTTCCCATCCTAAGCCTCTGGATATTTTTTCCAAGTCCAATGCATTCATTCTAGGGATAAAATCATTCAAGGAATTCCTCACTGGGTTCACCATTCATGCAGTTTCTTGATATATTTTGCATTTTTATAAAAAAATTATTGGAGCTTTAAGAGCTCAATTATTGCTTGAAAAAATCTACATAAGACCTCAATTTATGCTTTAGAAAGCTGTAGGTATTTGTTGCTTTGATCAGAAGCAGCACCATATGCAAGTTACCTCTTTTCTGAACATGTTTTTTGTAAGCTTGTCAAGCCCAGATTTCCAGAAGCATCACAAAATTGTGTAAAATATGAAAATTTGTTTTCTGTTTCTGATCAACTCTTCAGAAAGAGGGGCCTTCTTTATATGTAGAAGCTGCAACAACACCTCTGCTCATTATAAACAAGATTATCTGAAAATTAATCCTTCCAGAGGCACTTTTTCCCACCGCAATCAACACAAAATAATGCTCTGCTTCATCCAAGAACAAATCTAACAAATGCAGTTTCTTCAAGCAGTCTATCATTTGATTCATCTTGGTAAGCTTTGCGTAAAAGAAGCTCTTGATAATGGTGGTAAGTAGAGATAAAGTCACTTGACTTCTTGACGAAGTTGGTGTAGAGAAATTCATTTTAAAAGGAAAAAAAAGAAAAAAAACATAGTCAAAGAAATCAACAAAGAAGACAGCCAAAAAATATATGAAAGGTATCAAATTTACATTTTCTACAAAAGGGTGCAGTCATCTGCCAATAGAACTCGCAGCAAAGGGTCCCTACCCACATCATCTGCAGCAAGCATACCACTACATGCACTGCTAGAGATGCCCTAAGGTCTAAACAAAAATCCAAATAGTATTTGATTAATTTTTAACAGATTTCACAAACAAGCCTCAAGGGAAACCCCAAAGTAAAATTAAGTTTTAGGGAGGGGGGAGTATTTTTTAGAAAACTTTCAAAATAAACTCTTGAAATAAGTCTTTAATAAGAAAAGACAAGACTGATAGGTCTTTCTTTATGTATCTTTGTGAAAGACCACCTAAGAGATTATAATGATTAAATGTGAAAATCGAGCAGTGGTTTTGAAATAGATTGTGATAATATAATCCCTAAATAAACCTTTAATAAATGAAAATGATGGGACGGTCATTTTCATAAATTTTTGGAAAACCTTCAGGACTTCTAATGGCATTGCAGGTGGGAGAGCCACGTGGGTTCCTCGTATTTTTATAATTGCTGCTGTCGTTTTAATCCATATCGAAAAATAGATTTTACGGATAAGAAAACATTCTCTTTAGGACTTAGGCTCTATTTAGATGGATTTTTCGTAAAAGTTTTCTAGCTGGAAACTTGCGTCCACAGCTTCGTCATATCACGTGTTTTGTAAAAAAAAATTGAATACCGCGCCTTGCTTTATGTTACCGCCTCAAATAAGCTCAGCAGAAATAGAAAAATTTTTAAAGCTCAAATCCTTTGATATAGTTCAACTTAAGTACATTAGCTTGAAGCGTTCACTAGAAAAATCTTGAGGACAAAAATTCTCACTCAAGCAATAATCGTGCATCAAATTTATGTAATGACAAGGATATTTGATGTCTTGCTTCAAGTCAAGCAGAATGATGAAATTTTTGCAAAATATTATTTTGCAGAGGTCTAATGATGAAAAAATGCGTAAATTATCTTCAAAGTGATTAGATGCATTGAAAACAATGGAATAATGATGTTGGCTTATACCCAAAGCCTAAAAAATAGAGTTGATAATTACGCCTATCAAAGCTTTCGACTCTTGACGATGCCAACTTTGACCCCAGTCTTTTCCCCAGAGTAACCATTGAGTTCCCTACTCTTCGCGGCCTGGTCAGGTTTGTACGACGGGCGCTGGCTGGAGATTTTCTGTTTAGCCTTTTCAAATCTCAAGCGTTTCTTGACTCTTGGGTTTCGGTTTTCCTTAGGCCTTTTGGGAGTTAATCCTTTGTTCTTCAGTATTTGCCGAGTAATTTCTCGAGGACCAGATCCAGCTTCATCTCCTAAGCTTAAAGCATCACTAATAATGAACCCCAGCATTAGCTCCTCCCAGTTCACATGATCATCAAGTGATATGCTCTCATCACACGCTCCTCACTAGAAGGGTCCGAAGATTACTTACCGTGCTGCAAGTTTACGTTGATCATATTCGGCTTTTTTGGCTATTTTGGAGGACTGTTTCAGCTCCTTGATTGTGCTGTAATAATCTATATCTTCATTACCATGAAATCCACTTGATGTAGAGACTCCAGTATAAGAGTCAGCTTCAAATTCTTTCTCGGAAGCTGCTGTGCTGTGATCTTGCTGCTGTAAGAATTCACGTCGCTTCGCCTCTTTAGATATATAGGGCAAGTCGGTATCGCCTCCCAAAGCACCCGCACTCATCATTGCCCTTTCACGACGTTTGCCTTTGGCGTCAATCTTTGTGGTATAAAACCTTAGTTCCCTTTTTCTATTCTGCTTTGCTCGTGCTTCACTTGCTGATAAGGATGTTGGCTCAATAAAATCGTCTTCAGCATCTGGTTGTGTGACGTCGGGAAGGAAGGCTGATTTTGATGGTTCGGGCGGTAGACTTAGCAATAGTGAATTAGGGACCTCAATTTCATTAGCAACGCTCTCTTTTTTGCTTCTTTTCTTCTTTTTCTTATTAAGTCCCGAAACAGTTGAAGCATTCGAGTCCTCAATTTCAGTGGATGGATTGGTGGAAGCTTTGCGTTTGCGTCTTTTGCCTTTGGAAGAATCGTGTGATGTTGGATCATCACTTTCGGTTTGATTCATTGCTTGATCATACAATAAATCCCGTAGCTCTTGATCAAATTCTGAAGTATCATACTGTCCATCAAAAATATCTGCTCCTTGTAATGCATCACACGCCCCATCCCCTGAACCATCGCTAATCAAGCCCAATTGTTCCATAAGATTCAGTGCAGTTCGTAAGTCTACCAAGGATTGAATGACTTGAGTTAGTACCGTCGGATTTGCTGGCGGAATTTTTAGAGCGAGGTACATGTAAAACGATGTAGTGGAAAGATAGGTAGACAAAACATCTAACCAGACAGCTTCTTCAGCTATTTAGTAAGCATTCAATCTAAAGAATTTCCAAGTACGTACGATAGTGAAGCCAGTTTACTGCTCTGTTGAACTGTTTTTTTGCTAATTCTTGATCTGATGGTTTCGGCTTCAAGACTTCTTTTTGAACTTCTTCAAATTCAATCAAAGACCGGCAAAAATCATTTAAGAGCGCGAGACTCTCAGGCTTTGTGTTTATTAAAAACGCGATTGCCTCTGGCTCTGAGGTGAATTCTCTGACTAAACTTGACTGAGGGATCGAATGATGATGATGGTTAGGTTTTTGATTATTTTCATTTTCTGCGAGCTCATCTTCAGAGGCATAATCCAGATAGGAAGCAAAATCGGTAGGGCCTAGTTTCAACCTTGCTTTAATTTGAAGTCGCTTGACTTCCTCGAGCTCTAGCGCTTGACGTTCAGCATCTTGGTTGATTGCGTCGGGGTCAGTAAGGCGTTTCTTTTTATTGGACTTGATAGTCGAGACATGATAGGATTTCCAGGTTTCATCCTCATCTTCTGAAGGTTCTGCGCCGCGTTCGTCAGATTTCTCGCTGTCGGATTGATGTTCATGCTCAAGTTTGTCATCCAATTGGGCAGTTTCATTCTGAACTTCTTTACCGAATCGACCCTTGTGAGAATTATCGATGTGAACCTTAGGCTTGCGAGCCTTCTTGGGTTTTATTGTATCTGGACTTTCCTCGACTGGTTCCTCTTCATACATTTCAGATTGATCACTATCTGCATCAATATTCAAGACTTGTTCGGGAAGATCTAAGTCATCTTCAAACTTGTTGGCGTTGTAGTCGAGCAAGACTTTGTCTGCGCCCTCAAAAACTGAATGTACCAACCAGAAACTGATTAACATCAACTGTGCTGCACTGAAAGAAAATAAAGCAAAAAGTCTTAACAATCATCTTGCTCATCCCTCATTTCCTCTTGATCCCAGTTTTGAAGAGCTTTGATCCTACTCTTGCCTGGGTCAAAATGAGCGCCATTTTGAGAACTCTTGAAGGGCCGTTTGGACTTGTTGCCTTTGGTCGAATTTGGTGGTTTCTTAAAACGTGTCATTACTTATCGATTGCAAACCGGCAACGATTCCGTCTGAAAGCAGGAAGAACACCAAGAAGTTGGATCGAGCCAGTGACGAGTTGTAAAGATCTTAAGTGTTCGGGAATTTCGAGTTGAGGAATGAAATGATACAACAAAATAATTATGGGTTAGGTTTGAATATCATCTTAAAGTGACAGAAAACTAACTGTTTGGACCTTGGGTATCATGCTCCTAAGATTCATTGCAAGAAAAGCCCTCAACCGCATAGTGTCCTTTGAGATATTTAATCATATCCAAATAAGATCACAAAATAAAAATACCATAAAAAATATGCCAAGAATCAACATAAATTGCTATAATTGGTAATCCAAATATTTTTATTAATAATAGTCATTTTTACTAGACCTAAAAATTTTAAATATATGACTTTGTGAAAAATCTTTATTAATATTGTATTATTAAGAAAATTAGTAATTTATTATCACGCTAAAATGAAAATATCTTAATTAATTATTACTCATATTAATGGCTATACAAAATCATTTTAAAATATCCATTTTATATCAAATTCTCATTTGACAACAAGTTCTTCAATAAAATGGTATTTATTCTATAATTATTATGTTGGTTTATATTATTGATGAATTTCTCTTTGAAGCTATATTTTTATCATGTTTTTAATGTTATTATAGTCTATCTATATTAGGGGATCTCAAATCTACTAAATACCCCGTTTGAAATCCCAGATTATTTTTGGAAAATACACATTTAATTTCAATTTTTTTTGTAAATCCTACACCTGATTAGCCATAGTATTTCGGATTCAAAAACACATATTTTTGCATATCTAATCACATGTTTTTTTCTAAATCCCATACTTTTTTGAATGAATTTTTTTTAACAGTTGACTTGAATATACTCAACTCAAGATTTTTCTTTACACTTATACATACAAAATATGCCAAAAACATCCACCTTTCAACAATTAACTCAGGACTTAACTTCCTTATAACATATACATGCCTTTAGGTTGAACAAGATGCTGAATTAAGAGATTATTTTATTTTTCTACTTGCAATTTCTGAAAGACACTACATAAGGCATCATATATTTCATCATTAGCCATACAGATATACATCCAATGATTAAGAAGATTCATCTGAAGACAAATTGAAGCAATTATGCCAAACATCTCATACTTCATTTCAAAGATTAGTCTTTATGATACAAAATTTTTCAATATTTCACAATTCTTCAAGATATAAACAATGAGATCAATCAATTAAATTAGCTTTTTCTCTTGAAAGATTAGGTTTCAATGCTAATGGTGCAGCTTTAGGAAAAATTCGAGTGCTATTTGGAATAACCCGGGGAGAAATTTCTTTATATACTCACTGTGTTGTCTCATTTTTTATGAAACTCAAGAAAAATTTAATTACATTTCCAGATTTTCCTAAGCAAGTTGAAGAATCTGGCTTAGTGTAAAAAGAGGGATTTCCAAGATTTATTGGAGTCATTGATGGTAGCTTGATATAATTTTCACAAAGGCCATAAAAAGATTGGGAGAAATATTTTGACCATAAAAAAGGTACAATTTTATGTTTTGGAAAAAATCAACCTTTTTTTTACTGATCCCATTATCAATGATTATTCAATGGAATTCTAGCTTGTATGGTATGTAAATAAGAAGTTAATTTCTTTGCATGTTTTTTGCGCTGCTTCATTACATATTTTGATTTTTAACCAGAAAGTTGATATTTAAGAATATACTGAGGACTTTTATTCAAATTACCAATAATTACTTTCATTTTTAGCATATGAAACCTCACCATATATTGTACCATCATAAAAGGGAATCATGGGACATACTGGGTACCAAATGAACTCTTATCTCTTTCTTAAAAGGTTCCCAATACACATAGAGTAGGAAATTGGTAGTTTAAAATGGTGGTGTTCCCCATTATTAGAGAGTCAGAAACGAATGAACAATAAACAAGAAGTCCAGTACTTTGTTAATTTTTTAATTTAATATGCAATTTTACATAATTTTTTCACCCATATTGGGGATCAGTGGTTATATCTTTTTGGAGACAATGTCCCTCCAGAGTTACAGGATGTGAATAAAGATGACTCTAATGAAGATAATTTGAATATGCAAGAAAATTTAAAGCTACCACGATCGCAATGGTTCAATTTTGAATAGGATAGTCTAGTAGTTACAGAGTTAAGAAAATCTCTTTTAGCTATGATACCACCTAAATGGATTTGAGAATCACATGTAAAATTTCAAATTATTAGTAAAAACACTGGTGATAAATTGAAAAACCATTTTCATATCAGAATACCACTTTAAAGAAATCAAACAAAACTTGTGAAAGGGGGTATTTTCATTTAAAAATATATATAAATTGAATAATGAAACTATTTAACACATGTTTTTGGTAAATTACTTTTCATATTGTTCAGTTTGACCATTTTTCTCATTAGATTTTCTTTCAACCTCACAAGGTCTTAAATCTTATGATTTAATACCTGTATTGAATAATTTATGATTAATTTAGAAGATACATCCAAAATAGGTAATAAGAAAAACTGATTATTTTCAAGTTCAGCTGATGTTCTTGAGGCTTAATAGGAGATTTCTGATGTTTTACAAAGTATCTCCATGATTACAGGCTGCTTTGAGAAGTCTATACCAAATTTGAGTCCAGAAAATTGAAGCCAATGACCATTTGGCTTTAAGGGACTTGAAATTGGTTTAAATTTTACGTTTTAGACGAATTGAAACCTTCAATAAGTCCATATATTATGAGCATTTTTTCTGAACATGCACCTGGTTCTTGAAAACATTCTTATTAATAATTGAATTTGACAAATTTTTGAAGGAATTTGTTTCTCCACTGTTCCCTTTAGTTTGAAAGAAAGTGGGAATGTAAAGTTTTTCTATGAAACTATTACTAATATTACTTATTAATAAGACTCAAATTAAAATACAACATAATGAAATGCTATAGCCACAAATCCAAACATAAGTATCACTAATATTATTAAAAACTTTTGATAATGAAAATTATAATAATATGTTTAAAAAACACAATTCTTCGATCATGATTATAAGTCACTTAAAATAATAGTAATAAGAATATAAAAGCTCTACCAGAGACAATTCTATTTGGTTTATAATAATAAAACCAAATTATAAATAATTTCAGATATTATCTATGAATATATTATTATACACAACTGTGCAGTAATAATTATGACAATAATTCTAAAAAAAAACAATATTGATGAAAAACTTACTTATCAGGTATTATTTGATGAAAAAACACACACACAAAAACAGGTCAGAATCATTACCAAATAATACAAATAAGTTGAAAAAAACCAAAAATAAGATTTAAGGGATTTTCAGAGGATTTGTGGATTTTTACAAGTGATCTTGTAACAAGAATTTCCAAAATAAAAGAAGTATTAAGTATTATACAAATATAATAATATTGTAATACTTTCATTCTTCATTCAAAAAAAAATATCAAGAATAAAACACTGAAGATTTCTTTTTAACGATATAGGATTTTATAGAATAAAATATTATGTTTGGAAGATTGATTTTACTTATTGATGGGAAAAAACTGTAATGAAATGGCTCCTTTTATGCCTTAAGACACCTCCTGCTATTATCACCGATGCTGTAAGAGGGTGTGAACTCATAAAAAATCATAAAACCATCATAAAAAATCAATTCTCAAATTAAACACCCTTAATTTTAAATTATAATTCAAGTTACAGGTGTTATTCTTGACTCCAATTAACTTTAAACTTCAATTAGACTTATTTTTTTGAGTTTTAATATAAAAATAAACTATTTGTTTTAACATTAATGATATTAATATCTTAAAACTAACCTTCCAAGAAAAGTCCTTCAGAAGTTAATATTTTGAATTAATTTTTAAATAAATCTTAATTTTTTTGAAGAATAATTTAAGTAAATATTTCAAAGGCTAAATAACAAAGAATAATCATCAAAATATTCTTAAAACTTATTTATACACCAATGATATTGAATTGTGAGGTGTGTGAAATTTATAAGGATATCCATCAAGAAATGGATTTTCTATGACTTTTTGAATTTATTGCTTTTTTCCCTGTAAAAATAGCAATAAAAACTAAAGTTCAACTTCTGATAAGGCTTTATATCTTCTTAGTTTGAATTAAAAGCTTATGAAAGATTTGATAGTTCTTAAAAACTTGATCAAAAGCCACAATATGGGGATTTACCTTTTGTGATCTTGTAAATCCTACCCACAAGGAGGATAGTCCATTATAAAATTTAATATTCTTTCAAAGTCTAAACTTAAATTTAAAGTAAGGTTGGAAATATTTAAATACAGCAGAAAAACCTTACTTGGGCTCTTGCAGATCTCAAAGGTTTGGTACTATGACACCTTTTGCCATTTTTTACTTTGTCCCACATTTTTGTGTGTATTTTGCCAATTTATCTATTTGAAGAAATATCATGTCTTTTAATAAATTCAAATTCAGCTCATTCATTAGTTACACCCTGTATGGCAAACAATCAGCCAATTTGATAAATCAATACAACACCTTAATTTTAACACCATTTTTGTAAGTTTACATAAGCCTTATTTAGCTTAAAATTAAGGTTAAAATCAAAAATTGAAATCTTGTAACAATTTTTGATAAAATTTTTAATCATACTTCAATATTCTTAAATATTTAAATAACAGCCAAAATAACCATTTTTGGGTCTACTCTAGGTTATTTTTGGTGTAAAATCCAAAGAAAACATAATAACTATAACTTCGTTTATCTGGGAGAAATTTATAATCATTTTCCATCTGTTTTTATTTGAAGATATTTCATAAGTCAGTTTCTGATTAAGTAAAATGAATAAAATGCTATTTGTGGCCTTGTGGGTATATAATGAATACTTCACATGCTCACATTCCCTACCACCAAAGGAAACTGTCCTACACTTTTTCATTGAATAGTATAACCCCAGTTCAATTGGGGGGGGTATAATCCACTTTCCAACCTCTCTACCAACTATTTCCAAGTAATTAAAGCACAAAACTAAAGATTTATTGAGGAATTGGTCCCCTCTCACATTTATATCTTCTGAGAAACATTTTAGAATCAGTTATCTTATTTTCTGAGAGCCACTCATCCTCATTTTGTGGTTTCTTGTACCTGACTAAGTATTCTCTTTCATTATTTACCCTAAGTATTCTTTCTTTTAAGAACTTCAGTATGGTTTTCTCTGCACTTTGGTTAAGTGAAGGTACTTCTAAGGGTGTTTCATTTCTTAAAGGAAAAAATAACTTATAGCTTGAAGTTTAATCCTTTACTAAGATTACAGGGCGAGTTGGGTTTCTGTTTTCTAACTCTCCTGTTAGTTCTACCTACTGAATTTTCCCATTAAGAGCTTTGATAATATATGGTCCTGAAAAGGAATCTTTCAATTTCTATGGGAATTCAATATTATTAAAGTTCAAGGTTGAAACTAATATTAATTCCCCTAATTTTAACTCTGGGGCCTTATGAATTTTGTCCTATTTCTTAGCATACTCAAAAGCCTCAGTCCTTCTTTTATTTTTTGATTCCTCACCTTATCAAGAAATAGTTTTAAATCTTGAAGCATCTGGATCAATATAAACTAAGTCTTTCTTCAAATTATCAATGGGAAGTTTGGGATTGCATCCTTTTTCCAATATTGCAGGAGTTTTTCCTGTTAAAGTATAAATGAAGGGCTTGTAGGCTAATTCCCATTCTGGTATAATTATACACCAATTATTGGTAAAGCCATAAGAATATTTAAACTCCAGGCCAAAAGCACAAAATATTCTGATCATGTACTCAAGGGTCTGAATCATTCTGTATTCCAATCCATCAGCTTGTGGATGATAATATTTTGAGAATGATAGCTTAGTGCCCAAAGGTTTGTGTAAATTTTGCCATAAGGATCAAGTGAATTTTGGGTTTCTATCACTTATAATCTTTTTAAAGAGACCATTATGAGATACAAATATGTTTTAAATCACAAGAGCTGTATCCATATCTGTGTCATCTTTATGAAATGGTAAGAATATTTGAGTTTTTCTATATCTTTCTACAGTGAAAAGACATGAATTGTAACTTTTCTCACCACCAGGTGGTAAGGAAGTCACCCAATCCACGTGAACCACTTTCCATGGGGTACTTGTTCCTGAATATTAATCATCAAATCAAATCTTTTACAAAGGGATTTATTGGCCTTTTTACACCTGTCACAACTGTGACAGTACTAAATGACATCTTTTCTCTAAGATGCTCACCCAGAACATGTCTTACTTTTTTCCATTTTTCTGTATTCATAAAGATTTACAGAATATATGTTGTCATGGAAATCTAGTAGTATGGTGTCAATTAAAATTCTACTACATAAAACAATTGCACATGTGTTTTTAGACCTATGATGAAGGATACCATCAAATAAATGGAATCTTCCATTATCATAAGATTTTTTACAAAAATAATCCAAAGAATTAGCCAAATATTTATTTTTTTCAATATCTTTCAAGTATAGAAGTAAGAATGTGACAATTATTATCTTGCTTGTAGCTTTATCTAACTTAAATCATAAATTTTGTTCCCACATCTGGTATTTTAATCCCATCAATAGGAATATGGGGTTCTGAATTTGCATGATCATACACAGGATTATCAGGTGTATTAGGTAACATACATCTACTCAAGCCATCAGCATTCTTACGAATATTTCTGGCTTTTTTTACTATGGTCATATTACCTCCATAATCCAGTATAGCAATCTGCCATCTTAACATGTGTTTATTAGTAGTTTTCAAGCTACAAAGTGATTTCTGGGCATTAAAATAAGCAATTAACTCAAACACACTACCATCAAGATAATAATGAAATTTTCAAAAGATCATAAAAGGCAAAGGCACCCCAGCTGTCTGACTCCATATCTGGGCTAAGTAGGTTATATTTTTCTTGAGCTAAAATAATGAACCTTCATAAGGCTTGTAGCTGACAATTTGGACTTTATTAAGAGATTAACCTAAAGCTTAACCACATGAATAAATATACAGCTTTAAAGGAAGTTTCCAATCTGGAATCAATAATAATGGTGAGTTGGTTAAGGAAGGCTTGATCTTTTCATATTCCTGAATAACTTATTGTGTCATTTCAAAGAAAAAATTCTGATTGCAAGTTCTCTAAAATGATCTGGAATGGACTTAAAAATATGTATGGTGTTTCCCGTAATAACTAGAAAACCCTAAGAAAGAAATAATTCATTTTTTTCTGGAGAATTTGTTTTAATAATACTGCAGCCACTTTGTTTTTCCAAACACCAAACCTCAATCTTGAAACTACATGTCCCAGAGTGTTCATCTCATGAAACCCAAAATTGAGTTTTTCAGGGATATTTTCATTTTCACTTGAAGAATTTTCTTTATTACTAATGGAAGTCTCTCTAAATGTAGCTTCCAGGTCTCTGAGCAAATGATAATATAATTAATCTAAATGAATAACCATCTCTCTTATAATTCATGTGAAGAATGGTGTTCATCATTATTTGATAATGAGAGGGTGAATACTTGATTCCAAAAGGCATCCTCAAGAACTCATAAGTACCACAATTAGAAATGAGTTTCAATAACTTCCTAGAATGAGGTTTCAAAAAATTATGAGAAAACCTTTAAGTGAATCCATAGAAGTATTGAATTTATCTTTGGATAAATAAGTCAAAGGCTTGTGGATTCTAGGAATTTAATACCTATTTGGAATAGTATAGGTATTCAATTCTCTGAAGTCAACACCCATCCTTTCTTTATGCTTGTGTAAAAGAATTATCACAGGGGTTGTAAGCTCTATTTCCTCATTGTGTCCACTTTTTTCAAGAGCTCCCAGCTTCATCAGCTCATTAATATGAGTTTCCAATGATTCTCTAGCTTCATTTCTAGCTGGGTAAGCTGGTATTCTTGTTTTTGGAGGAAAAAGTATTTCCAAATGAAGAATAATTGACGCTTCTTGGCCCTTGATAGACCCTAGTGGTTCATTATCAGAAAGAAAGCCTTCCATATATTGAAATAGAATTTCAATAAGGTCTTCCCTAATTTCTGATGTCAATCCCAGACTAATTTGTGATTGAATTAATTTATCAGTCACATACTTTTCATTATTAACATTTGTTAATTGTCTTATGACAATTATTCTTTCTTTTTCAAGGAAAAGAAACTTTTTGGCTTCTATTTTCTCCTATAGTAAAATATCTGTATTTATGATTATTAATATCAATATCATATATATTGAGATAATAAAGCCCAAGTATGAAGTTCTGTGAGGTTCAATTATCCATAAGCAAAATTCCACTTGCAGTATCATACTTGCTGCAGGATTAGGAAATATTATTTCTGCTTCAATAATTCCCAAAGGGCTCAGATATTGGCTAGCAATACTGAGTTTTATATCTTCAAGTGGCGTCAATTTCTCTTCCCAATTGATATAAATTTTATAAAGATATCTTTTACCAACACAAGTGAAAAAAGAAACTTAGTCAAGATGTATCTTGGATTCTTTGTTATTTTTCACAATATCAGTGATACAAGATGATCCATCTGTATAGCCTTTTCCTGTGGAAGATTGTTTTTTGAATCTTGAAATCTTGAAAATGTATAAGAGACATTCATTAATCACTGTATTTTGGCAAATGGGCATGAAAATCTGTTAATTAAAATGAAACATTGATGTTTTCTGTACTAAGGTAATCTCATATATTTCTTTCTTCAGAAGGTTTAGAATCACTTCATTATATGGTAACTTCATTGTTTTGGTTGATTTATTGAGTTTTCTCAAGCTTCATCTCATTAATTCTTGTCTTTTCAAGACAAGTATTAGCCAAATGAGATATAGTTCCACATTTATGAAATTTAAAAGGAGCTCTGTCTTGTGGCTTATTTGGTCTTTCTCTTGAAAATGGTTTCCCACTAGTCTTATTGTCTATTGGGAATTTATACAAATTTCTACCAAATTTCTTTTTAGTAGTTATTTATTCCATGGCATTGATATAATCTTCTGTAGAGCAAGGCTCAATAAATCAGCTTCTTATACATTTCCATAGGTCGCCACCAAATTTTATTCATATCCTCATATGTAGCATTTTTTCAGGCATGTCAGGATTAAGGGAATTCAATGTATCATTCTGCGTGAGAAGCTAGGACATGGGGCAGTTCCTCTAAATATTAAAAATGGATTATTCAAAAGTATTTTCCATTCTAAAGCTCCAAGATTCATTAGTCCATTTTGAAATAATTTTTTCTTTCCACCAAGGCAAGGAGTGTTTACCATGGCCTTGCCTCATTTTTTAAAACCATTTCTTGGTTGATTTGGTAAATAATGAGTGTAATCTGGAGCTTATGCATTCATCTGGCATGTTAAACTCCTCTTTAAAAATATCAATAGTTTTCATGAATTCCATATGATTATATTTCCCTTCACCACTGAAGAGGGGCAATTCCTCTAATATTGGAATGTCTCTAAATTTAAAGGAAGTTTCCACCTCTGCATTATTACTTAAAATTGTATGATGATTTAGATCATAACTATTCAAGTTGAACACATTTCTATCTATAATTGGTGTAGACTGTCTTGGTAACTCACTTTTCAAGGATATAGTATTCATACTTAAGTAAATATCTTCTTTCAATTAAAGTCTTTCTTTATCACTATTTTCTGATTGCCCTTTGAACAGACCTGCATTATGTCCAGTTGAATTCTTGTATTTCTGAACTTGTATTCTTACTAATTTCAAATTTTTAGTCATAAAAAAAAATAGAATTTCCATCTGGCTTATTAAGAAGTGAGACTTTGAATTATATACTATCACCAATATCTGTTAAAGACAAAATATTGTCTTTACTAATGATTTCTATAAAAACAAAGGTTTTTCTTGATTATTTAACTTGAAAAATCTCTCCACCAAAGTTCTGTTGGATATACTCAAAATGTTTAAGCTTTGTTGATATTTCTATATGGGGATCTTTGACAGGAGTTTAAAGCTCTACAAGATTCATTTTTCTGGGGAAAGATTTATTCCTACTTTCCTCCTCTTTGGATTTGAACTCCCTTGGGGTTCTTTCCATGTGGAACACATTTTCCATGGCTTTCCTTTCTTTATTTTCAATTCTGTAATTCTGATGATAAGGCTTGTTCCACTTGGAATTTCAATTAATGTTTTTGTTTTTATTGCACTTCTGATTTGTCTTTAGGGGCTTCCTTCCTTTTATTTGAACTGTTTAAGGAAGTGTTTTTCTTGTGGAGGTTTGGGGGGCATCCACAGGGATCTTGCTCTTCTCTTGAGAAAACTCCTTCTGGTTCTCTTATAAGAGAATTTTTTTTTCAACCAACTCTTAATATTGTCAAGTCGGTCTCTGCAGCTCAGAAGGCTCAAACCTTTTAAGAGGTCATGGGTCTTTTCTTGACCCAAGAAGCTTTTTATGTGGTGGTAAGAGCTAATGGTTCCCATCCACAGGATGGACAGAATCTCTCACTCTTGCTTTTTGGCTACCAAGTAATTATTCATGATCTGGGACTGGGATATATCCACATATGCAACTTGGAAGGTGTTCAGATCTTATTAAGGAAACACCAGTGATATCTGGCTCATGAATTTCAAGAATGGGTTCAAAGGTGGACACCAACCTTTGAAACTGGTAGGAGCTCTGGAATCTTCCATTTGTTCCTCTCCTCCATGTTGATTGTTTTTCTTTTGGATCTTGAACCACTATGTCTGTGTCCAGATCCATCTGATTGGATGGAGCAGTTAGTACCACTTCTTTCTGGAGACATATTTAAGTCAATATCAAATTTTTAAGTGAGAATTTCAAACAAAATTCACCTTCTTCAGAAAAAAGAGCTTTGGTAAAAGTTCTTTTAGGTGCTGGACTGAACTTAATGCTTTATTCTGGGGTGTTTCTTTATTTAATTGAAACTTTAACAATCAAAAGAAAAATTACTCTAAGTATTTTGTATAAGATAATAGAAGATCTTAAAACTGACTCAGCTTGTGAAATAAAGCTGTTTTAAGTAATTTTAAGGCAAATTTACATCAAAATAATGAAAAATTTTCTGAAGGATAGAAAGAAATATTTTTATAAGTAAAGATTCTTTGATTTTTTTTAATTTTATTTAAGAAATAATAAGTATTCAACTAATTAATTATTAATCAAAACTGGTTTATTATTCAATTCATACTAGAATAACTCAAAGAATCAATTTCAAGTCTGTGATGTAAAAAAGCTACTAGTTAGAAAATATAAATTTAATTTAAATGAATAAATAACATATTGTATAAAAAATATTTCAACCTTTTCTTGTGAGGGATAAGTCCCAAAAAACCAAAATTCAAGCAGAAATATGATAACTTTGAATAAAAATTGAGTCAAATAAGCTCTGGAATATTATTCATGTCCCAAAAATTATTTGAAATCATGTACAGGCCCTCAAATTTGAGGTTTATATATAAAAATCTCAATAATATGACTCATTAATAAGAGTACTATGACTTTCCTCAAACTAAAATACAATATAATTAAATATCATAAACACAAATATAAAAATGAGTATTATTAATATTAATAACTTTACTATTGTTAAAAAAATTTGTATTGTTAAAGAATTTTAATAATAAAAATTACAATAATTATATATAAATATAATATAATTATTTTATTATTATTATGAGTCATTGACAACTATAAGAGTAATAATATAAAATTCCTACTAGAGACCATTATCTTTGGCTTATATTAAACATTCAAACCATAAATAATGTACAATATAAATAATAAATAAATTATTATAAACAACTGTGAAATAATAATTATGACAATAATTTAAAGAAAGAATACAATAATAATCTTAAAAAATAATATTAATTAAAGCTTACTTATAGCTTATATTTTGATAAAAACACACCAAAACAGGTAAGAAACAATAACCAAATAATACAAATAAGTTAAAACACACCAAAAATAAGACTCAAGGTATTTTTAGAGGATTTGTGGATGTTTACAAGTTATCTTATAGCAATAATTCACAAAACAAAAAAGTTACTAATGATTATACAAACATAATCAAATCAGAATATTTCAATTCATAAAAATTATGGAGAATACAACACTAAAGAAGCATTTATAATAGTATAATATTCTATTTGATAAAGTATCATTTTTGAAGGATTGAGTGTACTGATTGATATTAAAATGAAATTAATGAAATGGCTCCCGTAATCATAAAAACTGATAAAAAATCATAAAAAATCAATGTTTAACTTTAAAACTCTCAATTTTTAATTATAATTCAAGTTACAGGTGTTATTCTTAACTCCAAGTAGCTTCAAACCTCAATTTTACTTTTCATTTTCAAACTTTGATATTATGAAACACTTTTATTAATTCCACAATATGAATACCTTCAAAATAAGCTTTCAATAAAGCGTCTTTAAAAATAGGATTTCTAATTAATTTGTAGAAAAATCTTAATTTATTTAAGGAATAATCAAGAGGTATTTTCAAGTATAAATACCAAAGAATCCTTATTATAAAATATAATCCTAATTCAATTTATATACCAATAATATTCAATTGTAGGCTGTGAAACCTTCAAGAAAATCCATCAAGAAATGGATTTCTCATTAATTTTTGAAGTTATTGCTTTTGTGAGCCTTGAGGTATATCTTATATACCAAAATAGGCCACAATTGATATTAAAATGTATTATACATTATGCATAGCCCATAATTCATGAATATATTCAAAATTTATCATTTTTTTATTTAAGAAAAGATGAATAACTTTTTTGTGAGTAGGTAAATCCATGGAGTTAAGGCCAGATTTGGATTCTACACAAAGGTTTACCTTTGGCACCTCAATCAAGTGAATAACCTAAAGTAAACTCTATAAGCTGGTCATATGTAAAATAATTCAACACCACATCATCAATTCCATAAAAGAATTGTGGAAATTTTTGTTCTTCACCATTTTACACCAAAATGATGGGAATGTGAGAAGTCCCATGTTAAATATAAGCTAAGATTAATGTTATGCATGTTTATGGAACTTACAATTACAGTACTCTTTCATAAAGCTTTGTTACACCCATTGTGGATACAAGTCTTGAAGCCTGAATTACTATTTTAGATGTGAAAATAGCTAAGGGGGACAAAAGACATCAAAGAGAGCCAGAGTACCCAGCTTCTGAGGCCTCTGAGGCATAGATAGCTCTAAAGCTTGTAACCATGGCTGATAATTTCCCAATTAGTACACAAAAGGTTTTTGCAAACTTTGTTACCAAGTTAAAATCTCATTATATCATAAGAAAATGGCAAATAAGCTGCCATATTGATGTGAAAAGGAGGTAAGGAATTACTTTTACTCCTTTAAACATGTTCATTATTAATTATTTTTCATTCTTAAACCTCAAAAGAGTAATTAAAACCTTTTTTGGACTAGTATCCATGCATTTACCTCATGGCAACCACCTACAACTGTGCTATTTGCAGTTCTATGTAGAGATAAGGTAAAAGATTCAAAAATCCATTAGCAATATATATTAATTAATCTTTCTGAAACTTTAAAGAAGAATTGAGAAAGGGATAATACATGTAAAACTAAAAAATAATTATTAATTCATAATTAAAATTAAAATTTTTACTTACAGTCCATTTTTGATGATTACATGCGAAAGAGTGAATCTTCAAAACTTCACATAAAATAAAATCTGTGATGAGATTTCTGACAAAACGTATCACTTTGAGAACTTGATTGTTATTTTTAAATGAAAGAATATTGAAATTTTTTACTCCTTTATTTATTAACCATAAATGGGTAGGTGGTCATGTAAAATGACTTAATTAAGTGTTGTAACCAATTATCCAAAGAGGATTAATGTTTTCTCACTAATTGGCTTTTCAGTTTTATTCATAGCACTCCTCTGTAAGATTTTTTTTACTTAAAAGAGGCTTCCTCTTCCTTTTTTCTCCAAATAATCTTCTTATCCAATTATATCTTTAGTACCAACAAGTAAGTATTAGTTAATCCTTTTCTAAGTGTTTTAAATATTACAGAAGAAATCATAAATATGTTAAATAATCTAAATATACTATTTGAAATAGTATTTAAATATCATATTCTCGTATTACTGTTATAATACAATTTTTGACTCTTTAAATCCACAATCAATCCATCAAGTCACTCTACCAATTCTTATCAAGATATTATTGGAGTATTAGTGAGTGCTTTCATCTAACTATTAAAGTTTTTCTCTAGTAATAGTTTTCTTCAAGAATGATATTTAAAATTATTCTTGAAAAATATGATTATATATTCAAGTGATTTATATTGTTTTAATAAGAATTTTTATTATTAGATACTTCTTGTAATTGATTCTGGTAGACAATTACTGCTTACTGTCATAATCACTAGTAGTGTATAAAAATTAAAAAAATTAAGTAATTAACTACTTGATTGCAGCTATAATGAATTTATTTATTATATTTAATAAGAACAGTCATAGTACTCTTGATTAATAGTAATACTATCAAGAGTTTAATAGATAGATCTCACAGCTTTGGACCATGTAAAAATAGAAATAAACACTAAAACTTCTTTTCTGATAATGTTTAAAAGCTTATTTAAACTTAATTAGGAGTTTAAATTTCTCCAAACCTTGATTAAAATTCTGCATATGGGGATTTACCTTTTGGAAGCTTGTCAATCCTTTTCACAAGGAGGATCATCCCTTATAAAGTTTGCTATTCTTTCAAATTCTAATATTAAAGTTTAAATAAGGCTTAAAATTGTAATATGTGTCTATGAAACTGTTTTTAATATTACTATCAATCAACAGTACTATGAATGTTCTTATGAAATGTAATAATAAAAAATTATTATAGCCACAATTAAGTGATTAATTAATTAATTAATTATTTCTTTTACTTTTTATACAATACTAGTGATTATAACAGTAAGCAGTAGTTTTCTACAAGAATCAATTACTAGAAGAATCTGATCATAAAGCTTCTTTATCACAATAATAAAATTATTTTAATATATAATTATCTTTTTCAATAATAATAATGAATATAATTCCTTAAGAAAACCATTACTAGAGAAAAACATTTAAGAATTGATAAAAAATCACTTGTTAATACTCCAATGAATCTTGGAAAGAGATTGGTAGAGAGATTTGACATATAATTGTGGATTTAAAGGATCAAAATTGATTTTATAGAAGTATTATAACAATATATAGTTGATTTCTATGATTTCACGTCCTTCTTATTGGTTCTGAGATCTTTCAAACACTTAAGAGAGGATCTACCTAATACTTACTTGTTGATAACAAAGATATAATTGGATAATAAGATGATTTTGAAAAAACAGCAAGAGGAGGCCTCTTTTAAGTCAAAGAGAGCTTGCAGAGGCATGCCATAAAGCAAACTGAAAAAAAAGTGAGTGAGAAAACAATAATCCTCTTTGGATTATTGATTGCATCATCCTTTGTCATGTAAGATTATCATAATTACTTAATTAATGCTTTTATGTCACTACCAACCCATTTGTGGTTAAGAATAAAATGAATAAAAATTGTAAATCTTTTCTTATTTCAAAATAAATATTAATTTCTCCAACTTATCAATGTTATTGGAAATTTCATAACAGGTTGTATTTTCTGTGAATTTTTGAAGATTCAGTGTTTCATGTGGAATCATCAAAAATGGACTGTAAGTACGCGTTTTAATTTTACTTATGAAACCATAATTATCTTTGGCTTCTTCATGAGTCATACCTTTTAAAATTGGTAATGAAAGTTTCAGAAATATTAATTAAGAATTGTATTCTTAATGAATTTTTGAAGTTTTTCCCTCATTTCTACATAAAATTTCAAATAGCACAATATGGCTGGTTTCTATGAGGTAAATCAATGGATACTAGTCCAAAAAGGGTTTTAATTACTCTTTTAGGGTTTAAACATGCAAAATAATCACTAATTGACATTCTTACAGGAGTCTAAGCTTTGCTTTACCTCCTTGTCACATCAAAATAGCAGCTTATTTGCAATTTTTTTATGATTTAATGAGAGATTAACTTGGTAACCCAGTTCCCAAAAGGTTTTGGTATACTAATTGGGCCATGATCAGCCATGTATTCAATCTTTGGAGATATCCATGCCTCAAAGGCTTCAGAAGCTGGGTAACCTGGCTCTCTTTGATGTCTTTTGTCCCCCTTATCTATTTTCATGTCAAAAATAGTAATTCAGGCTTAAAGACTGATATCCACTATGGGTATACCAAAACTGTATGTAATAATACCATAATTTCAAGTGCCACAAACATGAATAACACTAATCTTAGTGTATATGTAAAATGGGATTTCTCACATTTCTATTATTTTGGTGTGAAGTTGAGAAAAACAAATAATTTCACAATTCTTTTATATGGTATTGATGATGTGGTGTTGAAGTATTTTCCATATTACCACCTAACGGAGTTAATTTAAGCTTATTCACTCTATTAAGCTACCCTTGGTGAATCTTTGTGTAGAATCCAAATTTTGTCTTAAATCCATGGATTTACTTACTCACAAAAAAGCTATACATCTTTTCTGAAATCCAAAATTATGAATTTTGAATATATGCACAACTTATGGGTTATGCATAATTCATAATTTATTTTAAAGATAATTGTGGCCTATTTGGGTATGTAAGATATACCTTGAGGCTCACAAAAATTTATAGATACAGGAGGACAACCTTATTTGTGCTCTTGCAGCTCATTAAAGCTGGGTACTCTGGCACCTTTTGTTCCACATTTTTGTGCCAATTTTGCCAATTTATTTATTTAAAGAAATACCATGTCTTTAAATAAATTTGAAATCATTTCATGCATTATTTACAGACTTTATGGAAAATCTTTAGCCAATTTGGTAAATAAATAAAAACACCTCAATTTTAACACACTTTTTGGAAGTTTACATAAGCCTTATGTAGCTTAGAATTCAGGTTAAGCTCAACAAATTCAAAACTTTGAATATTTTTTTAATTTTTTTAATTTTACTGTGAGACTCTTAAGTTCTCCAATAACAGCCAAAAGAACCATTTTTTGGTATAAAATCCTATGGGTCCACCCCTGGTTTTTTTGGTTTAGAATCCAAAAATAACATGATAACTATAGCTTTTTTTATACAAAATAAATTTATAATAATTTTTCATATTTTTTTATTTTGGAACTGATTTATAAGTCAGTTTTTGACTAAACAAAATGTATAAAATGTTTTCTTTGTCCTTGTGGGCATGTCATACATACCTCACAGGCTTAAAGGAAAGGTTGGCCTGTTTTATGAAGTTTTGACTTGCATTCATGGCTTTAATTGATAAAGAACAAATTATTTAATGAATTTATTTATCATATAGCTGCTGTTTACTCCAATATAAGTTATGTTGATAAGCTTTTTTAATTCTTAATTGTCTTCTTCTTGTATGAAAACGTGCTGATTTGCCCTTATCAGACCCTTTCCTAAAGCTAATACCTCTTCTCAATACTCCTCATAAGCCTTTAGTATTTGTGATATCTTGTATGATTTAAGCTAATCTTTTTCAAAATGTAAGCAAATATTCAATATTTAAAATCTTGAAGAGTGATTATCAAAGCTATGAGCTTCATAAATTAATATTGGATGTTTCCAAGGGGTTGTATTATTAATAAGAATATGAGGTTCATGTTAAGAAGTTTTCTGGTGGTAGCTGAAGCCAGTATTAATGATCTTGTTCTTATCTGATGGAAATTTATTGGAAAAATTGTTTTTTTTTGAAAAACTGGGTTTTAATTGTTCAACTGAAGTTCTTGTCATCTTGATGATATTTACTTAAATATTCGTAAAGTACTGATAATATGAGCTCAAATATTGAGTAATCTGATCAATATGATGATGGTCTGACATTGCTCTAGTTGAAACCATACCATAATCAGAAATTTCAATTTCATTATTATTGGGAGGAGAAATTATTCAAATTTCAAAGTGGATTGGAGACTTGGGTACAGAGATGACATTATTGAAAGAAATTACAGCCTAAAGATATTTTTTCCATCCAGATCAAAAACAAAAAAAATATTAAGTTAGTATTTGGATGAATATAATATATTAACAAAATAAGATAGATGGATATTTAAAATATACATTTATAAAAATGATTCAAATTAAATTTGAAATCATTTTAGAAATATAGCTAGGTAAATTTTTTATTGGTCTTGCAAATTGTTTTAAAAAACTGATTCTTAGTGCTCACCTCAAAAAACTAAAAAGTTAGCAATATGAGTTAGAATAAAAGCAGATGAATGAAAAATGGCTGTAAATTGATTTGAAATAAATTTACAATTATTCCTAAATTTATTACAAATAAATTACTAATGTATCTTTTTCAAAATAGCAGTGATTGATCCTACCTAAAAACCTAATATAAAAAAATAACAAAAAAATCAATTTAATATTCAGGAAATAGATTGGTGGGTTTAGAGATAGGAGAGTCAAAAAAAACTTACTAATTTTTATGAAGTTTTAAATTAAGGATGAAGTTTGAAAAGCTATATTGAATAATTGAAGGAATTTTTTTCGTCAATTTTTTTTCAAATTAAAAAATTAGAATTGATTTGTTTTTTTCATAAAAAACAACAAAAAAAAATAGAATTGGATTTTTTTCAGAGTATTTTTACCAGAAAAAGAAGAAGACTTATTTTGAATTTTTTTTTTGAAAATTTATTTTGTATTTATTTGAAAAGAAAAATAAAATTGAACCTGTTTTTTTTGGAAAAAAAACTTTAATTAACCTTTTTTTTTAAATTTTTCCAAAAGTGAAAATAACTTTGAATTTTTTTGAAAGAAAAATTCACTTTACTCTTTACATTTTTCTGAAAATAAAAGGAGACATATTTTTTGAAAATAAAAATAAATTTTAATTTTTTCTCTCAAGAGGAAAAAGAAATTGAAATAAAATTGATTTTTTTTTAATTTCAAAAGAAAAAGAAAACTAATCCTTTTTTTAGAAAAAAGAGAAATAGTATTGAATGTTATTTTTTGGGGTTTTCTTATATAAAGAAAAAGATTTTTTTTTGAGTTTTTTTGAAAGAGAAATAAAATTCATTTTGTTTTCTTATTTTTTTTAAAAGAAAAATTCAATTCATATTTTTTGGAGGATTTTTTGCCAAAAAAAATACATTGTAGTTTATTTATATATTTATTCATTTATTAAAAATTAAATTTCAAATTTGAGAGTAAAGTAACTGAAATTAGCTTATTAAGTTCCACTGGAGTTTGAATTAATTTTTTTTGAGAAAAATCCCACTCAAAATGTTGAAATGATATTCAAAATTTAAAGCTAGTATTGGATACTTCAAGTGAAATAATCAAAGAATACATTTCTGAAGAATGCACCCCATGGAAACTCAAACTTTTTTACCAATGACAAAATGCTTTCATCATTTTCAATCGGCATTGATAGACCCAATACTGAAATTGTAAGGTCCATCTTCTGCTTCTCTTGAAATTTTAATTATTTTTCCCACTTCTCTTTTTAAAATTCCTGCTGACTATTTTTTTTTCTTCAATATTCTTTTTCCTTTGTAGTTTTCTCTCTTCAAAGCACTGGTCCTCAATTAGCTTTTGCAGCCAGATTTTATTTTAATATCCTTTGATTCTCTTCACTGGCAAATATTCAGTAAATTCAACGTCTTTTCCTATTCCAAAATTTTTTTATCCCATTCTAGTTTGGTAAATTTATTGTTTCAATACCTATCATGTATTAATTAACAAAAAAAATACCAAATCTCAAAATTAAAAAGAAAGGACACTCATTGTGAGCCTTAGAGGTAATTTCATATACCCAAAAGACAACAAATACAAAAATAACATATTAATATAAATAAAATAAATTTATTTATATTATTAAAATAAAAATCAAAAAATAAATATAAAATTATATTAAAAATAAAAAATTTATTACAATTTAAGAATAAAAATACATTAAATTTTGTAAGTATAAAATTACATTTATACTGGAAAAAATTAAGTAAAAATGAAATTTTAACAAAATTGTGAAAAAATAAATAAATTTGGAAAAAAGTTAAATAAAAATTATTATAACTTTTTATTCAATAAATAAACACATAAAAATTATTTCACCATTGGATTCCTCATAAAAAATCAGGTGGGGTCACCCCTGAGTGAAATTCTTGTAACTCAACTCTAAATAAGCTTAAATTAAGTTTTTAGTATTTTCAATACAAAAGTTGAAAATCCTCCAAACCTTAATTTAATTCACACTGAATGTGGTGTTAACCATCAATTTTTGTGTTAAAATTGAGGTGTGGTGTTTAGTTTAGAAGTTATGAGGAATTGAAGTATTTTCAATTGAATTCAATTGAAATGTCAAAATGTGCGCGTGTATTACATAAGTGAACTTTGATTTACATATAAGGTGTCAATTATTACTGTATTATATTGTACAATTGAATTGAATTACATATGTAAATTATAAGTATAATACATGATGAGGAATTAAAGGAAAAATAAATTGGAAAGATTAAATTTGGGGGGGGGGAAAGAACTCCAGCTCTAAGGGGGAGCTAGACCCCCAAAATCCTTGCTGAAGGGCGTGGGATGTCAAAATTCACGCAAAAGTTCATCAATTTTGGCCTGGAATGGAGTTACAGGGTCTGTGGACTCAATTGATGATGAGGTTTTGATACCAACTGGGGTAGTTTTAGCTGTTGCCAAGAGGGTAAAACTACCCTTAAGATAGAACTATCATAGTAAAAACAGTTTTAACTGGTTTCTATGTCTCTGACACACATTCTTACGTGCTTTGAAGGCTCTAGGCCTGGTATTGCTATAGTAATGGCTGATTTAAGGGTCTAAAATGGCTAAAAATGGCTTAAACCAGCCCTTTTTGGTCTAAACCAGGGTTTAATGATGCCATAATTGGCTTTTCTGTTTTCAGACTGTTTTTCACGACTGACAAGAGTAAATTTTACTTTTTGGAGTAAGAGAATTGATGGCTATAAAAGAATGTCTTCTTTGCCCCACTTTTCTCTTCATGTTAGAATCTTTTCCTTTTATAATTAGTTTAAACATTGTTAAACCAATCAATAAAATATTCCAACCACCTTTCTTATATCATTTTAAACCTTTTAACCACGTGAAAAATCATTATAATCATTGTTTGCAACTCTTATAATCATTTTTACCCCTGAACCACCCCAAAAGTGAATCAAAGCATCTTTCATCACTGTAAACTTTGTCACTTTGTTTCCAAATTCACTCTGGTCACTTTTGGGCGTGTTTTCTCTTTAATATTCTTTTTAAAGACTTTTTTCTTTAATTAATTGCTTGCAGTTCTTTGCTCAATTAATTCCAATTGAAATTGCTCTTGAAGAAATTTCTTTTGTAGCCTTAAAATATCTCTTGTAGAGTATTTTTTGGATAAATTTTTATTGTTGGTAAAACAATAAATTTTTATAATATTATTGTTTTATACTAATAAAGTTATAAACAATAAAATTGGCGTGTTTACTCTTAAAAATAATATTTCATACTATTTTTAACTGAATTTTACCTTATACAAATTTTGAGGACAGGAAAAGTACTTGATTTTTAATCAAAGTTTCATATCCACACCTTAAATTTGGGGGCCCAGCCATGATATTTTACCTGTGACATATTTTTTTACTCTTTTTAAATCTTTTTTTTCTTATATTGAAAAATTTAAAAATATATAAAAAATACTTATAATCCAAAAAATCCATAAAAAATAATTTTTTTCATATTATAAGTGAGGCTTATATTTTATTTATTTTTTTGAAATAACCTTTTTTTACTGAATTAATTGGCTTTTTCATTAATTTTAGTGTCTGACAACGTGGTAAGACAAGAAAACATTGAAACAGCCTCAACAGTCACCAGCATTGTTCCTGCAAGCACTATTAATTCAGACCATAATAGTACTGTGATTGTGACTCAAAATAATCAACCTGAACCAATATCTTCTGAATTGATTAACTTGGACATAAGTAATACCCTTCAGAAAGCTAAAAATTTGGCCAATAGTAAGTTCTTTACGTAAAAATACTATTTTAAGCCTTTTTAACCATAATTATGCCTTCAACCAGGTCAGGAGCCAGCTACAACCCCTCAAGCAGCTCCCAAAAAGGTAATAGACGTGATTATGGCAGAGGCCAATCAGGTACAGAAGGAAAAGGGTCAGTTTATGACTTCCAAACAACTAAAATGGGTCATTCTGAAGCTGATAATACCATTTTACCTCCAAAAAGAACTGACACTGCCACAACAAGCCTCTGTGGACATATACAAAGCCAGCCACAGTGCATACAACAATGCACTCCAATTCAAGGAGTACCAGATCCTTGCAGACCTGTGGAAGAATTGCATGAATTCTTACCTGACAGTAAGAAAATTCTTGGGCCATCCCAACACTTGCAAATTGCTCAATGGATGGCATCCATTGATGGAGAAGAAAAACATGATGCTTTTGACACTAGAATGGAGGAAAAACAACCCTCCACCACCCAAACCAGTGCCAAAAACAGCCCCAGTGGCCAGCAGCAGCAATTCCAACGTGAAAAAGCAGCCACAAACTCCAAACAAGGGCAAAGGGAAGGCACCAGCTTCAAAACCTTACAGCCAGGGCTACAGAATCCCAAAGATTCAGCAGGATGCCATGGAAAATGTATTTCAGATGGCCAGAACCATGATGGAATTACAGAAGAAGGAGGAAGCCAGATTAAGGTTCCAGAAATGATTTCTGACATATTTGATTCCATCCCAGAGTTGTATAATGCTATAAATGACGTGAAAAAACATCTTTCTGATAAAAATGAAACCATTTGTAACAACATTAAAACAAACAACCTGAGTATGTGCCAAATTAATGAAACACTTATGTGTTTTGAAAAAGTTTTAAGGACAATTAAAAATTCCAATAATGATAATTCTTCTAATAAAATAAATGAACAATCTGCCATTATTAAAGAATTAACAGATAAATATTCTAAATTCAATATTGATTACATAATTGAAACAAGAATTGAATAAGCCATAAATATTATCAAGACAGATAACAAGAAAGTCCTTGATGACATTTCAAATTCATTTACTGAAGTAAAGACATATACCATTGCCTTGAAAAAGTGTTTTGATGCTTCACAAGAAGAAGTATCAAAATTATCAATGAAATTGAATCAAGTCACTGCTGATAATACAAGACAGACAGAGTTATGGCAAGAACTGACACATAAGGAAGACATGTATAAAATTGAAGTAATAAATTTAATACAAAGCTTCCAACATGAATACAGAAATTCCCAAAGGTGTAGCAACAGTAAAATGAATGACATTGAACAAATACTGAATACCTTACCAAGAATGTCTACACCTCTAAATCAAAATGAGGGCACAAGAATTTCCAATCCACAAGTATTGGATCCTGATAATTCACAATTAAAAAATGAATTATCTACTTCTTTTCATAACTTGGAACCATCAATGGGCCAAGCACTCTTGAAAGAAGTTCCAAAACTTAAAGAATGGCCTCACTTCAGTGGTGAAGGAGAGTATGACCATATGGAATTCATTAGAGGTATTGACATGATCAAAGAGGATTTTGAATTACCAGACAGATTAGTAACAGCCAGGTTTAACACCTTGTTTACCAGATCAGCTCACAGATGGTACATCAAAATAAGACAAGCACATGGACACCAGAGTTGGACTTGGTGGAAAACCCAAATCATCAACAAATGGGAAAATGATGCTTGGAGGTTTAAAGTTGAAACAGCCTTTGAATCTGCCAAATTTAATGCTGATAAAGACAAAGCTTTACCATGGTTTTGCCAACAAAAGGACAGACTAACAGCATTATATCCTGACATGTCAGAATTTATGATCCATAGAAAAATTCTAAGACAATGTGGAGGTGACTTAGAGCATGCTGTCAAAAGCAGGACTGCTGAACAATCTTCAGCAGAGGATATTATCAATATATTAGAAGACGTAACCACCAGAACAAAAATTGGTTCTAGTAGGGTGAATCTTGAAACAAGGTTTAATACACCTTGGAAAGATTCTGTGGACAAAAACCCCAAAGAAAATTCTAATAATGTTGGGTATAAATCTGCAGATACAGTCAAAAAGTGCCATATTTGCCAAAGCACCACCCATTTAGCTAATACATGTCCAAAAAAGGGGAAAATCAATGAAATTAATATTGGAAAGGAACCTGATGACATAATTGAAGACAATTCAGATGATAAATCATCCATATTTTCTGAATCTTCAAACAATATAGAAAATATCAATGCCACTTTTGACATCATGGAATCTTATTCCCACTTGCCACAATTGAGCAATAGTCAACTTGATTTATCAAAAGTTCAAGGGGAACAACTTATGAAAACCAAATCCCAATAGAAGGAGAAGTGTTACAGACTTGAACACCACCTTCTTTGAAGAGGTCAGAAATAGTTACATTCAAGATAACAATTGTAGCATCTTATACCAATTAGTGAACAAAGACTGTAAAGACAAATCTCTAATACATGCCTTGGATGAAGTATGGAAAGGATCATATGATAAAGGAAGATTTCACCTACTTGATGGTATAAAATTCAACAGTACAAGTAACCCAATGAAAGCATTAGGAATCTTTGAGAATCACAGTTGAATTGGTTGTTATGGAAAATTGCTCTAGTACCCATTTTTATTGGGAAATAACTATTTGATCATGTATGGGATAGATTTACATAATAACAAAGACAGATACTTTCCTATTGAGACATCTGGTACTAAGAAAATTACCAAAGTTCTTAAAGAAAGGAAATTAAGAACCAAGAAAGTAAGGGAATACCTTGTTAGGTACAATGACCCAACTTGTGAAGATGAATGGTTAGAAGAAAAAGATATACCAGAAGCTACCAAACTCCTCAGGAGATTCAGACACACTAGAAACACCAATATTACAAAGTAATATTCTGTTTTAGGGGGAGGGAATGTGAGCCTTAGAGGTAATTTCATATACCCAAAAGACCACAAATACAAAAATAACATATTAATATAAATAAAATAAATTTATTTATATTATTAAAATAAAAATCAAAAAATAAATATAAAATTATATTAAAAATAAAAAATTTATTACAATTTAAGAATAAAAATACATTAAATTTTGTAAATATAAGATTACATTTATACTTGAAAAAATTAAGTAAAAATGAAATTTTAACAAAATTTGGAAAAAAGTTAAATAAAAATTATTATAACTTTTTATTCAATAAATAAACACATAGAAATTATTTCACCATTGGATTCCTCATAAAAAATCAGGTGGGGTCACCTCTGAGTGAAATTCTTGTAACTCAACTCTAAATAAGCTTAAATTAAGTTTTTAGTATTTTCAATACAAAAGTTGAAAATCCTCCAAACCTTAATTTAATTCACACCACATGTGGTGTTAACCATCAATTTTTGTGTTAAAATTGAGGTGTTGTGTTTAGTTTAGAAGTTATGAGGAATTGAATTATTTTCAATTGAATTCAATTGAAATGTCAAAATGTGCGCATGTATTACATAAGTGAACTTTGATTTACATATGAGGTGTCAATTATTACTGTATCATATTGTACAATTGAATTGAATTACATATGTAAATTATAAGTATAATACATGATGAGGAATTAAAGGAAAAATAAATTGGAAAGATTAAATTTGGGGGGGGAAAGAACTCCAGCTCTAAGGGGGAGCTAGACCCCCAAAATCCTTGCTGACAGGCGTGGGATGTCAAAATTCACGCAAAAGTTCATCACTTTTGGCCTGGAATTGAGTTACAGGGTCTGTTGACTCAATTGATGATGAGGTTTTGATACCAACTGGGGTAGTTTTAGCTGTTGCCAAGAGGGTAAAACTACCCTTAAGATAAAACTATCATAGTAAAAACAGTTTTAACTGGTTTCTACGTCTCTGACACACATTCTGACGTGTTTTGAAGGCTCTAGGCCTGGTATTGCTATAGTAATGGCTGATTTAAGGGTCTATAATGGCTAAAAATGGCTAAAAATGGCTTAAACCAGCCCTTTTTGGTCTAAACCAGGGTTCAATGATACCATAATTGGCTTTTATGTTGTCAGAATGTTTTTCACGACTGACAATAGTAAATTTTACTTTTGGAGTAAGAGAATTGATGGCTATAAAAGAATGTCTTCTTTGCCCCACTTTTCTCTTCATGTTAGAATCTTTTCCTTTTATAATTAGTTTAAACATTGTTAAACCAATCAATAAAATATTCCAACCACCTTTCTTATATCATTTTAAACCTTTTAACCACGTGAAAAAATCATTATAATCATTGTTTGCAACTCTTATAATCATTTTTACCCCTGAACCACCCCAAAAGTGAATTAAAGCATCTTTCATCACTGTAAACTTTGTCACTTTGTTTCCAAATTAACTCTGGTCACTTTTGGGCGTGTTTTCTCTTTAATATTCTTTTTAAAGACTTTGTTCTTTAATTAATTGCTTGCAGTTCTTTGCTCAATTAATTCCAATTGAAATTGCTCTTGAAGAAATTTCTTTTGTAGCCTTGAAATATCTCTTGTAGAGTATTTTTTGGATAAATTTTTATTGTTGGTAAAACAATAAATTTTTATAATATTATTGTTTTATACTAATAAAGTTATAAACAATAAAATTGGCGTGTTTACTCTTAAAAATAATATTTCATACTATTTTTAACTGAATTTTACCTTATACAAATTTTGAGGACAGGAAAAGTACTTGATTTTTAATCAAAGTTTCATATCCACACCTTACACTCATTATTTTCATGTGTTTCTAACAAATTGGTAAATTTTCAGGCTGAGTCTATGAAGAGGTGATAATAAAGATTATCTAAAGCCTAAATTATGACTGTGACATGGATAATAATGTTAAAAATAGTTTTTTAAATAAAATAAAAGGGCTTTAATAATGATTATTAGTGGTGGTGAGCGCTGTTGAAAGCCCTGGGTGCAGCTTTACCTGTTGGGTTAAAATAATAAAGTCTACAATACTAAATTTTATAGTATAACCTGTTTATTTTCCAAGAGTATAGCTGTTTTTGACAGTTGTACTATGTAGGAATTTAAGATCAGGATGAGGGGACCTTTTCTGGTGGAGAAAAGGCCTCCTTTTATCCTAAAATGGGGTAGAATGGCCCTCTAGACCATCCACGCAGAGGAAGTGAAGAGTTTTTCACTTCAGAGTACTAGCTTGTGGTTTTCATAGCACCTGTATACTTTTTAATGGGCTCATGTATGCTTTTCAAACCACATCTGGGCAGTTTTCACCAATACAGGGTGAACAATTCTCATCTGGGGACCACATAGCCCTTGTCTGACGTGTATGACACGTAGAATACTGTACAGAACCTGTATGGGACCTCATTATTGAATGAATTATGAGATGTTGAATTATAAACATTCTTCTTCATCTATCTGACACCTCATAATCATACTTATAGGAGAATATCCCACAGTAAGGCTGAATTGGTCTAACTGTGGGATTTTGAGCTTAAAACTGCCATAACTTTGTTGGTTTTTGAGGTATCAAGATAAACTTTGGTTCCTTGTATAGTTCTGGATGTGTTCTAAACAATGGTACCTCATTTGATATGGTTATCATTAAATATGGCAAAGCTATGTCATGTACAAGTTTTTGTACATATGTATGATTTGCTTAAAAAACCTGTATGGAGCTGGTTTTCCCCATAACCTTTGTTCTAGATGAGATATGGTGAAATGGATGGCACCATAACATATGCCTGATTTTTCTCTTTCCAAAAAGACCCCAATTTAGGTATCTCACACTAAAACTTTCAAAGTTAGATGAGAGGTGAATATTTTATTTACCCTTATTTGACCTTATTTTGGTCATAACTTCTGTAATTCTGGTGCTAGCTCAATTTGGCTAGTACCATTGGATAGCCCTTCCTTAGAGATTAATTTTGAATACCCATTTGATGGGGTTAAGCCTCTTCCTCTGTACTTCAGATGGGAGGTGAAAATTAAGGTTTATGCTCAGCAACAACTTTGAGCAGGAATAACTTTGTTATTCTTTGTCCTATGATGATGGGACTTGTATATCTGGAAAGAGGTGAGTTGTCTCCTTCTTTTGATACCTTTTGAGATGATTTGGCTCAGCTCCATGCTTTGGTGGTATCTTGGCTATACCATTGATTTATGGTATTTGGCTTTCATGCTTGTGCTCTGGTTTTGAGTCACAGGCTGACATACCCTCCCTCTAAAAAAGGCTCATCATTTATGAGACTTTTCAGTCCTCCTAGAGGCCCTGAATCTCCTTAGATTAAGGTTCCCATCTGGTATGGCATATTCAGCCAACCATTTGTCTTTATCTGCTGTCTGGTTTTTAAATCTGACCAAGTACTGCCTCTGGTATTTACCATTCAGTCTAATCTTCCTGCCCTTGATGATTTTCTTCACAGGGCGAGAGGAGTCCTCCACTTCTACTATTTCTGGTGGAGTGGGCTTCTTCTTCCTGGAGGGGAACCTATCCTCCTCTGTCTGGAAGTATGGCTTAACCAGACTCACTGGGAATACTGGGTGTTTCCTAGAAAATTCCTCTGTGTGTCTGACTTCCACTGAATTTTTCCCTATCAGCTTAATGATAGTGAAGTTCCCTACAAATGAGTCTTTCATCTTCTTTGGTCCCTTAATATTGTTGAATTCTAGTGTAGACACTAACACTTGGTCACCCTCTTTAAAGTCAGGTTCCATGTGGGATTTGTCCCACCTGTGTTTGTTGTATTCTTTTGCCTCAGCTATGCATTTGGCAGCTGTGTCACAAGCCCTCATCCACATATCATGGAAGTCCTTGGCTGTGGGTGGATAGCTAGAAGATTCTTCTTCAAATGATCCACAGGCAATAGGGGGTTCCACCTCTTTTCTACAAGTGAACATGATTTCCCTGTGGTAGAATGCCGGCTAGTATCATAAGCCAGCTGTACTACTGGTAGAAGGGTAACCCAGTAATGGGTGTATCCTTCATGGTCCTTGTATTCCATGCCATATGCACAGAACCTCCTAAGGATATCCTCCATGGTTTGGATCATTCTTTCAGCTAAACCATCTGTCTGTGGGTGGTAAGCTGTGGAGAATGCAATTTTAGTACCAAGAATGTCATACAAGCTTGTCCAAAATTCTGATGTGAATTTTGGGTCCCTATCACTAATGTTAATTCTAGGTACTCCACAGGTGGATATGATGTTATTCCAAAATAACAGGGCAGTATCCATTGCTGTATCTTCCTTGTGACATGGTAGGCACCCCAAACTCTTGCTGAGCCTATCAACTATGATCAGGAAAGCATTGAAGTTTTATTTGCCTCCTGGGACAAGTCCTGTAACCCAGACCATATTGATGGTTTCCCATGGGTGTTTGGGTTCTTCTATGTGCTGAAGCAGCCCATACTTCTTCCCATGCTTTCTGTTTGCCTTTTGGCATCTTTTGAAAGTGCTGATATATTCACTAAACTCTTGTTCCCATTTGGGCCACCAAGCTGTGCTTGCTACCCTTTCCTTAGTCCTGTCTTCACTCCTGTGTCCCATATAGGGGCAGTCATGGCATTCCTGCAGGATCAGGGATATGTGGTCTCTGTCTACTACTGTGAGTGTACTGGTGTGTTTCTCTCTATGGTAGAGCAGGCCATCTATAAGGAAAAACTTGTTGTCCTTACAGTCCCTCAACCAGGTTTCCTCTAGCTGGGATTTCAGTTCTTCTGTTGAAGGAGTTCAAACAGTACGCCACACTGTTTGTGTTTGGAATATGTCTTCATTACTGAACTGAAAAATTCATTATGCAGTTGTGAGGAACTTATTCCCAATATGGGAGTTTCTGTTCCTTCTGAATCAGTGTCTCCACTGTCTGGGGTACCACTTTCTAGTTCCCATTCAGAAAATCTGAAGTTTTTCCTCCTATCTATTTCCATGAAATGGATAGGGATCTTGGCTGCTACCTCAGGGTCATAAGCTGGGTTGCTTTTGACATTATCCAGTGGCCATCTGCATTGGTATGACTTTTACCCTCTTTGTATATGATGTTCATATTGCGTATATACCCTTGGATGGCTGTTTGCCACCTCAACATATGTCTATTGGTAGTCTTCATGTTCAGTAAGGACTTCAAGGCTGTGCAGTCTGTGTAGACTTCAAAGACTGCACCCTCCAAATAATAGTAGAGTTTCTCTAAAGCCCAGACTAAGAATATACATTCAGTCTGGGTGGCCCCATACCTGGCTTCTGAATCTTTCAGTTGCCTAGAGATTTAGCATATTAATCCTCTCTTGGTTCACCATCTACAATTTTTCTCTGGTGAAGGGCTGCTCCTAAGGCTTGGCTACATGCTGCATCTATGTATAACTTTAATGGTAGTTCAAAGTAGGGTAGGATGAGAAAAGGTGCATTTGTGAGTTCATGTTTTATCCTCTCATATGCATCCCTCCTTTCCTTGGTAATTTGAAAAACAACATCTTTTGAACATAACCTGTACAGACTACTAGTTATGTGGGAAAAATATCTGATGTGGTTTCTGTAGTAGCTAGCAAATCAAAGGAAAGATTGCATCTCTTTTATTTTCTTTGGTACTGGTTTTAGCAGTACTTCTGCTACTTTACTCTTGTTTATGGCCAGACTAAGACCTGAGACTTTATGTCCTAGTGCCAGTAATTCTTCTCCTCCAAAATTGCACTTAGATGAAATTTTCAGATTGATGGGTGTACATTTACTTAGTACTCTGTCTATTTACTGCACATGGTCCTCCCATGTCTCCGAGTATATAATGATTTCATCAATATATACTACCATCCAGCCTTCCAATATTTCATCTTGAAATATTGTATCCATCATCCTTTGGAAGTGGGCTGGTGCATTTTTGATGCCAAATGGCATCCTGGTGTACTCATATATTCTGAGTAATTTCATGGAGTTTGGTTTAACTCCATTCTGGTGAAAACCTTTCATACAATCCAGTTTGGCTATGTATTTGGCTTTTGCTAGTTTGTCTAAGGCATGAGGTATCCTAGGTATAGGGTACCTGTCAGCTTTTGTGTAGTTGTTCAAAGCTCTTAAATCTCCACACAGCCTATATTTTCCATCATGCCAGGTGATCAGGACAGGAGTGGTGATTTCCACTATTTCATTGTGTCCAATCTTTCTGATGACATCCATGTCTATTAGTTCATTGATGTTTTTTTCAGTTTTTTTCCTAGTCTCCAGACTTTCTGGGTATGGAGGTCTCCTGAGAATGAGTGGATAATGTCTTTCCACATCCAGATATAGTTCTATATCATGGCCTCTGATTTTTCCTAATGGTTCCTCACCAATGTCAAATGCTGGTCTATTCTTTCTCAGCATCTTCAACAAACTTAGTTTCTGTTTACTGGTGAGGGTAGTGCTGAACTGGCCCTCTCTTAATTCATTCAGTAGTTCTTCCAGTGGAACCTTGGCAGATATTTGGTATAGATCAAGTGAAAATTTCTCTTCCTTATTGATACCAATTGTAATGTGCATGTTTTTTCTATTGTAAATATTAATGCCATACATCCTATGGTAATCTGTCCCCAGTAAGAACCCTTGGATGTGGGAATCATCAAGAACTACAAGCTCTGGGCTGAGTCTGATATTACCCTTCCTGTGGGGTATAATTATCTCTTTGATAATTGTCCCAATGGAAGTCATCTTCCCTGAAGCACTTTTGAAGTTCTTTGCCTTGGTTGGCAAGAGCTGTTTTCTCCAATTTGGGAAGTGGTTGTCACAATAATTTCTGGCCACTATGGAACAGTGTGCCCCACTGTCAATGATCAATGGGTGTTGAGCATTGTGAATGCAAACAGTCATTTTTGTGGCTGTCCCATGTATTTATCCCATTCCTTTGGCTGGTGTGACCAGGAATGTCTGTGAATCCTGTGTATGTTTTCACAAGTTTTTATTGGCAGTGTCTTGTGGCATGCCTGCTTCCAACTGTATTTCCTGGATTTCTAGTGGGGTTTCCTCTTGGTATTCCACTAGAAATTCCTCTCTTTGGTCTTGCTCTTCATCAGATTGTTCTCTGATGGCATCTCCCATAGAGTTTGATTCAGAATCCTCTGTGGGGTATTCCTCCTCTAGGACTTTCTCAATGGCATAGACTTTTTTCTTTGCCTTTGGACATTTGTTGGCATAGTGGTCTGTTGAACCACAATTGTGACAAGAATTTTTCTTCTTAGTCACTTCTTCCACTCTTTCTCTGGGTTTGTCTTTGAACTCCACCCTGGAAGGTTGTTTCTCTTTGAAACCACTGCTTTTGTATGGGGAATATTTCCCTATATTAGCTCTTTTCCTTACATCTTGTAAGGTATTTGCAATGTCATCTAGAGTGTAATTTTGGTTGCATCTGCATTTTACTGCATGCTCTAGTTCTCCTGGCATTTCTGTCAGGAGTTTGTGATTCCTCATCTGAATGTTAATTTGAGGATCAATGGCTTTAAGTCTTTTAGATTGTCTAAGACACCATTCATATGGATCTTTGTCCACTGAATACTTGTCATTTTAAAATGACATGGTCTTTTTCCATATCCAAGTACCATTGCTGTACTTTTGGATAATTTGACTCTTCCACCATAGCCAGTTTCTCTTGCCATGGATTTCTTTCATTTCTGTGTACCAAATACTAGCATGTCCTTTGAATGCTTTATTAAGTCTAGCAGTAATACAGTAGTCTGGTATGCTTGGTACATCAATGAAGAGTCCATCAATATAATCTATGAGCTCCATATGATCATATTCCCCTGTACCAGAGAATTTGGGCCAGCTTGAGGCCTCAGAGAGCTGTTTTAAGGCTTCCTTCTCAGAATAAGACATATTATCTCCATCCTGGTATTGAGATGGAGATCTTGTCTTATTCACCATCATGGCATCTGGTTTGGTGTCTTCTTGGTGATATGGATTATCCATAACATGGCCTTGTGGTTGGGGCTTCATGTTATGGTAGACATTAAACAGTTTGTTTATGTCTTGATCAAGACAATCCCTGTCCCTTTTTCTGTGGTTCTGTTTTTCAGAGACTAGATTCAGTCTTTTGTTGGCTTCTTCAGAGGCTTTTCTCAATTGATCATGTTGTTCTTGAAGAGTTTTAACAATTTTTTCCATGGAGGCTGTTAATCTTTTCATCCTCTCATGGCTTGCTTCAAGTTCTGAAAACTTCTTTTGAGTTTGATCAGCAAATTGGGACATTTGTAACCACAGTGCATCACTGTTCAAGCTACTCTCAGGTGTGACACCATTATGTTCAATCTGAGTGGGGGTAATATTTCTATTAATAGGAGTACTGATTCTAGAGTTATGTACAACTACTTCTGGTTCTTTTGCACTTCTTTAACCAAATCCAACACCTTCTGGATCAATGGGTCTGACTCTCTCTTCCTTTGGTTGAAGGTGGTCTTGTTTTTGCCCTTGTATACTTGTCTTCTCCTGGAAACTACCTGGGATTGTGAAGAATGGTGACTCTTCGCTACTGATCTGTTGGTTGCTGAATGGCTTGAAGCCACTGGAGAGCTGTTTTTGTCTAATACTTGTGATCCTGAAGCAATCTGAGTATGCCCTATCTGGGTCAGTTGTTCTTGTATAGCTTGGATAGTGGCTTGATTCTCCCTTATCCTGTTTTCCCTCACCTCCAGGAGTCTGAACTGCCTGGTGGGATTCCAACCTTTGGTGATTACCATAAAGTCTCTGAAGTCTATCTCTTTGAGACAGATCTTCTGGAAACTTGCTCCAAGTTCTTACCAGTGGGATTCCAGGTTGAATCTCTTGTTGTCCATGCTCCATTGAAAAAGGTCTTTGAGGAGTTTGTGGAGCTTAAGAACTTGATCCATATCCTTCCAGTCCTCTGGTTTGAGGTTTCTGTTTCATTGGAATGTGAATGGCAGAGTGGCTATGATCTCCCTCAATGTTGTTCCATACACCACTGTGTCCAAGGTGTCCTCCTCCAGGTCTTCTGGTTCTGGACAAGCCTTCTCTGTCCTCTGGCTGGTGCCTTTGGAAACCAAGGTCTCTGAGGTGTACAGGTGACATATCAGTGTTTGGAAGCAGTCAAAAACTTCCTGTTTTTAGGGTATTTACCTTTTTCTGTGCCTTTTACAAATTTGCTGTTTGCTGCTTTTGGAAATTTACCTTTAGAGGTTACAACTGGGTTAATAATGGTAATCTTCCCTGTACAAGTTGTCAAGGTTGGTTTACCTTGTATTGATGCAGATTTTTGTGGTTTTCTATTCCTCTGAGTGGAAATGGGTGTCCACTTTTTAGCTTTTATAAGACCTTCAATGTGCCTCTTTCCTTTTCCCTTGCTTTCCTCTGCTTCTGAGGGTGTCACTGGTATTCTGGCCTGTGACTGGGTCTCTAGTGGGATGTAGTTTTCTTTCACTTAATCAGACAGGAAAAAGAGCGCTTATTGTCAGTTAAGACTTCTTAATATGCTGTTTGCACATCTAAGAATGGCCTCTGGGCAATATATTTCTATATTATTCTGTTGTATTATTACAGTGTAATTGAATTAACAATTCCACATCAGAAATACAGCTTACAGATATCTGGCACATTGTTTGTATACCAGTATCTCACAGATTAACCTTTAATTAGCAAGTATAATCTGAAAAGGGGGTTATGTAAGAGGGTAATTGAAATTGACAATGTACCCAGCCATTCCTCAACTGTTGGTTTTACAGTAAGAGGTGTCCTTTTTTAATTGCAAAAAAGACTATATCAATGGCTTAAAGTGTTTAAATATGTAAAACACACCAAAAATAAGGGTTTTGTGGTGATTAAATTATAATCAACCATGCAACAATGCAATAAAAATAGGATCATTTAGTGGTATATAGTACCACTTTAAAAATAAATATAAGATGTATATTATACTTATTTTTAAACCAAATTCACACTAAAAAAAGAAACAAATGTCATAATTGATAAAATAAGAGAAAAAACTCACTAATGAGGTCCAAAAAAGGTTAAAAATACAGCCAGACCCCCAAAATGTCAGGCTGAGTCTATGAAGAGGTAATAATAAAGAGTATTTACAACCTAAACTATGACTGGGACACAGATAATAATGTTAAAAATAGGTTTTTAAATAAAATAAAAGGGCTTTACTAATGATTATTAGTGGTGGTGAGCGCTGTTGAAAGCCCTGGGTACAGCTTTACCTGTTGGGTTACAATAATAAAGTCTAAAATACCAAAGTTTATGGTATAACCTGGTTATTTCCCAATAGTATAACTGTTTTGGACAGTTTTACTACGTAGGAATTCAAGAGCAGGATGAGGAAACCTTTTCTGGTGGAGAAAAGCCTCCTTTCATCCTAAAATGGGGTGGAATGGCCCTCTAGACCATTCACATAGAAGAAGTGAAGAGTTTTTCACTTAAGAGTACTGGCTTGTGGCTTTCATAGCACCTGTATACTCTGTATTGGGCTCAGATGTGGCTTTAAAACCACATTTGGGCAGTTTTCACCAATACAGGGTGAACATTTTCATCTGGGGACCACATAGCCCTCTTCTGACGTGTATGACACATAGAATACTGTACAGAACCTGTATGGGACCTCATTATTGAATGAATTATGAGGTATTGAAGTATAAACATTCTTCTTTGTCTATTTGACACCTCATAATGATACTTATGCAAGAATATCCCACAGTAAGGCTGTATTGGTCTAACTGTGGGATTTTGAGCTTAAAACTGCCATAACTTTGTCAGTTTTTGAGTTATCAAGCTCAATGTTGGTTCCTTGAATAGCCCTGGATTTGTTCTACACAATGGTTCCTCATTTGATATGTCTATCATTAAATATGGCAAAGCTATTTCATGGTCAAGTTTTTCTACATATGTATGATTTGCTTAAAAAACCTGTATGGAGCTTGTTTGACCCATAACTTCTGTTCTAGATGAGATATGGGGAAATGGATGGCACCATCAGATAGCCCTGATTGCGCTCTTTCCAAAAAGACCCAACTTTAGGTATCTCACACCAGAACTTAGAAGTTAGATGTGAGGTGAATATTTATATCACCCTTATTTGACCTTATTTTGGTCATAACTTCTGTAATTCTGGTTCTAGCTCAATTTGGCTAGTGCCATTGGATAGCCCTTTCTTAGAGCTTCATTTTGAATACCCATTTGATGGGGTTAAGCCTTTTCCTCTTTACTTCAGATGAGAGGTGAAAATTAAGGTTTATGCTCAGCAACAACTTTGAGCAGGAATAACTTTGTTATTCTTTGTCCTATGATGATGGGACTTGTATATTTGGAAAGAGGTGAGTTTCCTCTTTCTTTTTATACCTTTTGAGCTGATTTGGCTCAGCTTCATGTTTTGGTGGTATCTTGGCTATACCATTGATTCATGGTATTTGGCTGTCATGCTTGTGCTCTGGTTGTGAGTCACAGGCTGACATAAATGATGAGGAAAAATTCTCCTGTATTTCTTCCTTCCTTCACTTTAGTTATTACAATAATAATAATAAAATTATTTTAGCTGAGTAAATTTATCATTATCAGATGTTCTATTCTGTGCCTTTCCCAAAATATTTTCAAAGAATCCCTCCAATATATCATTTTATTTAATAAATGAGCTCCTTAAATTCTGATCCTCTACATTTTCTTAATCAAAAATATTTTCCAGTGTTACATCTGACTTGAATATGAAAAAAGATATGTATTAAAATCATAAATCTTAATATAAGATACCAATATCATATGATAACTCACGTTAAATATCAAATCAATTTCAACTTCTTAATTTGGGATTCATAGCTTGTTATTGAAGTGATATCTGGATTATGAAAAAAAAAAATAATTCAGCTCATAGTAGTATTTACACATAATTTTGAAACTATCAGTCATTTTTTGCTTCTTTTTAATTATAAGTGGTAATTCCATATCCTGGCCCATTGTCAAATTTTTCAGCTTCCATAAATTTCTTTTTATATTTTTACCATCAATCTTGAATAATTTCAGCTGATATATCTGATCTTCTATGGGAATTCTTAGCAACTCCAAAGGGCCATGAGCTGAAAGCCATTTTTCTTTCTTGATTTTGATTCTCCTAATGATGTTGATCCACCAGTCCAAAAACATGCATTGAAATTGGCTTGAGCTGTCAAAAAATTCATTATGCGTAAATCATTTTATTGGGTAATATGTCTAAGGGGTTAGGAGCCTCCCATTGATTTTTTCAAATGATAAAGCCATAAATTTTCTCTTTGTGGAATAGTTTTTAGTCATATTGCTAAATAGAATGAACTCAAAAGGTCACAAAATGGGACTTAAGGCCTAAAAGCTACAAGAGTGAGTTAATCCAACTTAAATTGAAAGGTATTTTTCATTCAAATTAAGGATGAAATTTTGATTGTTGAATTCAGGGATTATGAGAAACTGATGCTTATTTAAAATCAAGTTTAGCTTTGATGTCATGTGTACTGCATTTATCCTGAATTTGAAATTTCAATGTGATCCCAAGGGACTCAGCTAATCTTTCATTCAAAAATATGGTTTTTGGAATGTGGGATTTTGGGGTAAATGCTGTGTGTTTTGAGTTCAGTATTTGGGAGTTTTGAGACCCCCTATTATTCACTGAACATTTTAGCAAATAAATTTATCTTCAAAAAATAATTATTGTTATATTCAATAGCTTTCTATTTGAAATATTCAACCTTTGTAGCTATAAATGATTAGAGTTATCAATAGAAAAATATATAATTTGCATTGACTACCAAGACTTCAACATGAATAAATAACTATAACACTATTCTTATCATATTCTGTTTTTTATTACTTTTTTATGTGCAAATATTTATGGTAAGATGATTAAATTTACCATAAATTAATTGATTATTTCATAGTCACAGCTTACACATATACTGGCTAGTCCTAATATAGGGTAAAAATGATAGATTAAAGACACCCAAAATATATTTGGAAATATGGAGTAATTAATTAATAATGAAGATAAAACATAGCCTAACCTCATTAGGAAATCACCTACTGTGGAAAAGCTACACTAATTGTATGTATAATAATATTTTCCTGAATTCATTTGACCTGTGAATTCCTTCTCCCATAAATATGAGCCATACTATATCAAAAAAGGAAAATTCAATTCAGTTCAAATACTCCTAAGATCCTGATATATTCCAGGGACATACTTCAAACAAGTCTCGATTTCAGCTCAAAGGTTTCCACAAAAACTCCCATTACTAATATTATCCACAATGAGCAAAATGGCTACACCTGACAGTAGGTGTTGCATTTGGAAATTAGCTTGGACCCCTCCTGTGAACTGGGTAGAACCCAGTATTTAAATGTTTTTTAGTATTCCAAGTTTCTCCAAGCCACTAGAATATTAAATAATTTAGAAGATTTTCTTCCTTTTTTAATGGGATGGACTAATAAAATATTATATGTCAGGAAATTGGTTTCCATTTATATTTTCATCTTAAAGAGGATATTCTTTTTAACAAAAATATTTAAACTAAGATTATACTTTCAATTCAATTAATTAAATGTTTTTAAAGGTCAAAAGGCTCTGATGAAAGCTTTACAAATGAATAAATTGTTTATCTTCATAGCTTTATAACTTATTATTCCTTTATAACAATATAAATTCTTATTTCTCCTTTAAAAAATAAGCTGTTTTCAATTGAAGCCTCTTTTAAAGAAACTGGATTGTTAAATATTCTTGTTTCACATAGGGCTGAATTCCTGGAGCCTCAGAAGCAAAAGATAACTTATTTGAGACTTCTTTGAATAGAACTGTCTCCAAAAAATATATACAATATATTCATTTTTTATTTTTTGAGTTCAATTTCTGGAATTGAAGTCTCATTTTTCTTGTTTTAATTATCTGATTCTTTTGTGACCTCAATCAATTTCATCAATTTTTAGTATTAATGCCAAAAATTCTCTTTTCTAAAGAGAAAATTCCTTACTCTTGCTTTTTTTTGGAGATTATTATTTCTTACTTCAAAAAACAAGTGGTGGGCTTTATGCATTACAGCCTCTGAAATTGGAAGAAATCAAAGAAATTCAAACAAAACTACAGTACAGGGCCTGTATTGTCTGCTACTGTAAATCTTTCAACAATCATTGAAAAATTTACAGTAGGACCCATTAAAGTGCCTGTACTCTAAGAAAGTAGACACTTGTTAATAATGATACAGTAGCAGGTCTTAAAGATCCTGATACTCTGATTTAAATTGAAAAAAAATTACAAAATTGAAATTAAAGTAAATAAATGAAAAAGATAAAAAGAGGAACCAAGGAAAATTTAAAAAAAAAAAAACATAAAAAAAAAAAAAAAAAAAAAAAAGCTGTAAAAAAAACAAAATAAAACATAACCAGCAAAAATTGGTAAAATAACTCAAAAAAGTAAAGAAAAATATATAAAAACAATATTTAGACTATAATGAAGATAGTTCTTCCTATTGCCTTTATTCATGATATGTAGAAAAAAAACTTGGCTGTAATAATAATAGTAACAAATTCAGAACACAGCTTATAAAACTTTTAACCTTCATTTTTTGAGGATTTTGTCATTTTATTTAGAATATTTTCTAACAAAAACATTTTTTGAGATAGTCTTTGTGGTTTTTGTATTTCCTTTTTTCTTTCAAAAATTGAATTGAAGAGTATTTGTGTTATGAAAGAAAATTTTCAGAACAAATAAGACTTTCTGCATTCAATATCATGCTGATGTAATTAATCAAAAATGAGAATTATTTAAATTCTTACAAGAATGAAGGGCCAGTATGCTTTCTTTTTGAAATATATCTGCCAATATAGCATAGGATTATTTGAAAGAAGATTATGAAATCGTGATTTCCCTGTAAGACTGTTCAAATATTTTCAAGATTAAGATGAATCATATCACTTTAATTTTGAGAGGCTCAGGGGATTTTTCCTTGAATTTAAAATAGATATATCTGCATATTTTTTTCCTATTTTCATTTATCAAAGAATATGATTCATTATTTTTAGACAATTAGTCCATTCTTTGTAGAAAAAATTCAAATATAGATTTGACAATTTCTGAAAATACACTTTTCACAATTTTCTATCAAAAAATAAGATTTACTGGGTGAAAGCCTTGATAAAATATTTAGAATTAAAATCAAATACTTGAGAGATTATCCAACCAATGTTTTATTCCTATTGGAACTGGCTTTGAAATGATATTTTTCCACTTCAAGCTCAATTCCCCAAAGGATACACCTTATTTCTGTGTACTCAACATTTGAAATATGAATTGAATAAGTACTTTAACCCTTTCTTTAAAGGTAAAAACCAAAAAAAACAAGAGATATTATAATATTATCTTTTAAAAGCCCTTGAAAGAGCTGCATATATTATTTGTTTAGCTTCAGTTTATAAACAGCTTATTATTATCAATTTATCATTATTTTATCTCTATAAACTTATTAAAATGATGAGAAATTCAACAAACTCACAGGAGCTTTATAGATAGAATTTGAGAAATAGACTTGTGAGAAGAACCTATTTATACAAGTAATTTATACTTAATATTATTTAGGGGTTTTATTATCTTAAAAAATGATAAATGAGTTGTCTCAGCTATTAATCAATATTTAGTTGTTTGTTTCTTCATTGGCTATTTTATCAATATATCTTTCTGAATTCATTGATTTAGTATAGAATAAAAAGGTGACCTTCATAAGCTTAAGGAAACCTCAATCTAGAGAAATCAAAAAACTCTTTTCTGTATTACTCCTGATAATCTGATGTTTTGATTATTTAGTGTTTATAAATTGAAAAAGCTATTTCAAAATTATAGAGGCTATCAAACTGTCAAGTTAATATGAGATTTCAGATTTTTTCTTAGATGGAGGGCTCTCTATATATCCTAATAATTACAAGTTCATTTAAGATTAATTGTATTGAGCTTAAAATTTAAAAAGCTATAGAATACACTGAAAGCAATAAAAAAGATGATTCAGAAATCTTTCTTGATAAAATTCTTTTATATAATAAAATAATTGATAAAAAATGGTTGGCAGTATTGAAACATGAAGACTACCTTTCCTAAAATATTTGAAAAAACTTGCATTTTTCAGCTTCATTTAATTTCTTGATACATCTCTTACTCTTATTTCCTCAAACTAAAAATTCAAATGATATGTGTTTTCCACATATTCTAGTAGCACATTTGATCAATATTATAGTTTCAGAACTCATAATTTCTCCGCAAAAATTTACATACTGAAGCTAAATTGGTATTTATAAAACAAAAATATAGTGCTTCAAAAAATTTAATAATCTTATAGTTCTATCTTTATGAAGATTTAAAATGATTTGATTAAGCCTTTTTTTATACTAAGATCAGAATATCCTTTATCTTAAGCCATGGAGTAGTATGATACAAAAGTCCCCAATTCTAAAACTAAAGCCCAATATTCTACTTTGAAAACTATTTCATCTGGCTATAAGTGGAAAAATATCCTTCAAATCAGTTTATGGGCTAAAATAAGGGTGATATTATTTCAAAATATACTAAATTTTTATTTTCCTCTCCGTAAAATGTCTTTTTACCATATGAATGACAGATTTTTCAATTTTAATCAAAATTTTGATCTCAAAAGAGAGAAAAAGGAAGGTATATAATTCCTTGAAAAATACATCTTTTCATATTGGAAAGAAATTAAATTTTGTGGTATATTTTTCATGATATTTAAATGTTCAGAAATAACAAAGTCTCCAGAAATTTAATCATTGATGATATACATCTTTAAAATCAAAAGGGGTTCAATTTCAATATTGTTTACCTACAGGATCCCATAAGCTAGATTGAAAGAAATTTCTTATTGAAATTGTAACATATATGTAAAAGTCTATGAGAAAATATCCATAGGTTGAGCTTTTTGTAAATGAGATTATAACACTTGATAAAAACTATTTTCACAAAGGGGATATAAAAATAAGTCTGTTCATCATATATTTTTGAATTATTGAGCTTTTACAAGCCTTACCAAACACTGATATTGAGCCAGATCAATTGAGAAATTTTGGCTTTCATATGTTTCTTAAATTTCATCTAGAAATTCTATTTATTAATTTAGTTTCTTTCCTATGTCCAACATGAATCCAATATAGCCCCCATGTCGAATTCCAAATTCAACACCTTCTGTCAGGTGTAGCAGCTTTGCTCATGGTGATCTCTTTAATGAAAAATTTTCACTCTTTTTGTATGACTGAATTCCTCCCAGTGAGACGGTTTGATGATATTTCTTTCATTTTGAAGTCACAAAACAATTTATTCTGTATAATTATATCCATTCAAGCTTAAATTATTACATGTTAATAATATTCTTTGAGGCTCATATCCCATTAAATATTTATCTCCTCTTCTTTTAGATACAAAGTTAAGTCACATTGACTCCTAAAGCCAAAAGTATTAGCCTTGGTCTCTTTTATCATACTTATCAGAAATGATTTCAGATATATATTCATGATATTCTTTAAGTTTTATTTTGAGCTAACTTGAATGAGGATTCATATTTGTACCAATCCCGCTCTCCTTCAAGGGAGTTAAGTTTGGAAAATTTGTGGTAAAAAAAGTACAAATTTCTTTTCAGAGATTAGATTTTCAAAGAAATATTCTGATTTATAATCTTGAAAGACACTCTTCATATTCAAGGATAACTATCATATTATGTATATTTTTGAGAACTATTTGATAATATTACACCAAAACGCTGGAATAAAACATCTTTATAGATTCTTGATCAAGTTAAATCTTTAACCAAAATTTTTATAAAATCAAGAAATATATACCATATTATGAAATTCCGAAATCATATCAGTAGTGAGAAATTTAAAATCAGAATTAGTCTTTGGTTTTTTTTTTGTATTTTCAAATCTTATTCTTTCAGCTCTACATGCTATTTGGAAATTTCATCTGAATTTTTTTTTCCAAATAATTGGAATAGCTTGAAATTCAATTTTTATTAAAAATTTATGTTAAAAATATACAAAACTTCTGATTTCATCATATAAATATCCAAAAAGAGGTATTTTTATCAAAAAAATGAGCTTCCAGTAAAACAATTCATTTTTTTGAATTCTTACTATATAAAGCTTTAATTTGAATTTTGAGGGCTAGAAAAATGAATATTATCTCTTCAAAGTAGATTTTTAAAAAATACTTATTCTACATTTAATATGGATTCATGAGTGATATGAAATCAAAAGTATTGATCTTATTTGATGTTATAATTGTGTAGTCTATTTTTTATTTGTTTTTTTAAAATTAAAGAAGAAAATTATAAATAAAGGATTAAAAAAGGATAACTCAATATATGATTATAAATTAGAAACAAAATATGTTACTATATAATAAGGAAGTTTTTCTTTTAGAAGAAATATCAGGGTGATTGGAACTTAAAAAAGACTTTTCCTTGAGCTATTTGAGAGATTTTGACATTGATTGAATATTAAAATCAAATTTCTCAACTCTTTCATTTTTAAAAAATAACATCTGAGTTTTGAAATAGTTATTCTTGAATTATTTGAGATATTGAAACATCTGAGCTGTTATTTCTTGAAGAACTTGAATCAAAATAGCTGCACAAAGAGATATCAAGGATAGTAATCTCAATGGAAAATCTACTTCCATACTCTTCAAAACTATGAATCTAGAATCTGTAAAATCTATAAAAGGATACTTCCTTTATTGAGAAATTTGGAAGCATTGGGTGTAAGGTGGGTATATGACACTTTCCTTGAAAATCTAGTACTTTTCCTGTCCGCAAAAAAATTTTCAATGTAAGATTATGTAAAAATAGTGATTTTAGAAGGTTTTAAAGAAAGAAATTCCAAAATTAATTTTATAGCTTTTTAGTATAAAACAATCATATTATGAATAGTCATTGTTTTACAAAAAATTAATATCTATCCAAAAATATTCTACAAGAGATATTTAAGGCTACAAAAGAAATTCGTTCAAGAAGAACTTTACTTTGAATTAATTGAGAAAAGAGCTGTAGGAAATTGATATTAGAAAATATTATCTAAAAAATATCAAAGAGAAAACACACCCAAAAGTGACCAGAGTGAATTTGGAAACAAAGTGACAAAGCTAACAGTGATCAAAGATTCTTTAACTCACTTTTGGGGTTGTTCAAGGGTAAAAATGATTATAATAAACTCTTCATATTTTCAAAAGGTTCAAATTTATTTAAAAGTGCTGGTTGGAATATTTCATTTATTGTTTTTAACAGTGTTTAACCTGATTATAAAAGGAAAGGACTTAAACATGAAGAGAAAAATGGGGCAAAGAAGACATTATTTTATAGCCACTAATTGTCCTACTAAAAAAGTAGAATTTACTCTCATAAGCTGTGAGAAACACACTGAGCTGTGAGAAACACACTGACAATTTAAAAGTCAATTATGGCATCATTGAACCCTGTTTTGGACCAAAAATGGCTGGTTTTAGCCATTTTAGTCCCTTAAACCAGCCATTGCTATAGTAATATGGGTTTTGTAGCTTTCAAAACACATAATAATGTGTTTAAGAGAACCAAGAAACATTTAAAACCATTTTTATAAATTTTGTTTTAACTGAAGGGTTGGCTTACCCCCTTGGCAACAGTTAAAGCTGAACTGGTTGGTAGGAAAACTCATCATAAATTGAGTCACAGACCCTATGACTCAATTCCAGGCCATAAGTGATGAAATTTTGAATGAATTTTAAAATCCCATTCCTGTTGACAAGGAATTTGGAGGAGTATGGCATGCTTGGAGCCAAGATCCCTTCCCCCCCAAAAAAAAATTGATCTTTCCAATTTATTCTTTCTTTAATTCCTCATCATGTAATTAAACTGAAATAATTAAATTAAAAAAACTGTAATTCTTCATTCCCCATATGTAAATTTCAGTTCACTTATGAAATACATGTGCACATTTTGACATGTCAATTGAAAATACATTAATTACTCATAGCTTTTAAACTACACACCACACCTCAATTTCAACACAAAAATTTCTATTTAACACTTCATGTGGCTTTAATGAATCTGAGTTTCTGAAGATTTTGAGATTCTCATACAGAAAATAATAAAAACCTAATTTAAGCTTATTCAGAGTTGAGGTACAGAATTTTCACTCCAAGGTGACCCCACCTAATTTTTGATGACAAATCCAATGGTGAGTAACTTTTATATATGTTTTGTTTGAAAAAAATTCATAATATTTTTCATTAGTTTTTTTCCAAAAGAATATTTTATTTTTACTTCATTATTTCAAGAAAAAAAATGCATTTGTATGTTTTTAAAATTTAATGTAAATTCAATATTAAATTTTCATTATGAGTTTTATTTTTATACTTTGGTCTTATATTTATATTTGAAACTGAAATTCATTATAATCAATTTTAACTTACTTTAATTTTTTGTGGTCTTTTGGGTATACTAAAATACCTCTAAGGCTCACATCTGGAGTACATTCTAAATAATTTTTATTAGCATTTTTTATTGCAACCAGGGCATTCCTTCAATAAATAAAACTTAATGGATACAAAAAATAAACAGACTTATTATGAAATAAATTTCAGAGGGCGAATAAAATGGGGGTGATGAAAAATGAAGAATATCATGCATTATGATTTCAGAACTTAGGATATGAAATATGAGAAAAATAAGTTTTAATCTTGAATTTTCAATTGAATGAAAGCACTCTTAAAGAGTGAAGACGATTCTATTACTTTTAGGTTGAGTGTTCTGGAATATATTTTATAAAAATCTTCAGTTTCTTCATTCTTCATGAAGCATAATTCCTTTGAAATGTTTTAATATAGGCTAATTTTATTATGAAGAATTTTTTCAAATTATTTCTCTTAGATGAAGTTGGTTTTTATAATTCTTGAATAAATACTATAATTAGGGATGAAGATTAATATTGAGTAAAGATCCTGATTTATTAGGTCCAATCCAGAAACTTTATCATAAACTGAATTAAATAGTTACTCATAATTCAATTTTTATTACTTATTTAACATATTAGGGTTGCTTGTAATGTTTACTAAATTTCCCTCAGGCTGTAATTTAAGAAAAGAGTAGGATTCCTTCAGTATATTTGAGTATAGTCTCAAATAATTATAAGTAAACATGTTTCAGTTTTAAATTAGATGTAGCAAATTCCAATGGTTATCAAAGAATAATTGAAGATAGTTTTGGGAATAACTGAAGGATAATCTTTCCTTTTAATTTGAGATATTAAAATTAGGGATACAAGAAAATTGAGCTTGACACTCAAGGAACTCCATTATTCAAGTAGAAATATATACTGTAAATTGAATTAAAATGTTATCAAGTATTTAAAAATCCTTGATTATCTAGATGTATGAGTTTCATTGATATAGAATTCCTATATAGGATAAAGGAGCCTTTGAGCCAAATAGTAGCTTTGATATGCACTATTTTCTTTATCATCAAATCTGAATTATTGAATAAAATTCACTCAAAACAAGTCAAAAATTGAAATCAAACTAAAAAAATCCTTCCCTAAAATAAATAGAAGTATTGTGAAAGAGATTATTGAATTATTAGGTACTTGGTATTTAAGAATTTTTTTAGCTTTGTGAACATACTCTTTGAGTTATCTAAAGTTTTTGATTAAGAAGCCATTAGAATTAAAATCAGCACAATTAATTTTAAGCTAATTATTTATTTATGAGAAATTTGTAATCCTTTCCGGGAGAATTATTATTTAATTAATTAGATTATTTGAAGAACTCTCATAAAAAGTCCTTCATAAAGTACTAAGCTTTGTATTCTGAAAATTATTGCCATTTTTTCAAAAAGAAAAAAATCAAATTTTGAAATATTATTTAATCAGGCTCTGTATAGTAGCTTTGGCCCAGTTTATGGTTGTTTTTAAGGATTTTTTTTAAAACTGTCTTTAGTGTAATATTGGTTCTTCAATGTCAAGCTCTATTCAATAAAGGCTCAAGATAATTCTGATTACTACCCAAAATTGTATATTAATTAAGGTTCTATTTTTCGAATTCCATCTTTTTTCTTTCAGAAAAGTCATTCAAAACTCTCTGTATTGAAGTAGATTAACTTTGACTGATTTCAAATATTGATTAATAATTACTTTCTTACTCAATTCCCAGTCTAACGCTCAAAAAATTCTTTCATTCAACATGGTAAAATAAACCCCGCTAAGATTTTGACATTCACTAAAATGTGGGGGAAAATTAATTCATTCATTCAACAAAGGTATTTTTTAATGAAAGCTGTCTAATCTGTATTTTTCATATTTCAAATAGGGATTTTCTTACTTCACTATGATTTTCAATTTCTAATGTTAGGAATTTTAATCATAAATATATAAGGGGCTTTAAAATTGACAAAACAGTTTCAGTGACATTGTACTGACTGGGGAATGGTACCTTTTATTAAACAGCTAATCATATTATTGAAATTGGAACTTAAGCATCTTACTAATTCTCACATGTAATGGTTAAAAATATTCTGATAGCTTTTCGAAAGTAAAATATTTTGTAAGTTCTCCCTACTATACTTATTTTTTAGTCAGTAAAGCTAAAATATTTGACTCTTAGCTTACAAGAATTACATTATGAGGAGAAATGGGGGATAATAAAGGATTATTTTTAAGGAAGGCAAGAAAGCATGCCAATATAGCGTTTGTATTGGAAATTATCATTAAAAATAATCTCTGATTATTTCACACTTATTTTGATGACCTGGTTACTTAATAATAATTTTTTCAACAAAAAGGATCATTTAATATATTCACAATCTGATCAACAATCATAATTTTACAAGTCTAAATTATAAAACATCATTTATCTTTATTATTTATATCAAATATCTTTCTGAATACTATTTGAATCTTTATCACCAACTCTTTCAATATTACCGTGCTTTTCTTCTTTGAGTTTTTATTTTATCACTGTTTCTACTATTTTTGTTGATTACTTAATTTGTCAATTTTTTTCGTTTATAGTTATTATTACCTATTTAAGTTGATAGTTTATGTTTTTGAACAAAATAGTACTACTTTTCTGTTTTTGTAGGTTAATATTTTACTCTTACACAAAATTCTAGTAGCTCTCATATTATTAATCTATTATTCTTATAATCTTAATAGAATCCAGAATATTTATCATTTGTATTTATACTTATTTTTTTTACCCTTTTTACTTTCTCAATGTCATTTAATTTCAATTTCTTTTTTTTACTGATAAAACTCTTACAGGTATTATGACCATTTTAATTTTAGAACATTTATTTCTTCATTCTAGCGTATATTTGGATTCAGAGATTTCGCCCCTATTGATATAATCCCTCCTCCAAATGACCAGTGGAATCGATATATTTACTGTAAAGTATAGCATTTCATTTTTTTCCAATTTATTCTCAATGTTAAAGTTATTTGCTTCAAATTTGAGTGGATCTTATGTTCTTAGTGCAACATAGTTTCTCGAAAGTATGTTTTTAATTATATTTATGGTGGCCTTCCTGGTCCCATAAATGATAGTCAGATTTCTTGTAAGCTGAAAATGGGAAAGTAATTGATCAAAAGAGTTTCAATATTTCCTAAAAAAGGTTTAATTTTAAGGTAATTGGGGTTTTTTGACAAGCTATCAACTCTAAAATCTTTGAGGAACAGAACGGAGTAAAATCAGGATCAAATTGACAATCTACATCCGAAAAGACGCTAAGTAATATTTTTAATATATTTGATTGATAGCTTACTATTTAATTAGGGATTTCAACTTAGAATAGGTGTGGAGTATTAGTTCACTTGATCACTCAAATGGATCTTCTTTTTACTTTCCCCACAATCTATCTTGCCACTATTGATGGAGAAGGCGGATATCTCCTATATGATATTACATAAAAAATTAAATTGGAAGGGGGGGAAGATCTTTCAGATTGTGGAATCAAAATAATTTTCAGAAAATTTCAGGACGATCATCTTTAAATATTATATTAAATTAATATTTCTTTTTTAGTTTAATTAGAATGTATATCAGAAAAAGTGCTTAAAAATAATTTTCAAACGATAATAAATTGAGAATCATACTTCATGATTTAAAATTAATTTAATGAAATAAATATTATCTTTTTATCAATTCCTTGCTATATAATGAGAGATTTTTAGAATTCAATTCTCACAAGTTCATTGAAAATTACTTATGTTTTATTTATTAGGATACAATTATTAAGACTATGTTTCTACCAAATCAGAAATTTTTCTTTCTTTTTTTCCCATTATTCTTCTGATTTTTCATTTTATAAAGATTATTTTTTATTTATTCACCAAACATTCATCTTGAGAATTTAGCTTTTCCAATCTGGTCACATTTTTCTGAAGAGTGATAGGAGTGTGTGGGTGAATGAGGTAATAAGAGGATGAAGTGAAATAATTTTGAGGTATTTGGAGGATCTCATTGGAATTAATAGTACCAATTTTTTATACTCCTGAATTCATCAAATTTTTAAATAGTAAGAAGTACAAATATATACTATTTAATGGTATCTTGATATCTTTTAGGATTATTATGAGGTATAAAAGAGGAATGATGAATGATATTATGACAATTTACATCATTTTGAAAGTTAATCATAGTGGTAGGTTATGGTTGGGGACTATAGAAAACTCATTAGGTTTTCTCCCTGAATGAATTACTTCATGTGGGTTTTTTAGATAATTCTATCCGTATGTTGTATTATATATAGGGTATTGGTAAAAACACGTAAGCAAATTGGTAAAAACACGTAAGGGGTGCCCTGGGCCCATTTTTAATTAAAAATGAAACACAACAATGCCTGTATTGGGCCAAAACATGCCCAAAAGAGGTTTTTTCCCCACAAAACCTCTCTAACTCCAAATTGTTTCAGATTCTTTTGCCCAGCCCCCCCCCAAAAAAAAAAAGCCCAAACACCCCAACAATCCACATTATCCCCACCCCAAACCATTTTTTTTTTTTTGGAAAAACAGCATTACCAAAGCCATTTTTCAAAGCTTTTCACCCAAAGACTGCATTTTCCACCACAACAACCTGCTTTCAAGCCTCCAAATTTCCAATTTTTTACCTTCCCTCATTCATTAATCCCATATTTAAGCCACTTTCTTTCACTCTTAACCCCTTCTGTTCATTTTTCACACCTTTTTTCACCTCTTTTTCACACTTTGAAAGGTTCTTACCCCATTCCAAATCCCCAAATCCCCCCTTTTTTCACTTTTACACATATTTTTCATTCAAAAATGCTCCAACCCCCCACTGAAGGTGAATTTCAGACCCTTGAGCTTCTTTGGCAACATGTGCATAATGTTTCCAGGGCTCAGGGGTATGCTGTGTCCACCTTGAGGTCCAATATGACCCACAACCAAATTGAAATATGTTGTGATAGGTCTGGCACCCCAAATCCCAACAAAAGCCCCTCCAAAACAGTCACCTCAAGAAAGCTTGACTGTCCTTTTAGACTTTATGCCAGGAAATATGCCAAGAGCACCACTTGGACTCTTAAAGTCAAAAATCCTGAACATAGCCATGATGCCACTGAAAATATCATGGCACATCCTGCTTTCAGGAAATTCAATGAGCAAGAAACATCCCAAATTGCTCAAATGTCTGAATCACTCCTCATGCCAAGGCAAATTCAGGCCCAATTATGCAGCCAGAGGGAGTCTGACAGGCCTGTAATCCTTCAAGACATTTATAACCAAGTCAAGAAAATAAAGAAAGACAAACTGCAAGGCAGAAGGCCCATTGATGCTCTTATTGACACTCTCAAAGAAGAAAATTTTGTTTGGTCCTCTGCAAGAGATTCTGAGGGACACATTACCTCCTTGTTTTTTACTCACCCCCTGGCCATAAAACTTCTTCATGGCTTTCCTCATGTCATTCTTATGGATTGTACTTATAAAACCAATAAGTACAAAATGCCTCTTTTTCATATTGTTGGATTCAGCTCAACAAATAAGACCTTTTCTGGGGCTTTTTGTTTGATGAAGAATGAAAATGAAACTTCATATACTTGGGCATTAAATCAATACATTGAAAAGGTCCTCAACAACACCAATCTTGTCCCCCCCAGTTATTGTTATTGACAGGGATCTGGCCTTGAAAAACTCTATTAAGAAGCTCTTCCCAGACTCTAAAGTCATGCTATGCATTTGGCACATCAACAAGGATGTATCTGCTCATTGCATGAAGAAAATTGGTCATGGAACTGATTTTGAAAATTTTATGGGCCTTTGGAATCAAGTAATATACTTCTTCATTTTATTTCATGTTATTTCACTTTTTTTCTTATTATTGTCTTTATTAATGACTTTGGGATTCTTTTCTCAGCTTATGTATTCACCCACTGAAAAGTCTTTCAAAGACAACTGGAAGAAGCTTCAAAAGCAAGTTAAAAATGCTGAGGTCTTGCAGTATTTGGAAAATACTTGGCTTCCTCTAAAGGAGTATTATGTGCCATCCTGGACAAACCACCATTGCCACCTGGGTGTGGGCTCCACCTCCAGAGTTGAAGGTGCCCATGCCATGGTTAAACTTTGGCTACAAAAGTCCACTGGTACTCTCCTGGAGGTAGTCAGGGAACTCCACATGGCATTCAGAAAACAATTTATTGAAATTATCAACAGAATCTCCAAAGAAATGATTGTCCATGTCAAGAATTTTCCTCCACACATCTGTGCCCTCAACGGCAAGGTGTCTCATTATGCTCTTCAGATTGCCTTTGAAAATTTCAAAACAAAATTTCCTCCAAATGAAAAATGCACCAACAAATACAACAATTATAAAGGCATTCCTTGCAAGCATAAGACCCAAAAGGCATTTGCCAAGCACCAAAGGCTTGAATTATCAGACTTCCATCCTCAGTGGCATTTGAATTTGCCTGTGAGGGTTTTTTAATTTCTTCTTATTATTTTTTTCTTATTAACTGATTTTACTTGTCATATTCTTCTCAGACTGGTTTTCAAGGTGATGATCAAAGTGTTGAAAAAGAAAGAAATAATGAAGCCAAGAAAATATTTGAAGACATTGGGGAAGACCTGTTTCAAAGACCAATGGCAGAAATCACCCCAATACTCCAACATTTTCAAGATGTTTTGACTGGAAAAGTCCCATTTGATCAAATTCCCAAGAGTCAAGAGGATGATCAATATTATGAAGACCCTCTAGAATGCAAGAATATCCGTGGAAGACTCCAAGGAGCCAAGAATGAAAACAAAAGAGAACCTTCAAGATTTGAAATCATTGAGAGTCAAACCAAGAGAAGAGGAAGACCTCCATCAAAAGTGACCAGCACAACAACTTCCAGATCCCAGTCAAATGTCCCCTCTCCAATTATGGAAGTGGACTCATCTGAAGATTCTGAGGACTCATTGTCTAAATCCATCAGTTCATCAGATTCACTACCCTCAGCAACTGAATTAAATAAATCAGAAGTAACCCTTAGAAGGTCCAGAAGATTGGCAATTGGAAGCAAAACATCACAAAGAAAATCACACAAGCCTGCCACCAGTTTGAATATCTATGATGCAATTGACCTGACCTGTGAGCATTGTCAAAGCAACTATCACACAAGTGATGAATGCTCCAAGCTGTTTGTGAGTTTCTGATTCTTTTTAATGTAATTTTATGTTGTTTATTTTGATATTTATTCATTTTTTGAACTTATGTTATCAGATAACTGGCTCAGAAGACTTTCCCAAGTTTATATTGAAATACACCTTCAAGGCCATCAATGTCCAGGGTGATGGAAACTGTGGCTACAGAACAGTATCCCACTTCATTTACAAGACTCAAGATCAATGGGCTGATGTCAGAGGTGACTTGGCTGAAGAAATTCACCAAAATAAAGACCTTTATGAAGCCATGAACACCTTAATTCCCTCAGTATCCTCTTATTTGGAAAGAATTGAATGGTATGAAGATGTTGGCCAGGCTCCAAAAAGCAAGTGGATGTCCATGCCTGACATGGGGGATCCAATTGCAAATAAGTATAAAAGACCAGTTTTATTTTATTCCACAGCCCAATCTTTTTCCTTTTTCCCTTATTTCTGTCCTCCAAATGATAATCCCCCCATTTTCATCTGCTTCTTGAATAGTTGTGCTCATTTTGTTCCATTGGACATCATCATTTCTAAAGTTTATCCAGTCCCCCCCATTACTGTGAACTGGGAGATTCATGCCCAAAAACAAGCCCTGGGGTGGGCTGATAAATTTAAGAAACACAGAATGTTGTATTTGTCCAATCTTCCTCCCCCCTCTCAGAAAAAACCCACTATTTTGGAGGTTGATTCTGATTGAATGATTTTTGTATATACAATTTATGCCAATTATCCCCCTCCTCAGTTATTTTTATTGCTTAAATCCCACCTCAGTCTCCTTTTTTATCAAACATGTGGAACTTTTGTACTTGAAAATAGTCATATTACACACAAGAAAAAAAACAGTTAAAAAAAACACCCATTGCGCCTTCACTTGTGGTCCCACCCAAAACATTTTCCCAATTCATGAGCTTCTGGTTCTTTATTTTCCAGATTGAACCCTTTAATTTTAAAAAAAAATGAAGGAAATTCATAAGTGGGAAGTTATTAAATTCACTTTTTAAAAATAGGCATATTACAATGACGGGAAAAAACATTTGAAAAAAAAACTCTTTTTGCGCCTTCACTTGTCCCACCCAAAAAAATTCCCAAAATTATGGGATTCTGGTTCTTTATTCTTCACATTGAACCCTTTATTTTTTAAAAAAAATGAAGCAAATTCATAAGTGGGAAGATTTTAAATGAATTTTTGAAAAAAATATGCCATTTTGGCATATTGGCCAAATTTGTGAAATTTGGCAAAAAAAAAAATTTTGAAAAAATTTGTGCTTATTGACATGCCAAGTCGGGAAAAATATGGCAAAAAAAAATTAAAAAAAAAACCTCAAAACTGAGCCTGAGGAATTTTTTCGGAAAATTAAGGTCACTTACGTGTTTTTACCAGAAACTTACGTGTTTTTACCAATTTATGGTAAAAACACATAAGTTTTTAGTAAAAACACGTAAGGGCTTACGTGTGTTTACCAACACCCTATATATATTTATTCAATTTAAGGATGCATTACTGAATTTAATTGACCGTATTTTTTAAATTTTTCTTTCCAATTATATGATAGAAAGACCTCACTTAATTATTAAATTAATATTTTTATTCATTCTTCTGTTAGAAAGCTCAATACAAGTAGCCAGCTATTGTATATCAGGAAAATTACTTTTAGGAACTCACCATATAATATGTATCATGATAGAAAATAAGATACATATAAATGAAAGGTATAAATTAATGAAAGCAATCATTATATCAAAGAGAGCTCCCAATAAATTAGCTTTACCATTAGATGAAGAATAAATATGCGGAAGGTTTCAATAATGATACATCCAGATATAAAGGAAAGCTATTAATAAATGCTCCCAATGTGTCTTCCTGTTGATAAAAAACATATATCATAATTTATTGCTTTACCTTATCTTATCAAATGAAACTATTTTCAGAAATATATTAAAAAAAATGTGAATAATACCACATGGGAAAATCTTACCCATAAATCCCAGAAATTTTAGTAATGTAATAATAATCAGATTTATCTATTCATTTTTTGCCTTAAATTCAGCTAATAATGTCTCTTTTTCATATCTATTTAGAATTTCTTCTTCCTCTTTTGCTCTTTATTTTTTTTCTTTATGTCTTTCCAATGTTTACTTGTGTAATCTTGACCTTTCTCTATCATAATCAGGACTGGAGTTAAACCTTTTTTGAATTTTATCATGAGCGTTACTCATAAATTATTGGTACCCTTCTGTTAGTGAAAAGTTAAGTCTTGAGGATTGAATAATTAATTGGTTTTTCAATCCCAGGATCCTATTAAACCTTGTTCTGCTTCTGAGTCTCCTACCTCCTTTTTGGTCTCATTGTTTTCCAACTCCAAAATTTTGTTGTTAGTCTCCCTAACGGGAAAGCACTTTTCATAACTGTCTTAATTGTCTTTTCCATAACTTGATCCCCCCCCAGGTCTTGGTAAGCTGTATTTCTTTCAATCCAAGTCTTTTATTGATCAATATTCTCAGATTCCATCCCACTCACATATATTCCAAATATAATTCACTGTCACAGGGGCTCTTGGACAGAAATACAAGAGTGGCCTGGCACTCAGCAATCAGGGAACTCACTTGGAAGACTCCAAAGAATAAAGAAATAAAAAATAAAGAATAAATTCCTCTAAAAGATATGCAGGTACAAGATGAGATGCAAAAGAGGAGAGGGAAGCCAAATGGCCAAAGAGCCAACCAAGTAAGTCCTTAATCACTGTTTCAACCTGCCAAAAATGAATAATGGAATTAGTAAGGATATGACCACCAAATATCCATTGACAGGCGAAGAAAGAGAAAGAGAAAGGTGCTAAATGACTGACTTAATAATATCAGTATTTGCTTCACTAAAAATGAAAAGAAAATAAAGATAAGATAAAATCAAAATATATTAATTAACTGGGGAAAACCCCCCAGGGTGGAAAGGGTAGCCGGTATATTTGAAAAGTTGGGAGCTTGAGTTCTTCAGGCTGAAAACTGATCTGTATTGATCCTTGAGGCTGTATTGATTGTTTTGGGAATTGATACAGCTGGCTAATATTGAAATTGAATTGGGTTGAATGAATTTCCCATGATTGAAAATGAAATACAGGTCTTGATGGATCCAGACTGTATTGAAATGAATATGGTTGCCAAGATGGATTGAGTGGAGCTTTGACACTTGACAACTTCTTTTTGGCACTGCCTCTTGAATACACTTGAGAATGAATTGAAAGTATTCCCTTGGAAGGAATACTTGGAATGAGAATAACCAATGACTGCTTGATGGCGTCATTGGTCTTTGACGCTGAAACACTTGCTCTTGAGCCTTGATGATTCCTCTGAATGATTGGGTGCCTTGATGACGTGATGGGATGTTGGAATGTTGAAATGAGCATTTGATATTGCCACCATTGAATTGCTGTTGAAAAATGATGCACAATGATATATAACATCATTTATGGCATATTGGTTGCTGGCAAGAAGATTACGTCCAAAGGTCTTGAGATGGAAAGGCAGAGGGAAAAAGATGGATGTAATGGCTTCAGAGCTTGGAATGGTGTTTCTGGGCCTTTTGGGGGTTTTGGCCATTTTTGGGTTCTGAGCCAAAAACTGGCCCAAAAGGCGGGAAAGTGTCTTTTGGACACTTTGCGTCAAAGTGCGCAAAATGCGCAAAAGTGCGCAAATGCGCAAAGTGCGCAAAAATGCGCAAAATGTGCAAAAGTGCGCAAATATGCGCAAATGCGCAAAATGCGCAAAAGTGCACAAAATGCGCATTATGAGCCCAAATGGCCAAAAACAGCCATTTGGGCCATTTCCCCTGGTTTTGAGGGAAATGACCAGAAATACCCATTTGGGCATAAATTGCCGCTATGGGTTCTGGATTGAGGTGAAGGGCCATGAAGGCCCCAAAACACAAATGGCCATAAATGGTCCATAAGATAATGACGTGGCCATATTGGCCACTGGTGATGGATATGGCCAATTGGACATAAAAGAACTATGGCTTGAATGCCATATGGGGATCCAAGGAGGTGAATTGCCATGGTTGTGACAGTACCCCCCACCTTGGAATGGTGAGCTCCTGAGCACCAATACAAGGTGAAGCCTGTTGAGGCTATTGGAAAGATTTTGAGAGAGTGATTCAAGAGGATTGATTAAGATAAAAATTTGAAGACTAATATTAAAAATTTGACATTTGACGCAGGACTTGCTTGATCTTCTTTTGACATTGGCTTCATGATTTGAATTGAATTTTAAAGTGAATGAAAATTTTTGACGTGATAATTGACGTGATAAAAGAAAATTTAAAATGAAAGTAAAATAAAAATAAAGAATGAAAATGAAAATAAGAAAAGAAAAGGAAAAAGAAAAAGAAAAATGAATTGAATCTTGAGGAGGTTCCAATCTTCATCACGGAGGTTGATAACTGATTTTGAAATTGGCCAAGGACCTGGAAAGATAAATTTGATGCCAGGTGCTCACAAAGTGGCCAAGGTGATGTTTTGACAAGATTGTAGACCCCTCAGGGAAGTGCACACCAGGAGAGGAACTTACTTTTGGTAGTTACCACTCCCGCCAGTGCCGTAAAAACAAAACAAAATGTTGAAGGAATGAATTTGAAGTTGGAATCTTGGAAATGAATTGAAAAGTGAATGGCTCATTGTCCCAAGTGAAAATGGCCATAAGATTGGAAATGAAGTTGAAAGCCATGCCAAAGAACTGTGTCCAAAATTGCAAAGTGCTCACAGAGTGGCCAAGGTGATGCTTACAACAAAAGAGTAGAATACCCCTAAAGGTGCATACCAGGAGTGGGACTTACTTTTGGTAATTCCTCTCCCCACCAAGCACCATAATGAATCAAGCTTTTGAAGAATTGGGCCCAGGCTTGTCAGGATATAATGAATGAAAATCTTTGACAAGTTCAGGACAATTCTTGAGGTTTTCGGTTGGTTCCCAAGTGGATCTTTCTGGGTCTTGACTGAAACCTTTCCATTCCACCAGTTACCATAATTTTCCTCTCTTGAGCTTTGAGTCCAGTATTTGAGAGACTTCCCATTCCTCTTCTTCTTCAATGGTGATTGGAGGAGGAGGCTCTTGATGCCTATTTGGGATTGTTGACGTCTTGACTGGTTCCAAAAGGGAAATATGGAAAACTGGGTGGATGGATTTCCATTGAGATGGAAGCTTGAGGTGGTAGGCATGAGTGCTGACTTTCTTCAAGATTGGAAAAGGACCCAGCCATCTTTCAGACAGCTTTTTGGTGGGTCTGGTTGATTTGATGTTCTTGGAAGAGAGCCATACCATGTCACTGGGATTGAAAACAGGTGGACTTGCTCTACTTTTATCTGCATACCTCTTAAACCTGTTTATGGCAACTTCAAGTTCTCTCTTGACATCTTGCTGTACTGATTGCATTTTTGTTGATAACTTTCCAGCCGGAGTGTCTTGAGTGATGTGAACTGAGTCAAAATGAGGATCTCTTCCATAAACAGTGAAAAACGGTGATTGTTTTGTTGAAGAGTGGTCAGAGTTATTGTAGGCAAATTCAGCCAGAGGGAGCCAAGTGTTCCAATCATCTTGATGATAACTGACATACATCCGAAGGTACTGTTCTAGTATCTGATTTACCCTCTCTGTCTGTCCATCAGTTTCTGGATGGTAAGCAGTTGACAAGTCTCTTGAAATCTTGAGCTGCTGACAAAGGTTGGTCCAAAAAGAAGAAACAAAAAGAGAACCTCAATCACTAACAATGCTTGAAGGAAGGCCATGCTTTGAGAAAATATTCTTGATGAATAAATGGGCCAAATCTAATGAAGTGATTGAAGCTATTGTTGGAATAAAAATCGCCATTTTTGAGAATCTGTCCACTATGACTAAAATTGAATCAAAGGAATTGGACAGTGGCAATTGAGTGATGAAATCCATTGAAAGACAAATCCAAGGACCACTTGGAATTGGAAGAGGCTTGAGGAGTCCAAACTTCTTGTGATGAATATTTTTGTTTCTTGAACACTGTTGACAGGATGATACATAATCCTTGATAAATTTAGTCATGCCGGACCAGTGGAAATCCCGCTTGACAAGTTTGAGAGTCTTCTCTTGGCCAGGGTGTCCAGCTAGAGGAGAGTCATGCCGATTTTGAAGTATATTGAGTTGAATTGTGGGGTCATTTGGGACCACCACCCGATCTTTGAAAAGGAGAAGTTTGGAAGAGGAATCAAGAGAATAATCTTGGACAGATTTACCTTTACCCAAATCTTCAAGGACACTTCTATATTGAGAATCTTGCCACACTGCCTTCTGAATTGAATCAATCAAATTTGAAAATGAATCCACCTTGACTGCAAAAAACTTTGAGGCTTGAATTTCATCTTGCTTGATTATCTTCTGATAGCTCATTGGATTCTTGCTGATGAAATCCTCCCCCCTCTCCGGGTAAACGTTGTCCCGACGTGACAAGGCATCTGGAAGGGTGGCCAAGCGGCCAGGGCGGTAAGTGATTGAGAAATGGAATTCAGATAAAAATTCAGCCCAGCGGGCTTGACGGCGAGTGAGAACCTTGGAAGAGATGAATTATCGGTGAGAACTTCAAAAGGGGAAGAAATAGAAAGAAGGAAAGCTCTCCAGCGCTTGAGAGCCCAGACTATGCCAAGGAGTTCCTTGTCATGAATCTCATAATTAAGCTCAGCTGGGAGAAGCTTGCGGCTATCAAATGCAATGGGATGTTTTCCTGAGTCAGAGACCTGACTCAGTACAGCACCCAAGGCATAATCTGATGCATCGGTCTCTACAATGGTGGGTAGAGAAGTATTGAAATGAGAAAGGATTGGAGCAGTGGTGAATGCCTCTTTGAGTTGATGAAACTGTCTAAGAGCTTCCTCATTGAGGGGAAAACGGGAATCTTTCTTGAGGAAACTTGTGAGTGAACTAATTTTCTTTGAATAATTCTTGATGAAACGGCGGTAAAAATTGGCAAAGCCAAGGAATGATTGAAGAGCCTTGAGGTTTCTTGGAGGTGGCCAATTGAGAATTTGCTGGACTTTTGCTTGGTCCATCTTGAGGCCTTCAGAAGAAACTACATAACCAAGATATTCCACACTTGAAACATGAAATAGGCATTTGGACGCCTTAGCAAAGAGGTTATTGGCTCTGAGTCTGGAAAGAACAGTGGACACATGAGTGACATGTTCTTCCTCAGATTTGGAAAAGACCATAATGTCATCCAAATATACCACAACATAAACATCAAGAAGATCATAAAAAATATCATTGACCAGATTTTGAAAAGAAGCAGGAGCATTGGTAAGCCCAAATGGCATAACCAAGTACTCATAACTACCATATTTGGTTCTAAAACAAGTCAAATGTTCATCACCTTCCTTGATTCTGAGCAGGTTATATGCACCACGCAAATCAATCTTGGAGAAGATAGAAGAACCATTGAAAACAGTGAGGAGCTGATTCATAGGAGGAACAGGATACTTGTTCTTCCTAGTAACAGCATTGAGCTTGCGGTAATCAACACACAAACGGAGGCCACCATCTTTCTTTTTGACAAAAAGAACAGGTGCTCCTGTAGAAGAGGAGCTTGGCCGGATGAAACCTTTCTCTACATTCTCTGAAATGTAGGCCCTGAGTGTATCTGACTCTTGGTTTGATAAAGAGTAGATCACCCCAACTGGAGGTAGAGACCCCTCCAGCTCGATATGATGATCACAGGCGCGGTGAGGAGGGAGTTTCTCTGCTTTCACCTTGGAAAATACATCCAAATATTGGTGATAAACAGAAGGAACAACCTTCATCACGGTTTCTATTTCTTCTGGCTCTTCCTCTTCATCCCACAACTCCTCCAGGGAGTCATGATAAGATGAAGGAGGAAGGTCCATATTCCCAAAGAAGAGATGAAGTGAAGATACAGAATTATCTTCTCCAACATCTTGAATCTCTTTGAAGACTTCATCTCTAGATGATAGTAATGACTGATGGGAATTAAGGGAAGGAATATGGACAGAAGACGGAAATGATGGTGTTCTAGAATCACCAACCAGAGCTGCACATGATTTGGCAGAAGAAAAGTCATTACTGAAAGAAATTGAAGGATCATTATAGTCCTTATGATCAGAATTAAAGGTGATCAATCCTTGCCTCCAATCAATAAACGGATTAAAATGATTAAGAAAGTCAAAGCCCAATATGAGGTCTTCTCCCTTGGGAGTATCAATGACTAAAAAGTCCCATTCAAAGCTTGGGAAGGAAGGGAGCTCAACCATATATTTAGTATGGTGAGTCACAAATAAAGAAGGAGACTCAGAGGAGTCAAGAATAATAAGGGGAATCTTCTCCGGGAGTTCTGACATGGTCAAAGAATACTTGTGAACAAACTGCTTTGCAATAAATGAGTTGGTAGCACCAGAATCAATGAGAATACTGTAAAACATATCAGAGAGAGAAGAAAAAACAAAAAATTTAAGAGAATTTTTGACACCAGTATTCAGAATGCACAATTGTGCTCTGGATGGAAAACTGTGAAGACCATTGAACACAACATGATCTTCACTCAGGCTTTTCCCTGGCTGGGAAATTTGCCTGACGGTTGGGTAAGCTTGTTTTGAGGCCTTTTGAAACAGGACTCAAGACTATGCTTCCCACCACAATAGGTACAAAGACCCTCCTTGATTCTTCTTTCTTTTTCAGAGTTCATGAGCTTGAAATCTTTATTCAACAAAGAAGAATGGGGCTTGTCCCTCTTCTGAAAATTCTTCTTCTTCTTATGACTTGAACTTGAAGAATTTTGAGGATGAGAAGAACTTGACTTTGAGGCTTCTGGCTTCTTCTCTTGATGATGACTCTTTTCATTTTGCCTCTCATGGTACCTGGTATCAAGTTCCAGGGTAACGTCCATTAAGTCTTGAAGAGAGTCAATTCTTGAAGGATGGGAGGCCAATTGATCCAAAATCCTGGATGGCAATCCCTTCCTGAAATGATGGATGAGAGCTCTTTCACCCCAATCCCCGATTCTTGAAACCAAACTCCTGAAATTGGCTATGTATAGTGAAACATGGCCACCTTCTTTCATTCTAAGGCCATCCAACTCTGCTTCAGCTTTTCTAACTTCATTTGGGTCCCCAAACAAAGTGAAGAGTTGGGATTCAAATAATGGCCAAGAATTGAGAAGATAATTTGAATCTTGATTGGTGAGATTGGAAAGATAAGGCTCAATCCATTTTGCAGCCCTGCCAATGAGAAATGAAGTGGCATAAAGGACCTTCTTTCTGTCTTGAGCGAAGTTTGCCGGATCATTATGAAATATCAATTGACAAGACTGAATGAAACTTCTAACTTTGAAGGGCTGAGTCCCATCAAAGCATTCTGGTGCCTTCATAGATGGAGTCTTGAAGGCTGGTGGTCTTGATGCTTCAGAAGATGAAGCTGCTTGAAGATTGGCCATAATCTGAGTCATTTGCTGCATGATGGCCAATAAAGATGGTTCAGACTGATGAGAGACAGGCTGATTAGACTGGGCTAGAGTTGGCCCTCCAGTACCTTGGGATGCCTCCACCGGAGCAGGGGCACCTTCAGTACCATCAGACTCTTCCTCTTCCACAGAATTCTCCTCCTCCTCTTCACCATCTTCACCTGGACCTTTGAAAATAGTCCTTGAAGTTCCTGGAAATCCGCCAACTACTCCTGAGAATGAACATGATCTTCTTGGCGCTCTTCCTTCCTTCCTGGATGGTGCTGCTCCTTCCATGCGGGGTCCTCTATCTAATTGGGCCCTCAGTTGAGGAACTGCTGGGGTGCCATCTAGAGGAGCTCTTGGAGTTGGAGTGAGAACAGCTTGAGCTCTGGCCTGAGATCTTGTCTGTCTTGCCAGAGGTGAGTGTTGAACAGGCATGATATCAGGAATGGAATGAAACAATGAATTAAAAATCAAAATTTTCTTGAATTGAAAAGAGTCAACAATCAAATCTTGAGGAAAAAATCAATGAATAAAAATGAAAATCTTCAAGTACGTCAATAAATCAAAATCAAATGAAGTCTTGAAGTCAAAATCAAATCAATCAAATCAATCAAAATAAAAAATAAAAAATCTTGCAGAATCAATCAATCAAATGAAAATCTTGAAGAAAAATCAATTTATGTCAAAATTCTTGATGTGAAAAATCAGCAAAATCAATGAAATCTTCAGGTCAATCAATTTTCTTGAGGTCAAAATCAAATATGTCAAATCAATCAATCAATCAAAATCAAGTGAATTATTCTTTAAAAATCAAAATTCTTGAAGAAAAAAAATCAATTATGAATCTTGATGTGAATAACGTGTCTGAATATCTTGATGAAAAATTTGAAAATCAAAGAAAATCAAGATGACGCCTGAATTATGAATGAGAATGAAAATTTGATTATTTGAAAAGATTTAAAAAAGAATAACAAAAATAAAAAATGGGTCAGCTTTCAATTTTCAAAATGAAGAATGAATGAATGAAAATTGAGAGGTGATGATGAATCATTAAGTTCATAAGCATAAAAGAATCATAATTTCGATGAAATGAGTGAATGAAATTATAAAGAAAGAATGAACAGAATGAAAAAGAAATTATGAGTTAATTAATATAATGTCACAGGGGCTCTTGGACAGAAATACAAGAGTGGCCTGGCACTCAGCAATCAGGGAACTCACTTGGAAGACTCCAAAGAATAAAGAAATAAAAAATAAAGAATAAATTCCTCTAAAAGATATGCAGGTACAAGATGAGATGCAAAAGAGGAGAGGGAAGCCAAATGGCCAAAGAGCCAACCAAGTAAGTCCTTAATCACTGTTTCAACCTGCCAAAAATGAATAATGGAATTAGTAAGGATATGACCACCAAATATCCATTGACAGGCGAAGAAAGAGAAAGAGAAAGGTGCTAAATGACTGACTTAATAATATCAGTATTTGTTTCACTAAAAATGAAAAGAAAATAAAGATAAGATAAAATCAAAATATATTAATTAACTGGGGAAAACCCCCCAGGGTGGAAAGGGTAGCCGGTATATGTGAAAAGTTGGGAGCTTGAGTTCTTCAGGCTGAAAACTGATCTGTATTGATCCTTGAGGCTGTATTGATTGTTTTGGGAATTGATACAGCTGGCTAATATTGAAATTGAATTGGGTTGAATGAATTTCCCATGATTGAAAATGAAATACAGGTCTTGATGGATCCAGACTGTATTGAAATGAATATGGTTGCCAGATGGATTGAGTGGAGCTTTGACACTTGACAACTTCTTTTTGGCACTGCCTCTTGAATACACTTGAGAATGAATTGAAAGTATTCCCTTGGAAGGAATACTTGGAATGAGAATAACCAATGACTGCTTGATGGCGTCATTGGTCTTTGACGCTGAAACACTTGCTCTTGAGCCTTGATGATTCCTCTGAATGATTGGGTGCCTTGATGACGTGATGGGATGTTGGAATGTTGAAATGAGCATTTGATATTGCCACCATTGAATTGCTGTTGAAAAATGATGTACAATGATATATAACATCATTTATGGCATATTGGTTGATTGGCAAGAAGATTACGTCCAAAGGTCTTGAGATGGAAAGGCAGAGGGAAAAAGATGGATGTAATGGCTTCAGAGCTTGGAATGGTGTTTCTGGGCCTTTTGTGGGTTTTGGCCATTTTTGGGTTCTGAGCCAAAAACTGGCCCAAAAGGCGGGAAAGTGTCTTTTGGACACTTTGCGTCAAAGTGCGCAAAAATGCACAAAATGCGCAAAAGTGCGCAAATATGCGCAAAAAGTGCGCAAATGCGCAAAAGTGCGCAAAATGCGCATTATGAGCCCAAATGGCCAAAAACAGCCATTTGGGCCATTTCCCCTGGTTTTGAGGGAAATGACCAGAAATACCCATTTGGGCATAAATTGCCGCTATGGGTTCTGGATTGAGGTGAAGGGCCATGAAGGCCCCAAAACACAAATGGCCATAAATGGTCCATAAGATAATGACATGGCCATATTGGCCACTGGTGATGGATATGGCCAATTGGCCATAAAAGAACTATGGCTTGAATGCCATATGGGGATCCAAGGAGGTGAATTGCCATGGTTGTGACATTCATTTAAATTTCCTTTAAATTTAATATACTAAAAAAATATGTTTAGGATCAAGTATTTTTATTTTAGTAATTAATCACATACCTCACTTTCCATATTATTAAGGCTTAACTGAATGAAGAACCCACTGAGTTCTGTGAAATAATCGATATGACTTTTAATCTAAATTTATTCCAAAAATAAACTTCAAGATAATAAATTACTTTGCAAAAAAATTACCCTTTACATAATCATCAAAGCTTTGTATTTCCAATACAAAATTCCAAATGTTTTATTACTCAATAGAGATACTTGTTCTTGTTACTTTCATTGTTTCTAAGCTATTGTGACGAAGCAAAAAAAAATATATGGAGATACTACCCAGGTTCTTTATATCCATTCTAAACCCCGTCATAAAATTCAGTAATTTCTTTATCCTTTCCTTTTTTTGATAAGAATCTGGTCTTGTGAGCCTTATTGATTTCTCAAAGGGCAAGGTGAATTTTGGCTTGATTTAATTTCTGTGGCTCAGAATTCACATATCACTTTATTCTCCTTTCCAATTTAAGAGATTTATTATTCTCTACTTATTGTGAATTTAATTGTGCTTCCTTGTCTGTATGTCTCTTTCATCATTTCTTAGAAACTTGACTTCGTTCTCTTTTTAAAATAAATTGAGTCTGAATTTGTAACCCTATTTTGAAGTTATTAATATTTTTGAGATGATTTGAGCTTATTTCAGGAGAATTTGAGATGCTTTTACTTTCATTTTCACAACTAAACAATCTTTCATGACATTAATATGCTGAGAATTTCCAATTGAAAGTTATATTTGAAATTAAAACAATGAATAAATTTTTTGAAAATTGGGATTTGTTTTGATTTAGACTTACAATTAAATTAAGTTAAATATTAAAAAAATTAAAAAGAATTTGAAAGCAAGGCTCAAAGCCTAATTGTCAGCCTGTGACTCTAAACAGAGCACCAGCATGACATCCAACATACCATAAGTAATGGTATAAAGAGTATTAGAAAAATATATCCAATACAGGTATGATATAGAGAGGGAAAATACTCAAATATAAAAATACCAAATCTACCTTAATAGTACAAGAAAGGACAAAGATGTTCCATGTCAAAGATAAGACCAAAAAAGCAAAAAGCCTTATTTTCACCTCTCATCTAGCTAATGCTTAATTAATGAAATCCCAACCCAGATTTTAGCTTTCCTGAAGCTCTCAAGGAGAGCTATCTAATGGTACTATCCATTCCTCTGTAGCATTCCAACTTCAGGAGATACCATTACACCACCTTTTTTTCACTAAGAACCCCTCAAAAGTCCAAGAGGGCTTGTACAAAACTGTACAAAAGTACAAAAAAATCAAATATATTAGTGAAAGCTTCAATTTGAGATACCTTGGACTTCTTTATCTCAAAACTTGCCAAAGGGATCTTTTTTCAAAAGTTCACTACTCAAAATACAGGATTTCTGAAAACAGCCATATAAAGAAGCCCTTGTATCTTTGCCATAAATTCATACAGCTGTACTGTGTGTTATACCAAACTGTAAAGCTCATAGATACCTACAGTTATGTATTATTTGATTACAGATATCTTCTAAATGGAAAGATATCTGACTTGGAAGTTTTGGAAGCCACACACTGATGTACAAAAATACATCAAAAACCTTAAGCCCTTATAGCTTTTTCTATGTCTTAGAATGGTAAACATAAATAATATTTAATTGAAGAGTTTATCACGCCCTTTGATTATGTGCTCTTGGATTATTGATATCTCAAAAACTGACTGAGATATCTGGATTGGCAGGTTTTTGGCCAATACTGGTCTGTACCAAACCCGTACCAACCAGTACTGGCTTAATACCTAAAGTAATAGTAGTTTAAAGCTTAAACCCTTCTGGAATGACTAATATTAGTCATTAAAGCACCTGTGAGACTTCATAACAGTTCTGAAATGGCCTGTTGAAAAAGTTTTTCACCCTGTATTGTTCCAGAATGATCATTTGTGATCTCAAAACCGCAATTATGACTATACTGATGTCATAATTGATGGTATAGACCCACAATTCAGCCTCCAGAGTAAAAAAATTTACTCTTCAGATGTTTTAAGGGCTCTCCCCAGAAGAGATAAAAGCAGGCCTTTTCTCACTGGAAAAGACCCATCTCATCATCTTATTAGTATTCTTATGTGACAAAACTGTTATTAACCAGTAGTGTTCTTAGAATCATTTAGATATAATTAAAGTATAATTATTGTAGTAACTCTTTACAGTAAGATATATTAGATTACTTCAACCACTTTCCTCAGTATACTCATCACCGCTGTTACCACATAACAGTAGGATCTTTTTATTTTAAAATTAATTAATTTTGACATGTCACAGCCAGATTAACAGCTTGTATTTACCTTCTGTTAGATGCTACATAGACTTACCTTGACACTAACCATAAACTTTGCTTTAAAATGATTATTTTTTTGATTTTTTTGAGTTTTGTTTGATTGGTTTTGTTTTAAAGTTTATATCTCAATATTAAAGAATAAAAATTGAATCATTCAGATGGAATGCAAAATTCAATTAATATATATAAAGTATTTAGTTTATATTTGATTCAAAATAAGATTCAATTTTTTTGAAACACAAGCTTACCTCAAAAACCAACAGATCTTCTATTATAATCTATAATTAATAATTCTTTTTTGTCTTGTAATTCAATTCAAATAATGCATGCTTTTTTCTATCAAGATTCAAAAGTGCATGCACCCAAAATTAGGTGACATGAGATCATAATTCCTTTTTGTTCAATAAAACAGACCTCTTAATTTCTCACAAGGTAGTATGATTATCATGTTTTATAATCTATGAAATTTGATAGATTTCTTATTTTACTCAAATAAGTCTTACATTTATATCAAATTTTGATGAATATGATTTCAAATTTTCAAATCTAAATTATACTTTAAATGAATGATATATTGCATTTTTCATTTGAACAAAAAGCCCCCTATCATAAATTTTGAATTTGAAATTCACAGAATAGAATTAAACTTCAATTGTTGATAAGAAAACATATGTCCAATTAGCCATTTTACTCTCTCCATTAGATTTTTTGCTAGAGATGAGTACCATTTTTGGATGACCTCATCAATGTGTGGAAAGAATGTGTGTTTAATGATTAGAGCAAGTATTAAATAAAATGGAACCGCTCATAACCAACAGCAATCCATTAAATGATGTTTCCTTATCACAAGTGGAACACTACTTTGAAAACAAAGGCAGAATAGTTAATTACCCTTTGATAGCTCATATGCTTATAATTTAGTGATTCCCAAGACATTCTAATGTTGTAATAAAGATGAACCTGGCAGCCAGGATGATGAGGTAGTCAATTTTCTGATTTGACCACCAGCAACCATCCCGGATACCTGGTCTCAGTGCTTTTGAGAGTGTATAAATAGGATTTAATCAATAGGAATTTCGAAATAGCTCATGAATGAAACCCCCACACAATCAACTTTTTACTGAATAAATGCACTGATATCACTACCATAAATGGTGAGTTGGGACTTATGACGCAAAGCAGGTTTTCTCTGAGGAACCGTGATCACACTTTGGCACAAAGAACAAGCGATCGAGACCAGACTTAGTCAATTTGGGGAATCCTTTGGGTACATCGAGTGATGGTTGCAGGGTTGAAATCGTTCTAAATGGGGAACAAGACAATGATGGCATATGCTGTAGGCCCACGTAATGATGACTTTCCAATGAGTTTGACTTTTTTGTCAGATAATGGACGCTGACGAGTGAGTGCCATTGTAGAGGCAGAAAGCGATGGTTGAAAGAGGGTACAGACAATCTAATCGGTGTCGTTCATACAAAAACGACGAACTCTAAGTAGTACTACGCCCTTAGCCCAGACTTTTTACTATTAAGGATCCAAAACAATCATTAAACGTGCATTCGTATGAAACTAAAACTTCCTGTAAGTAGGACTGGTGCAGAGGCTTTCAGCACAAGTACTTATGGATCGAGTTTCACTTTGGAGGTTCAATGAATATTCGAAGAGTGCAGTTAGTAGCGGCAACGTAATGACAACAATACAGCCATTTGTACTAGTGTCCTGTGATCCTAAAGCGAAAAGGTTTCACTGGAACGTTTCCTGTCTAGGACCTTTCAATGAAATTCTCCACATACAATCATTTGTGCTCTTGTAATATAACCTATTTTTGTAAAAGGCTGGAATGAATGCTAAGAGACGTTTAGCAACTGCTCTTGAAAATAAGAAATTAAAAAGCCTTTCATTAATGTACCTTAAAGGCATATCAAGACAAATTAAATTATGAACCGTACAGGGAGAACCTTTTAGTCGGAATTCGAGACAAAACAAAATCAAGAAAATTGGTTTTTCCCGCAGATTGGCCGTAAGACTCTGTAGCAATAACCCTGGCACGGAGATGCACTATTTACTTGAGAGTACCCAGAGAGGCGAGTTTTTTAATAGTAAGGATATCCCAAGAGTACAACCACTGCTTAGATTCGAAGTTGGGTAGTTTTAAAATCCTTTCGGGACAGATGCCGTCCGGTCAGGGGTAGTCGCATCATTGGTGGTTGTAGGATTCTACATGAATCGGTTGATGCGCTTGAGCTGATGATCATCTTTCAAAAAAGCCACCATCTCCGAGACTTACTTGTTGCCCCTGCTGCTGCCTTTCTACCTCTTTTTCGTGCGCAACCAGCATGCTCTCGCCCTCGATTGATAAAGCCATAGGCAAGCCGACCAGAATAAGGCTGGTTGTTATTACCCAGGCGACGTTTCCAAAGGTTTTCAGTGTGGCACTTGATTTTTTGTGCAATGAGTTCCAACTTTCACAAATGGCTGTTCGAGTAGACGGATTTACGATATCACGCAGTGCATATATTCGATCTGCAATTGTTTCATCCTCGATCCTGTGGCTTTTGAACACTTCTTCAAATTGTTCATCTTCATCCTTATCAGAATATTGACTTTCGATTTGATCAGCCTCTGAATGACCGGATTGTGATGAGGTATCAGACTCCGTCACAAAGCCATCGTCACTATCCTCCAATTTAAGTTCTTCAATCTATACTTGCAAGATGGAATAAGTGGATTAGATGGAAACAACGAAACCAAAGAGAACTGGAATCAAAGACCTATCTGCACTGACCTTAACCATGTCGAAAAAATCAGGCTGAAGAGTGGCGATTTATTAATTTGAGCCTGCAAATTTGGGTAAAGGGGAGCAGCTTGCCTCTGCCGGAAATTTGATGACTGCAAGGAAGTTTTTCAGGTGACATTTTGGGTGACAGGGGAAGATGCATATGCATCAAGGTATCGATTTCTACAGGAGCAACACCAACCGTCTCCGTCATTTTGTGGCAACTTACTTAAAATTCATCTTATTGAAACAGTTTCAACCCTATGCACAAAGAACGCCCCTCCAGCCTGTCTTCACAATCAAGCCCACCTGGCTTTGGAAGGTTTTTGACTTTCCATTGGATGACCTCATTGCCATGAAGACAGATAAATACCAAAGTGACATTGATGTACTCTTGTGGGCTTTCCTCATGTCACATTCGCCAGTGACAACATATGGAAATGATCCAAGTTAAAATTGAGCAAATCCAAGACAAGTCAACCTTACAATTATCAAAAACTATGATGAACAAGTTAGAGAGCTTAATATTGAAATAAAGTGATCAAAATCGACTAAAATACCAATAGTGGGTAGTAAGAAGATTCTGAAAGGTTAAAAAACTTTGGCAAAACCAAAAAAAATGACAATTCACACCTAACCCAATCAAAAGCTTAGGACTTAATACAGACATACCTCAACATATACAAAAAAATACTGTATTAAGTCTTAATATATAAACTCTGGTAAATTTTAAAAGTATTTCATCCCTTTTTCCAAAGATACAAATACTTTTAACTAAATTATAGCCTCCCCGGAAACCCAAAGTTATGTATTTTTTGAAAAGGAAATCTATCATTAATGTAAATATCAGAAAAAAATTGTTTTATGAGATATTTCCAGAAAATTTAATTGTAATTTTTCTATAAAGTAAACTACTCAAAAATAGCCACCATCTGTACAGCCTTACAAACGATCAAATAGTTGAACCATCTATTATTCTTCACTATGCCATTTCTATGTTGACAATAATAAATTTCCCTATGTAGTACAAAATAACTTGTGAAATATGATTGAAAAAAGGAAAAATTGAAAAAAAGTCCAGCTCTTAAAGATACTTTGAAGAGTTACCATTTTATTTTCAATGAACACAGAAAAGTGATTAAAATGAAAAGGCATTGGCAGACCAGTGCAGAGAAGCCCTCAGTCGTTCAAAAAAGCCTTGAGCTAAGTATCAATTTCCATAATACCCAAGCCAAAAACTCTTGAGAGGGCTTTTAGAATATGAATCCAAAAATTTCCCCATATAAATAAGATTTAAGTCAAAGATTGCTTTTTAAGTTGAATAATTTCCAAGAAAGAAATGATTCCAAGATTTAGGAGCAAGAAAATCAAGGGTAAGCTACTAAGAGCACTTTCAAGACACAGGAAGGAGGGATAAAATTGGACTAGAACATGGATCTGTCATAGAGGCCCTTGGTACTGTCACTATCTCCCTTAGAGCATCCCCACCAGTGTTTCTAGATAGTGAGACTTCACATTTTAGCCCCTCCCGCGTCCAAAATCCAGCCCCACCAGCGTTGCTAAAGGCAAATTTCATTTAGCTCTGTAGCTAAAAAAGGACCTTGGGTTGCCAGGTCTGGTAACCCTCTAGCTCCCACAACACTCATCATTATGTGTAAAACTTGTGTTTGGAACATCCAAACCATCACTAAGCCACCCCTACTCAATTAGAAAAAAAAACTATCGCTGCAAAAGTAACAATTTGCCTCCCCAGATACCTATGCCTCAATTTTGCATTGAGCCATCTGTGAGCTATAGCTCTCCATTTTTAGAAACACTGATGGATATTCTCTTAAGCTCAAAATATCTATCCTCCACTTCAAAAAAAAAATGTCTTGATACCAAGATTAGCGGAAAGAAGAATCTAATATATATGTCTAGATTTTCAAAAACAAAAAAATATCCAATAAAGAAATGAAGACAAATTTGAAATTTTATGCCAAGAGGTTGTAAGTAACTTTCCAGACTCTGAAAAACTCATTATCAACGATGACAAACTCTATTGACCATTTATGTTTCAAAAAAAATTATTCCTCTTCATCAATCCTTCCTAAATTTATCAGTTGAGTCTTGCAAGAAAGCTTATATCATCAAAAAGATACCTCACTTCAACTGAATCAAATTCTTTATCTTCAAAATGACTAAAAAACCTCTCAAAGAACCAATCACGAAAGCAATTGGAAAGTCACAATACATTAATATCGACTTCTATGGCTTAATATCACCTCCCTAAGTCTCTAGATCATGATCAATTTGCAATATTGTATATGGATCTTATAACTTCATATGTATGTTTTTTAGCATCAGAAACTAGAGAAGATATTCTAAAGATATATATCCAAAATATAAATACAGTCATATTTAAAGGTGAAGGAACTTCTTCACACAATGAGATCAATTTTTTGAATTAAGAATTAGAAAAATTCTTTGAAAATAAGTGTATTTTATTTCTTACTACTGCTAGATATAAACCTTAAAACCCCATTTTATGCCCATGAGAAGGGTATAGCCATAATGAAAACCCATTAGAACCTGTACTAATATGGTATAGAGCCTTCTCTCTTGAATGAAGCCTCAAATACAACATTTTTTGTAAAAAATATTTTTCTATCTAAAAATATTGACTTTGAAATATTCTCTAGTAAGTAATTAAATAGAAGCCCCTGATTGAAATGCTTTCAAAAAATGGTCTACTTATTCATCCTTACCAGAAAAAATGAAAATGGAACTTATAATAAGCTTAAGAATAAAGAATTTTTTCAGGATATAGAGAGACACATCAATATTTCAGTATCATTGACTTATTCATCTTCTAATATAAAAATTATGGAATAATTTCTACTGATGGCAAATTTCTATTTAGGCCCAAATGAAACATGAAATTATCTAACAGTTGAAATGATATTAACTAAACTGAATTAGACCCTTCCAATCAATCTATAAGTGGAGAGAGCTATTAAGAAAAGCTAAATACTTAAGAATATGTGTTATTCCATACCCAAGTTTTTTCGTTTAAAACCAAATTCAGAAAAAATTGAATTCTTAGAATAAAAAAGGAAATTGAACATAGAGTTTTTTAATAAACAGAAAATATACCCTTTTTCTTGGTGGAATACTATTAAGAAGTCACACTTAACACACCAATCCACAGACAAAAGATACATCCTCTTATTACAGGGAAAACCTTTCACAGAAGGGATTACAATATATCATAATAAAGAGCTAACATAATTAAGCTAACTAAAAAGAGCTTTTTTCATATCAAATCAATGTAAAAGTTTTAGATATAAAAATATATCCAAACAAGTTCACGATGAATAAACAAAACTATAAGAGTAATTAAACATAAATTTTTACTTGAGATAAGTAATAAATATCAATAAAGACAATATTTATACATATATTCAAACATAAAAGCTGTTATAAGAAAATATAAAGATCTAGTAAATTAAGAAAATAATCCTTTAGAATATCATATTTTCTTGAAATAAATTAACTATAGAGCTTAAAGGCTTCAATTACGCTCAGTTATTGGATCCATAATGTAAATTTTAGACATATGTAAGGTATATTGCATATACTTAACACTAATTGTTGATGAGATACATGGGTGTATTCACTTTTTACTATTCTCTATATAGGAAAGGCTTTTTCATGATAAATATTGTAATTTTTATGATAAAAAAATACTATATTTTTCCAAGGATTAAATATTAGGGTATAGAATGAAGCTATGAGATTTAACTTACACATTATTAAATAATATATAAAGATATGGTTGCTGACCAAATAAAAAATTGATATTTTTGATGATCTGGTTTAACATTTTGTTTTAGTGTTCAAGATTGAATTTATACTTCAACTATTAGATATAATTTACATAGGTGAAGAAGGATGTAGGTTTTTCAAAGAAAATTTCTGAATAGCTATTTGTACGTCATTTTTGGAATTTTAAGGAGTAGATTTTTACATAAATTTTCTATTACAAAAAAAACCATCATTAATAGGGTTTATATTATGAAATGTAACTCTCTTTTAATTTTTGAAGAACGTATTAAGATTTTTTTTTAGCTTAAAGCTACAGTAGCTATGATTATTTTAAGATCAGGTATGAAAAGCCATCCCTGGTTACTATATGTGATCAGTATGAAATATTTCTGTTACCATAAGTTTGAAGTTAAACGTAACCTTAATTCACAAAGGATTAAAAATTCTAGTGATATTACCAGAATATGACTTCATTAAATTAAAGCTATAGTCATAACCTTATATAAATAGTGCAATGATGAGGAAAGAATATTCAATAATAATTTGATCTTATTTTAAGATTAAAGTATTTATTTTCATGGTATAAAAAGAGATTCCATTTACAGTGATAACAGTAAGCTCACTAAGAGGAATATCCTGACTATAAAAGCACCACTACTTCATCAAATACCTCTCAGACTCAAATATCAGTATAAAATAATTGAAATATTTCCTATTATGAAAGATACACTGCCTTCATAAATGAAAAAATGACCTATTTGATGTTCAGTCACACTAATTTTTTTTATTTTGAAAATACCATTTTCTACTGATTTAATGGTCTCTTTAATATAAGCCGTTTATGGTTTACTTAATATAAGCCAGTCATGGTTTATTTAATATGAAAAAGTAATGTTTTCTTTAATATAAATAAGTAATGGTTTATATGATAGAAATCATACATTCTTTATTTAATATGAACCAGTAATGGCTTATGTAATATAAACTATTAATTCCTACATTATTCCATCACAATAAACTATGTGATCTCAAGTCCAAATAACCTTTTTCATTTTGAATCATCCAGCCTCTGTCTATGTATTGTAATTTCTTGACAGGATAGGTTTATTTTAAATAAACCCTGGGCTGATTCAACATAAGCCCTACGTTTATTTAACATCAAAATTGGGGTGATTAAATTTCACATTTGGAAAAAATTCCTCATTATGGGTAGCAAATTATTCATTATGGCTAATAAATTCCTCATTATTGGTAATAAATTCTTCATTATTGGTAATAAATTTCTCATCATGGATAATCAATTTTTCATCATGGGTAGTCAATTCCTCATCATGAGGAAACAATCACTGGTCTATATTAGATAAACCATCACTGGGTTATATTAGATAAACTATTACTGGTTTATATTAAATGGACAATTACTTGTTTGAATTGAATAAACCAATATTGGTGTATATAAAATAAACAATTACTGGTTTACATAAAATAATTCATGACTGTTTTATATTTAATAAACCATGAATTTATTATATTAAAAAACCATTAAGACAGTAAAATATGGTCTATTTGAAATAAAAAAAAGTAGTGTTACCTGATATCACATAGTTCATGTTTAGGAAACTATACAGGAAGGGAATTTCTGTAAATCATAAGCTCTGAAATTGTAAAAAATATTTTGTTTATAATCTTACCTTCCATATTTTCTCAAATAATATTTTTCTCTCAAATAATCACTTCCATGTAGAATTTTGACTTTTTATATTATAATAGATTTTGGAGTATAAAAATTTGTTTTTTTGATTTACTGGTATCTCAAGAATAAACATATTGAAAATAAGAATAATAAGTGATAAGGGTAGGCTAGTCCTCTATATATTTTAATCTATCTTACTTCAGATTATTTAGAATAATATCATTTTATCATGCATTTTCCATAATAATATTTGTAATATCATACTAATTTAAATATTTTCCACCAAATATTAATTTTTATGCGACAAATATCTGGATGTAGCAATAATTATTATTTAAATACGCCAATTATTTAATATAAATATATCTTACTATTACTATTATTATTCTCCCAATTATCAAGTAATTGTAGTATCCTCTAATTGTTATTATTATTTAATATAATAAGTATTTTTCTTTATCCTTAAGATGTTCTTGAAGAGAAAATTTCATCAGTTATACTCTTAAAATAAGGAAATTGATAGTAGAAATATATAGGAATAGTAAGCTTTTATTTGTTGTTTCATGGAAAAAGGGTTCACAATAAATCAATTCAAGTTATTATATTGAAAATTTAGACCACTAAAGAGACATACACACCTTACTAGAGCTCTAAAAATCAAATTTATCCACTCAATCCACTCATACACAGCTAAATAAAATACAATTATCACCTCAACTTTTGTGAGCCTTAGAGGTATTTTCATATACCCAAAATACAAAAAAGATTAAAGTAAGCTATAATTAAAGATGAGATTTTTATTTTAAAATATCAATTTAAATATAAATATAAAAAATAATTCATAATGATAAATTTACATTAAATTTTAAAAATTGTAATAATATATTTTTGCTTGAAATAATGAAGTAAAATGAATTTTTATCAAAATAATTATAAATAAAATATTTTTTTGAAAGAAATTTAATAAAAATCATTATAAATTTTTTCCAATGAAAAATATGAAAATTATTTTACAATTTAATTCCTCATAAAAAGCTAGGTGGGGCCACCTCTGAGTAAAAATTCTGTAACTCAACTCTAAACAACCTGAAATTAAATTTTTAGTATTTTATGTGTGAGAATCTTAAAATTCTCAAAACCTTAATTCAATTCACACCACATGTGGATTTAACCATAAATTTTGTGTTAAAATTGAGTTTTGGTGTGTGGCTTAGAAGCTATGAGGAGTTGAAGTATTATTCATTGAAATTTCAAAATATGTGTGTGTAATACATAAATTAGCTTAAATTCACTTATGTGGAGCTAATAATTACAGCTTGGTACTATAGCTCATGAATTGAATTACATATTTAAGTTCTTTATCTTAACACACCATGAGGAATAAAAGAAAAATAAATTGGAAACATTCAGTCTTTTGTGGAAAACAAATCTTGGCCCCAAGGGAGCCATAGTTCCCCAAATTCCTTTCTGAAATGTGTGGGATGTCAAAATTGATGCAAAGGCTTATCACATTTGGCCTGGAATTGATTCAAAGGGTGTGTGACTCAATTTATGATAAGGTTTTGATACCAACCATGGAATTTATAACTGTTTCCAAGAGGGTAAAACCACCCTTAAGTTAAGGAAAACTTAACAAAAACAGCTTTAAGGTCTCTCATACACATCCTTAGGTTTTTTGAAGGATATAAGCCAAGTATTACTATATCAATGTCTGGTTCAAGGGAATAGAATGGCTAAAACTAGCCCTTTTTAGTACAAACCAGGGTTTAATGATGCCATAATTATCTTTTATTTTGTAAGTGTGTTTCTCACAAACGATTATAGTTTACTTTTGTATTAAGATAATTTGTGGCTATAAAAGAATGTTTTCTTTGACCCAGTTTTTTATTCATGTTAGAATCTTTTCCTTTAATAATTAGTTTAAGAACTGTTAAACCAATAAGTGAAAACTTTCAAACACACTTTTTAATAAATTTAAATCCTTCAAAAATTTTAAAAAATAATAATATTCATTTTTGGTAACTCTTATAGACATTTTTACCCTTGAGCCACCCCAAAAGTGAATTGGAGAATCTTTCATCACTTTTTAACTTTGTCACTTTGTTTCAAAATCCACTCTGGTCACTTTTTAGAGTGTTTTCTCTTTAATATTACTTAGATATTCTATTACAATATTGATTTCTATAAGTTCTTTGCTCAATTAATTCCAATTTAAATTTCCCTTGAAGAAATTTCTTTCACAGCTATAAATATCTCTTGTAGAGTATTGTTAGATAAATTTTTATTGTTTTTAAAGCAATAAATCTTTTCTATATTATTGTTTTATAATGAAAAAGTTAAGAAATTTGTTTGGAATCTTTGTGTCTTGAGACTCTTAAAAATACTATTATTTCATTATTTTACCTTAAATAAATTTTTGAGGACATGAAAAGTACTTGATGTTCAAACAAAGCTTCATATCCACACCTTACACCTGTGGTTTCATATCCAATAACACAAATACATAACCAGTAATTCAAAAAACTGAAGTTAATTGAAAATTAAAGATTAATATGCATAATACAATAGAAAGTATCAAAACTTTAATTCTGAGTGAGAAATATTTCTCCTAAAGGGAGATCTTTCCCTTCAATATATCTTTTTATATAATCTATTTGATCAATAGGTATGCATAATCTTCCAAGGGGAAGAAGGAATTTTTTATGAATGCTATCACAATGGAAATCATATTTTTATAACTATTGAAATATATATAATGAGTATTATTTTTCATCATAAAAAATTTTCAAGAGAAATAACAGGCTATCGCCCTCCTAACAGCCTAGTATCATTATAATCATAGATAGCATTTATTACATATTTAATGATATCTCTTTGCCTCAGAATGCATTTTTTCTTCCCTTTTTATCTAGAAAAGTATCATAACCTTGGTGAATCCTTAAAATTCCTGTTAATCCATATCCTTGAAGCTGGGAAAATCAACTAATTTATCTAGAAATATTTTCTCTTCAGTTGCTCCCTCCCCAAATATATCCCAGTAAAAAAATAAAGAATATCAGCCAGGAAATTACATGGGAACTCTAAACAAAGTCAAAAAAAAAGGCTTCAATCATTAATTATTATTTTCTCTGAAGGAAAATACCAATTAAGCTTGTACTCTGCCAATTCTAATGTATGGTCAAAAACTGTGATACAAGCATGGAAAACCCAATTTATACATGTTACTGATTCTTTTAAGAAAAAATAAAATGAAAAAATATAAGAAAAGGATATTTTTCCCTCTCCTTTATTCTGGAAAGTGTGAATTATCCACTCTATCACTATTTAACCTCTTATATTCATACCTCTTATGTATTTTTAATCTAACAAGGAATCAGAGATTGATTCAGCTTACAATCCAGGCAATCAATTTGATATAATTATAATATATTACTCTAGAGGAAAACACATCTCTATGAAATTAATAGTTTTGAGATGATGGTTAATGAGTCAATTCAAAATATTGAGAAAATGATAGGTCCAATTGTTACCAAAATGTTGTCCACCATAGAAATTTTACTCAATTTAACCCCAATTCAACATGATATCACTCCTCATCTAAATGATCTTTTAGAAGCTAAAACTGACCTATCCATAAGGCCAGATTATCAGAAAGATAAATACAGAATATCAAAGCTTATATCATAGGACAGAATTATAAATAATAACATATCTCCTCAGTTTTGTCAGCAAGAACCTATTTAAAATGAAAATTACCAGAATTAATATAGCTCCAACAAGATATCAAGAGCTTATAATACTTATATCTCTAAAAATAGAAGCAGTATGATGTATATATCAAGAAATCTTTGCCATTACTGCTGTGAAGTAAGAAGTTGAACCCACAATATTCCATATTGAGAAAAATATATAAAAGAAAGATCAAACTCATGTAGGGAGATAAAAAATGTTTTCAGAATGGGATTGGAACCTTCCCTAGGAGGTGATAGTTCTTTGGTATTAAGTACCTTTTTATCAGTACTGAATTCACTTTTTTCACCTCAAGTTTTGAAACTATAAAAGAGAATAATTATCAATGAAGTAAGAAATTAGAAATGGACTCTAAACCCCAGCTGCAAACCACTCTCATATTGGAAAAATACCACATCTCAAAAAGGAAAGGGAATGAAACTCAAATCTCACGAGATATAAGATATTAAATATGCTTAAAATAAGCAAAAAAAAGAATATGTAAAAGGGATTATTCAGCAAAAATTACCCCTACTCATGTTTTGAAGAAACTATTTAGGTCTAATATTCTGAAATATTATTAGAAGAATGAGGGAAAAAGATATTTTTTTACACATTGTAAAAAATTGGGACCTAAAATATGGATACCTCTGTCTTGAACCACCTAAAAATAGATTTAGCTTTCTTGGAAACCATGCACACTAGTTTATTATGGTATTTTCTCAAAGTACTGCACACACATGCTATAGTACTACAAATAAGAACCATAGTTCTTTTAAGTTCTTTCCCTGTGTCATTTAAATCCAAGCCACTTAGTCCTATTTTGTGCAGGAATTAGAGGCTATATATAATATTATTTATCTTAAACAATTTTACCACTTGAATAAATTTAATACAAAGTATATTATACAACTAGTCACAAGTTTCACCATTTTTTTATTCTCGTTAATTAAGTCCTTTCTATTACATAAAAGTAATGAACAGTAGCTGATAGTTTTAAGCTTTTAAGAGCTCAAATTCCTTTGAATTGGGACTTTCACTACCAGAGTAAAGGGTAAAGTGATTTCAAGTTTTATTCGAGTTTTTTTCTTTCTTTTTTTCCTAGACCTACGTCTTAGGATCTTTATCATTTAAAATAAAGAGTCAAATTACCCCCACATCTTCTTAATGCCATATTTTCTCATTAAAACTTTCTCTTTTTATATTCATAATGATTTTTTTAAGTTCTTCTTCTTTATTCTCAAGTACTTTATCTTCAAATTTCAAAAATTTTGGATTGATTATTTTTATTCTCTTCTTAATAATGAATCAAAGATATTTTATTTTAATCCAAATTCTGGTTAGAAAATATTCATTTTACTCCTGAGCTAATGATGGAGATTCAAAACAACTTTTTTAAGAAGAAAAAATAGTTTATTGTCTTTCTGAGAAAATTAAATCAATATAGTTTTGTTTTTAAATCAACCTTGTATTAGTAATAAAAATATTAATCCTGCAATGTAACAGAGGAAATAAAAATAAACAAGCTCTTGAAGAAAAACAAAGGAAATGGAAAGGTGAGAAGAGGAATTAGTAAGTCTAAGTCATCCAATAAAAGCCTCATTAATACATTTAAAGATGATCACCCCCCTGGATTTGAAGAAACAAAAGGAATGGTTTTGTGTAATATTTTCAAAATATCCTTTTCTTACTAATTTTTGGTTTCAAAAATACAATGGAAAATAAAGCTTCTATGCAGTCTCATTCAAGAAGAAAATGTTCCTAAATTGGCCAAAACAGAAAAATTGAAAGAAATTTTTCAAAGGTTTTCCAGTGTGGGAAAAATTGAGAAAGCTATTGAAAATGGCAGACCTAAAAATAGTACCAATATATAAAAAACGTAATATTTCCAAAGCTAAAGATAAGAATACCAAAGTCAGGAAGAACTTCTTTCATTTTCCATATTTCACAATGCAATATATTTTTAGTGCCTTTGTAAGGTGGAGATATGAAACTTTGATTAAAAATTATGTACTTTTCCTGTCCTCAAAATTTGTCTAAGGTAAAATTTAATTAAAAAAAGTAAATTTTAAGATTTTTGAGAGAAAAAACACAAAATTTATTGTTTTTAGCCTTTTTAGTATAAATAAATAATATTATAAAGATTTATTGTTTTACCAACAATAAATATTTATCCAAAAATACTCTACAAGAGATATTTAGGGCTACAGAAAAATTTTCTTCAAGAGAAATTTCAATTGGAATTAATTGAGCAAAGAACTTCAGGAAATTAATATGAGAGAAGAGTATCTCAGAAGATTATTAAAGAGAAATAACCCCAAAAAGTGACAAGAGAGTATTTGGAAAAAAGGGACAAAGGTAACAGTGAGAAAAGATGCTTTAATTCAATTTTGGGGTGGTTCCAGGGTCAAAATGATCATAAAAGTTAAAAAAAAATTTGTATAATAATTTTACACATGGTTAAAATGTTCAAAATTATTGAAAATGGATGTTTTCAATATTTTTTTAATTAATTTAACAGCTCTTAAGCTCATTATAAAAGGAAAATATTCTAACATGAAGAGAAAGGTGGTGGAAAGAAGACATTCTTTTATAGCCACCAATTTTCTTACTCACAAAGTAAAATTTAATCCAACCAGTCATTACAAATGCACATACAACAGAAAAGCCAATAATGGCACCATTGAACCCTGGTTTGAACTAAAAAAGGGCTGGATTTAGCCATTTTTGTCCCTTAAATCAGCCATTGCTATAGTAATACTTGGTTTAAAGCTTTCAAAACACATCAGAATGTGTGTAAGAGACCTTAAAACCAGTTTAAACTGTTTTAAATTAAGGGTAGTTTTACCCTCTGGGAAACAGTTACAACTTCCCTGGTTGTTATCAAAAATTCATCATCAGTTGAGTCACAGACCCTGTGACTCAATTCCAGGCCAAAAGTGATGAAATTTTGCATGATTTTTGAGATCCCATTCCTTTCAGAAAGTAACTTTTGGGAGTCTTGCATTCTTGGAGCCAAGATTCCTTTCCCCCGCAAAATAAATGGATCATTCAAATTTATTTTTTCTTTAATTCCTAATAATTTACTATACTTGGACTTATACATGTAATTAAATTGTAAAATTTCCAGTAAACAACTTTAATTATTGATTCCTCATATTCAAATTGAAGTTCACTTATGTAATACATGTGCACATTTTGAAATTTCAATTGAAAATACTTCAATTACCCATAACTTCTAAACTACACACCACACCTCAGTTTTAACACAAAAATTGATTGTTAAAACTGCATGTGTTATGAATTAAATCAAAGTTTTGAAAATTTTAAGATTTTCATACAGAAATTACTAAAAAATTAGTTTAAGCTTATTTAGACTTTTATTACAGAATTTTCACTCAAAGGTGACCTACCTGATTTGTGATGAGGAATACAATGGTGAAATAATTTTTTATAAGTTTATTTATTGGAAAAAATTCAAAATAATTTTTATTAAGATTTTTCCAAAAAAAATATTTCAATTTTAATATTTTTGATGAAAATTCATTTTTACTTTAATTTTTCATGTAAAAATTCATTTTTGAATTTTTGAATTTCAATTTAATTTTAATGTTAAATCATGAAAATAAATTTTATTTTTTTATTTAAGTATATTTTTATATTTAAATTTTGTTTTTATATTAAAAAAGAATTTTTTATTTTTAGTTATAACTTATTTTTATCCTTTTATGTCTTGTGGGTATATGAAAATACCTTTGAGGCTCACAGCCTTAGCCAAAGTATGAACTCACAAAAAGTTACCAAACCTTGATTAGAAACCAGAATTTCTCCAAAAGAAGAATTTAGGAAAAGTGTACTTCAAAAATTAATTCAGATAGCTATTGGTGGAAGATTTCAGTACATGAGTTAAGTCAATGATCTTGAGGTATTGCAACAGGAGTAAAATAGTTAGGTTAATTACCACTTGTATGGTATATATCACAAAATATAAAAGAATACTAAGAATAACTATTCTACTCCTGAAAGAAAATGAATAAAAGAAGACTATCAGAATTTAAGAAAAATAGATATCCATGAAGATTTCTTTTTCTCTAACAGAGATTAATTTTGTAGCTACATGATATGAAATATCAATTTTCTATCAAGAGAGATCTTTCAAAACAATATTTTCAAATTATCATTCCAATTAAAGCTCATAGGGATGAAGAATATTTTTCGAATAATAGTGCACTCATAGCTAAAAATCTCTCTTTCTGGCCCAAGGAAAAAATGTCTTCATGAACAAGTTAGATTGTTTGATAGCCAATGGAGAAGGAAGAATATCACAAACCCAAATCTGATCAAATGTCAAAAACCCACCTCAAAAATTGTTCCCATAAGCTTCTAGGAATTTTTCTCTGGATCTTTAAAGTTCTGGAGGGTGAAACTCAAATCTCCCAGAACAATGGTATAATGTGGCTGACTGAAAGTCCCTAGATTCCTGCTTGATTTCAGTCCTTAAGATGAAAAATTAGGTGAAAAAACCTTTAACAATAACAACTGTGATTCAATCTCAAAAAACTACAACCTTCAATTTTGATCCTTTTATTACCCAAATGACAACAACAAATCAATTGTAGAAGAATTCAATGTGGAAAAAGGCATAGAGCTAGAAGAAACTGTTAAGCAGGACAGTGAGTAGGAGGAAAATCAAATACTCAAAGACAAGAACAAAAGAGGAAAAGGCCAAATGGTAGAAGATGTGGAAGAAAATTAAATAGATGATGGTGCTTTTGTGGGAGGACTTACTTATTCAGAGTGGAATTCTTGTAAGCTGTAAGCTATGTGTAAAAACGTTTTGTACTATTTAATACATTTCTTATTTGCTTAAATGTCTCTTGTGTATTTCAGGAGTGGTTTGTTTATGTAAACAAGTATAAAATCAAAAAAAGTAATATTAAAAAATAAATTCTTGTTATTTTATATATGAATAGTAATTTTTAAGCTTTAATTGACATGATTGTGTTTTGAAAAAAATTTGGATTTGGCTTTTTGTGGTTGAAAAGAAGACCTTGATAGAAAAAGATAAACAAATAATAGAATTTTCAATTGTTTCAGTAAGCCCCTTCTGTACAGATATCTTTTTAATATCTTACAGTAATACTCTATAAGATATTTCTGTAATCACAGAATTAATTGATATATTCCATAGTTTAAAAAATAAGTTACACTTAACTGCAAAATTCTTCAGTTCATTCTACACCTGATATTTTTTGTCTTGAATCCATATTATTAATCCCCCTCCCAATCTAAATTATGAACTCTCATAAATGATTCATTTTTTTAAAATAGGTTTTTAGATTTTTTCTTTCAAAAATGTGAGTCCTCTTGATTGCAACAATTTTTTATGCAAAACCGCTATTTTTTCAAGGCTCTTGTTTTTGTAAGAGAGGTCTCATTGTGAATGCCAGCATGTAGAGTCATTATCTATAGCTACAGAATAAAAATAAATGAAGAATTTTGCTTGAAAGCCTTTCTGTCAAAAATATTTCTGTATATTTCAGTTACAGAAAATAATATACAGGAGTTTTTACCAAAATGGTTGAAAACGCCTTCAAGTCGGTTCCATGCACCATGGATGAAATGATGCATATAAAAAATGAATCTTTTGAGTTGTGCTTAAAATAAACTTCCTCTATATAATACAATGTTATCAACAATCCTTTTCAAAAGAACATTTTATACATTTATTAAAAAAGTATCATTTTTTACAAGAAAAGAATTATGATGATAAAAAGAAACTAACTATTCCTTTTATAATGATAAGATTATTCTTATTAGTTTGATATTTTAACTATTATCTGTATGATTCAATAATAAAAGCTTTAATAAAGAAAATTACAATTATTTTAATGATAAAATGGATATAGTTCTCAAATCTGGTCAGTTAATCTTCATGGGAGATAATGATATCACTATAGTGACAAAATTTCCTTAGTTTGATAATAAAGTTACTATGATTCTTATAATGAGATTATCACCCTTTTTAGAATTCCATCCTCATACTTATAATATTGAAGAGAAACTATTCCTTTATATAATTACTATCATTTAAGAATTCATTTTCATTGCATTAACTTATTTAGCATTCTTATCATTGAATTATTTATGCATGTACAATAAGCTTTTCTTTTTTCGAAATAAAATAATATAACTTTGATAATAATAAAATAACTAGAATTTTGATAATGATAATGTCATAATCTTTTGTTTTTGTATTTCTATTATTTTGATAAATATAAGAGATGATAATAATTAATTATTTTTCTAAGATTTTTATCACTATTTGAATGATAAAATTATTATCATTATTATTAAATTCTTTTTATAATAATTGTGAGCCTTGGAGGTATTTTCATATACCCAAAAAACCACAAATAACAAAATATGATATAAATATAAATAAAATAAATTTATTTACATTATCAAAATAGAAATTAAAATATAAATACAAATTTATAAACAAAAATAAAAATTTAATTATAATTTAAAATAAAAATTACATTTTTACTTGAAAAAATTAAGTAAAAATGAATTTTTAATAAAATTAATGAAATTAAAATATTTTTGGTAAAATGTTACATAAAATATATTATAACTTTTTAGCCAATAAATAAACTTAAGAAAATTATTTCACCATTGGATTCCTCACAAAAAATAAGGTGGGGTCACCTCTGGGTGGAATTTCTGTAACTCAACTCTAAATAAGCTTAAATTAAGTTTTTAGTATTCTCTGTACAAAAGTTGAAAATACTCAAAACCTTAATTTAATTCACACCACATGTGGTGTTAGCCATAAATTTTTGTGTTAAAATTGAGGTGTTGTGTGTAGTTTAGAAGTTATGAGGAATTGAAGTATTTTCAATTGAAATGTCAAAATGTGTGTGTGTATTACATAAGTGAACTTTAATTTACATATGAGGTATCAATTATTACAGTTGTGTATTGTAAAACTCAATTGAATTGTATGTGTAAATCACAAGTGTATTAAATGATGAGCAATTAAAGAAAAAATAAATTGGAAAGATTAATTCTGGGGGGGAAAAGGTACTCTAGCTCCAAGGGGGAGCCAGACCCCCAAAATCATTCCTGACAGACGTTGGATGTCAAAATCCATGAAAAGTTTCATCACTTTTGGCCCGGAATTGAGTCACAGGGTCTGTGACTCAATTGATGATGAGGTTTTGATACCAACCAGGGCAGTTTTAACTGTTGCCAAGAGGGTAAAACTACCCTTAAGCTAAAACAATCTTAGTAAAAACAGTTTTAACTGATTTCTATGCTTCTTACGCATATTCTGACGTGTTTCGAAGGCTCTAGAACCAGGTATTACTATTGTAATGGCTGATTTAAGGGTCTAAAATGGCTAAACCAGCCCTTTTTTGGTCTAAACCACGGTTCAATGATGCGATAATTTTCTTTTCTGTTTTCAGAGTGTTTTCCATGACTGAAAAGAGTAAGTTTTACTTTTGGAGTACAAAAATTGATGGCCATATATAAAAGAATGTCTTCCTTGCCCCACTTTTCTCTTCATGTTAGAATCTTTTCCTTTTATAATTAGTTTAAACACTGTTAAACCAATCAATAAAAGATTCCAACCACCCATTTCATATCATTTGAAACTTTTAACCATGTGGAAAATCATTATAATCATTGTTTGTAACTCTTATAATCATTTTTACCCCTTGAACCACCCCAAAAGTGAATTAAAGCATCTTGCATCACTGTTAACTTTGTCACTTTTTTTCCAAATTCACTCCGGTCACTTTTGGGTGTGTTTTCTCTTTAAATATCCTCTTAAAAACTTTGTTCTTTAATTAATTTCTTGCAGTTTTTTTCTCAATTAATTCCAATTGAAATTGCTCTTGAAGAAATTTCTTTTGTAGCCTTAAATATCTCTTGTAGAGTATTTTTGGATAAATCTTTATTGTTGGCAAAACAATAAATCTTTATAATATTATTTTTTATACTTATAAGATTAAAAACAAAAAAAATTGGCATGTTTTCTCTTAAAAATACTATTTCATACTATTTTTAATTATATTCTACCTTATACATATTTTGAGGACAGGAAAAGTACTTGATTTTTAATCAAAGTTTCATATCCACACCTTACAATAATATTGATATTACTTTAATGGTGATATCAGTATATTGAGATTGCTTTTATCTTACTATGAAATTAATTTTATCTTCAAAATAAGCTCATCATTATTTCTACAATGGTAGGGTGTAACTCTCAATCAAGAAACTGGCCATATCATGGGCTCAAGGCACATTGGAAACATTGTCCAAATTTAAAAAATGAATTTTGCGCGAGTTTTAGGAAGATTGAAGAATATTTTTGAAGACATTAGAAGATTTAAGAATTTCTAGGAAGGAAAAGAGATGGATACAAAAAGATATAATTATGGAGATTCCAAGCCTAATGTACAAGTGAGCCATGAAATATGCACAGAAAATGCACAGTAGGTCAAAAAAATCAGAGAATTGAAAGTAAATTACTCAAAATAAACAAGATAAAGCCAGGCATCACCTCACATACAATAGAAATAATTATTAGTTATGTTGATAATCTTATCTCTAGTTTAACTCCACCAACAACCCTCAACTCAGAACAATCTGTAGAGAACTACACAGCCTCAATAGAACACACAAAAGAGTTTAAAGGATAAAAAACATTCAATTTCAAAGACAAATAAATAGCCTCAGCAAGATAAAGCTACATAGCCTCATTAAAGTACAGTTCACAGCCTCATTATCTGTACAGACTTAAATCTTAAAAAAACAATTATATCACTGCACTAGGAACCTTCTGATCACCTGCATAAGTGTATAGCCACAATTCACAGCTCAAATTAACCACAAATAAAATTTTCCAATAATAGGGGGGGTCAAACCTACAAAATCCCACATTAAAAAAAGCAAGATTTGAGACCAAAATCCCACCTTCCAAAATCGGTGATTTTGTCTCCCGAAAACTACTTTTTTTAACTCAGTCCCCCAGGGATTTTGAAAAATACCACATTCTTTCCTATACTTATTTAAACCTAAACTAAATAATTGGAGATTGAAATTTCAAGCCTAACCACTGCCCTTCTCCAAAAGTAAATTTTAACCCAACCCCTGGTGTAACCAATTAACCAATCTATTTACAATTCCATTCAATCTCCCCCTTTCTCAAATTATTCAATTACTGCTTTATCACCCACCATCACCACGTCACCCAATGAAGACAAATAAATAAACTCCCAAGAGTTCATCTGGCCTGCCCCATCCTTCAGGTCACTTAACTCAGCCGGATTATTTATGTATTATCAATTGGTTGACACATAAATCAAACTTTGATGCATTTTTTGGAACCGGTGGCTCCACGTCAGTGGGAAGGCAACCCTCAAGTAAAAAGAATGGATTTCATCTTATGGCCATTGAGGTCAATAAAAAATCACAACACCGGTTGAATCTCAGTGCAACAAGCATTTGTGACCAATGGCGTACATATAAGAAAAAATACACAACAGCAAAGAAGTTTGAGAATTTCCCTGGGGCAGGTATAACAGAAGAGGATGAGAAAAAAGGTCTGCATACTATGGCTGATAAGCTCAAAAGTATGTGTCCATGTTTCTCAGAAATGGATTCACTCTTTGGCCATAATCCAAATGTGACTCCACTAGCAACATATGATTCTCAAGAGGCTGGATTGAGTTCAAATGAGGATGAGGAAGAACCAATGGAACATGAAGTAAGATATGATAAAATATTTCATTATTTGTGCTAAATTTGGATGTGTTGTTTCTTTTCAGGTTTTGGCAATAACAGAGGAGGGAACAATCACAATGCAGCCAAATATTGAGATTGCTGAAGATAAATTGAATGACCACATGGAAGAGCCTGAAGTAAGATTTGTTTCATCAAACCAATATGAAACAAATCAACTCTGAAATATTTTTTCTGTATTTACAGGATAAGATTAATGGCTCATCTCAAAAGAGAAAACATAGTGCCAGCTTCAATCTTAATAATACCAGTGGCTCACGGAAGAAGTTGTATGATTTGTTGTCCCCAAGTTACTCACAAATAATGATTGATTGTCAAGAAGGTTGGTAGGAGATGGTCTTATTCTGATGTTCATGCAGACTAATAAAAGTTTTTCAGGGAGAGAAGCTCATGATGAGGCCTGGTTAGAGTGGGATAAACAAAAGTGGAATGAAGAACAGAGTGCTCAGATTATGCAAACTGAACAACAGAAATTATTGAAGGAGATGGAAATTGCATTTGAATGGGAAAAAAATGCTGAGTGTAGAAAGCTGGAACAGTCCAAAATACAATCACAACTTGATTTTGATATGGCCAAAGAGGCAAAAAACCTGGATTTTGAGAAAGAAAAATGGCAAAAAGAAGTTGAGATGCGTGAAAAACAACAGAACATGGAATTGACTATAGCGGCATTGAATTCCTCCCATCCAATTGCAGATTTAGAGTGTATTCTAAATTTGATTAATAAAAAGAGTTGAAGTAAGTGTTCTTTGTTAAATATTATGCGTATAATATGAGTGGTGACATTTGTTGACAGAATTGGTTTTCCCAAATAGGCTCATTTGTTATTTGATGGGGAAATGATGGTTCAATTTGCAATTTTGCGGGTGATTAATTCAACACTGGAGGTGTCTTCTCACATAAGATGGGTGTGGATGCCCATTCAAATGATCAATCTCAAAGGATTTTATTGTATTTTATGGCATGTTGGCCCTTTGAAATGACTTTTGTGGCAATTGATCAAATTTAATATGTCCAGTGACAAAGCAGGGACTATGGACATTTGTCCTTTTAATCAACATGAATCATATTTTGCAATGCTGCAAATGTAATGCTAGTAAGAGAAACGATGACCTATTTTTCCAAGGTTGAAAATAATAGATTGCTTTTTCTTATCCCTTGTTTGAAAATTTACCACATGTCTTTTGCTTAAGATTACTAAATTCTTCATTTTGGTAATCTTTTTCAACAGTCTTTCTTTTTAAATAACTTCCCCAAGTATTGATTGATCAATTGATTTCACAATTACCAGTCTTATTAGAAGAAATTTTTGTTTTGGAAGCCATTCAGGTGTTCCATAGTGACAGTTCTGGTAAGTGCATACACTGCAACTGATCTTAATTTTCCTGCACTGATGTTCTTTCAATCTGCACAGAACTTATTTGATCCAAAAGTGTTGGTTGGGGCCCTTTGGTAACTGTTCTGTTGCATAATATTGGGCTTTTTTTTGGAAAGATATGGTAATTACAGTGTTTCTCTTGTTTTATTTATGTAATCAATCATTAGATAAACTACTAATGCTCACTTTCCCACCACCACCACCTCCTCCTCCATTGATCCACCACCACTACCACCAATCCATCACCTCCTCCTCCTCCATCAATCCACCACCACTACCACCCATCCATCACCTCCTACATCAAGCCACCACCACCACCACCACCACCTCCTCCATTGATCCACCACAAATCCATCAAACTTCCACCTCTATCACCACCAACCACCCAACATGAGCTCCTTCTCCAACATCTCCACCACTGACCATTCTGTCACAGGGGCTCTTATGGAAGCAAGAGGGCCTGGCACTCAGGAATCAAGAACTCACTTGGAGGGCTCCAAAGATGATAAGATATACTACGGAATATATTTCTTAAGCAGAAAAAAGAGAAAGGACAGATATGCCAAAGATAAAAAGAATAGTAAGGATGAAGCCAGAGGCCAAAGATAAAAGGAAGCCAAAAGCCAAGAAGCCAACCAAGTGAATCCTCAATTCACTGTTTCAACCTTCCAGAAAGAACAATGGAATTAGTAAAGGATATGACCACCAATATCCACTGACAGGCGAAGAAAGAAAAGAGAAAAAGGGTGCTAATGACTGACTTAAGATTATCAGTATTAAATTTAATAATGTAAAAGAAAATAAGGATAAAAATAAATCCAATATATTAATTAACTGGGAAAAAAGTCCCCAGGTGCTGAAAAGGTGGCCAGTATATGTGAAAAACTGAAAGATTGATCCTGAAGGTGGATCACTGGCTGTATTGTCCGAATTGGGCCAATACAGTTCTGGCCATCTTGAAATTGAACTGTGTGATTGAATTCCCACAGTGGAATATGAATTGGCCCAATTGGGCCAAGTACATACAGGTTGATTGATTGCCGCCTGTATGAACCAATTGAGTTGTCCAAGGAGTATTGAAATACTTGATGCCTTGACAACTGATTGAATTGATGGAATACCTCTGAGAATGAACCTTGGAAGAATCCTGAATGAGAGTACCAACCCAACTCCTGCATAGCCAGGTGGTTGGAGTCCTTGAATGGTCTTCTGCTTGCTGCCATGGATTACCCAACTGATGAGTTCAAAAGTCCTCCTTTGAAATGGGCGTTGGATTTTGGTGCCTTGAGTTGAGAAGGTGGAATTTAGTCCTGAGAACGTTACCATTGAATTGCTGAGAAAAAATGGTGCATAATGGTATATAACACCATATATGCACCACTCCTGCAACCTTGAGTACGGGGTGCATGGAGGTATGGAAAATTTTTCCTTAAGTTGAGGGAAAGACTTAATGAACTGATTTGGTGGCCCCTGGTGGTTGCCAGAGGCCATGATGGAGATATTGATCCATAGTGGTCCATGGCCAAAAATGGGTCCTACGTGATTTATGGCCAAAACGGTGTCCAAGGCGTTTTTGGCCAAATTTGAGTCCAAGGGAAATATGGCCAATTTTGGCTCAGGTGGGCCCAGATGTGGTTTCGGACCCACCTGGCCTTGGGGGATAGGTGGTTGCCCCCTTTTGGCCTCATTGGATTAGGCCAAAAGGGGCCTAAAAGGCCTGCGGACTGCGGTACGTGGCCTAAATGGCCCAAGACCCCCTAATGAAAAGGGGGGGCCTGGAGACCCCCCAGGCCCAAAATCAATGATGAAGGCCTGGGGGTTGGTGAGGTGTAAATTGGCCAAGAGGGCCAATGACGGCAGGATATGGCCATTGGGATGGGCTGTGGCGTAAGAGCCATTGGACATCCAAAGGGGGCCAATGGGCCATAAATGATATGACGTGGCCAATTGGCCCCAATTTGACTCCAGGTTGGATTGCAGCAACCATCAAGGAGGAGGGTCAAACTCGTGGTTGTGACAGTACCCCCCTACCTTGAATGGTGAGCTCCTGAGCACCAAGATAAGGTAGAAGCCTGTTGAGGTTATTGAGATGGATTTGACGTAGGGATTCCAGAGGCATTGAATCTTGAAAAGAAAAATTGAACTGATAAACTTGTTGGCATATGAATTGAGGTTGACTTGGTCTTCTCTTGACATTTGGCTTTGACAATGTTGAAAACGTGATTTGACATGAAGATTTGGCATTAAAGAGTTAGAAGAAAATATAAAGAATAAAAGAGAAAAGAAACAGATATAAAGAAAGAAAAAGAAAAATAAAAGAGAAAATGAATTTTGAGGAGGAATCCAATCTTCATCACGGATTACGACAGTTGATTTTTGAAAGTGGCCAAGGACCTGGATAAAAGAATTTGATGCCAGGTGCTCACAGAGTGGCCAAGGTGATGTTTTGACAGATTGTAGGCCCCTCAGGGAAGTGCACACCAGGAGAGGAACTTACTTTTGGAAGTTACCAATCCCGCCAGTGCCATAAATAATGTTATCAATTTGATTAAGGAGTGTCTTGAATTGGAAAACTTGGAAGGAAAAATGAAAATGAATGGTCCATTTCCCCAAGTGAAAAATGGCCATAATTTTGGACTTGATGTTGAAAGCCAGGCCAACAAATATGTGTCCAAATTGCAAAGTGCTCACAGAGTGGCCAAGGTGATGCTTACAAAAAAAGAGGAGTAGAATACCCCTAGGGGTGCATACCAGGAGTGGGACTTACTTTTGGTAATTCCTCTCCCCACCAAGCACCATAAAAGATCAAGCTTCTGAAGAATTGGGTCCTGGCTTGTCAGGATACAAAGAATGGAAATCTTTGACAAGATCAGGACAATTCTTGAGGTTTTTGGCTGGTTCCCAAGTGGATCTTTCTCGGTCTTGGCTGAAACCTTTCCATTCCACCAGATACCATAACTTTCTCCTCTTGAGCTTTGAATCCAGTACTTGAGAGACTTCCCATTCCTCTTCTTCTTCAATGGTAATTGGAGGAGGAGGTTCTTGATGCCGATTTGGGATTGTTGATGTCTTGACTGGTTCCAGAAGGGAGATATGGAAGACTGGGTGGACGGATTTCCATTGGGATGGAAGCTTGAGGTGATAAGCATGAGAACTGACTTTCTTCAAGATTGGAAAGGGACCCAACCATCTTTTGGATAGTTTTTTGGTGGGTCTGGTTGATTTGATATTCTTGGAGGAAAGCCATACCATGTCACCAGGATTGAAAACAGGTGGACTTGCTCTACCTTCATCTGCATACCTCTTAAACCGGTTTATGGAAGCTTCAAGTTCTCTCTTGACATCTTGCTGTACTGATTGGATTTTTGTTTATAGCTTTCCAGCAGGAGTGTCTTGAGTGATGTGAACTGAATCAAAATGTGGATCTCTTCCATAAACAGTGAAAAACGGGGATTGCTTGGTTGAAGAATGATCAGAATTATTGTAGGCAAATTCAGCCAGAGGGAGCCAGGTGTTCCAATCATCTTGATGATAGCTGACATACATCTGAAGATACTGTTCTAGTATCTGATTTACCCTCTCTGTCTGTCCATCAGTTTCTGGATGGTAAGCAGTTGACAAGTCTCTTGAAATCTTGAGCTGCTGACAAAGATTGGTCCAAAAGGAAGAAACAAAGAGTAAACCTCTATCACTGACAATGCTTAACGGAAGGCCATGCTTCGAAAAGATATTCTTGATGAATAAATGGGCCAAATCCAGGGAAGTGATTGAAGAAATTGTTGGAATAAAAACCGCCATTTTTGAGAATCTGTCCACTATGACCAGAATTGAATCAAAGGAATTGGACAGCGGCAGTTGAGTGATGAAGTCCATTGAAAGACAAATCCAAGGACCATTTGGAATTGGAAGAGGTTTGAGGAATCCAAACTTCTTGTGGTGAATATTCTTGTTCCTTGAGCACTGTTGACAGGATGAAACATAATCCTTGACAAATTGAGTCATGCCGGACCAGTGGAAATCCCACTTGACAAGTTTGAGAGTCTTCTCTTGGCCAGGGTGGCCAGCTAGAGGAGAATCGTGACGCTTCTGAAGAATACTAAGTTGAATTGTGGAGTCATTTGGAACTACCACCCGATCTTTGAAAAGAAGAAGTTGGGAGGAGGAATCAAGAGAATAATCTTGGACAGATTTACCTTTACCCAAATCTTCAAGGATACTTCTGTACTGGGGATCTTGCCATAATTTCTTCTGAATTGAATAAATCAAATCTGAAAAAGATTCCACTTTGACTGCAAAAAACTTTGAGGGTTGAACTTCATCTTGCTTAATGATTTGCTGAAAATTCATTGGATTCTTGCTGATTAAATCCTCCCCCCTCTCCGGATAAACGTCGTCCCAACGTGATAAGGCATCTGGAAGAGTAGCTAGGCGGCCAGGGCGGTAAGTGATTGAGAAATGAAATTCAGAAAGGAATTCAGCCCAACGGGCTTGATGGCAAGTGAGTACTTTGGAGGTCATGAAGTATTGAAGGGAAGAGTGATCGGTAAGAACTTCAAAAGGGGAAGACAGTGAAAGAAGAAAAGCCCTCCAGCGCTTGAGCGCCCAGACAATACCAAGGAGTTCCTTGTCATGAATTTCATAATTGAGCTCTGCTGGGATAAGCTTGCGGCTTTCAAATGCAATGGGATGTTTTCCTGAGTCAGAGACCTGACTCAGCACAGCACCCAAAGCATAATCTGATGCATCGGTCTCTACAATGGTGGGTAGAGAAGGATTGGAGTGGTGGTGAAAGCCTCTTTGAGTTGGTGAAACTGACTAAGAGCTTCCTCATTGAGGGGAAAACAGGAATCTTTCTTGAGGAAACTGGTGAGTGAACTGATCTTCTTTGAATAATTCTTGATGAAACGGCAGTAGAAGTTGGCAAAGCGAAGGAAGGATTGAAGAGCCTTGAGGTTTCTTGGAGGTGGCCAATTGAGAATCTGCTGGACTTTTGCTTGGTCCATCTTGAGGCCTTTAGAAGAAACTACATAACCAAGATATTCCACGCTTGAAACATGAAACAGGCATTTGAACGCCTTAGCAAAAAGGTTATTGGCTCTGAGTCTGGAAAGAACAGTGGACACATGAGTGACATGTTCTTTCTCAGATTTGGAAAAGACCATAATGTCATCCAAATAAGCCACAACATAAACATCGAGAAGGTCTTGAAAGATATCATTGACAAGATTTTGAAAAGAAGCAGGAGCATTGGTGAGCCCAAATGGCATAACCAAGTATTCATAACTGCCATATTTAGTTCTAAAACAAGTCAAGTGTTCATCACCCTCCTTGATTCTGAGCAGGTTATATGCACCACGCAGATCAATCTTGGAGAAGATAGAAGAACCATTAAAGACATTGAGGAGCTGATTCATAGGAGGAACAGGATACTTGTTCTTCCTAGTAACAGCATTGAGTTTGTGGTAATCAACACACAAACGGAGGCCACCATCTTTCTTTTTGACAAAGAGGACAGGTGCTCCTGCTGAAGAGGAGCTTGGCCAGATGAAACCTTTCTCTACATTCTCTGAAATGTAGGCCCTGAGTGTATCTGACTCTTGTTTGGATAAAGAGTAGATCACCCCAACTGGAGGTAGAGACCCCTCCAGTTCGATATGATGATCACAGGCGCGGTGAGGAAGAAGTTTCTCTGCTTTCACCTTGGAGAATACATCCAAGTATTGGTGATAGACAGGAGGAACAACCTTCATCACGGTTTCTACTTCTTCTGGCTCTTCCTCTTCATCCCACAACTCCTCCAGGGAGTCATGATAAGATGAAGGAGGAAGGTTCATATTCCCAAATAAGAGGTGAAGTGAAGATACAGAATTATCTTCTCCAACATCTTGAATCTCTTTGAAGACTTCAGCTCTAGGAGATATAAATGACTGTGGGGAATTAAGGGAAGGAATATGGACAGAAGACGGAAATGATGGTGTTCTAGAATCACCAACCAGAGCTGCACAAGATTTGGCAGAAGAAAAGTCATTACGGACAGAATTAGAAGGATCAGAATAGTCCAAATGATCAGGATTAAAGGTGATCAGCCCTTGCCTCCAATCAATAGAAGGATTAAAATGATTGAGAAAGTCAAAGCCCAATATGAGGTCTTCTCCCTTGGGAGTATCAATGACTAAAAAGTCCCATTCAAAGCTTGGGAAGGTGGGGAGCTCAACCATATATTTAGTATGGTGAGTAACAGATAAGGAAGGAGACTCAGAGGAGTCCAAAATGATAAGAGGAATCTTCTCTGGAAGTTCTGACGTAGTCAATGAGTACTTGTGAACAAACTGCTTTGCAATAAATGAGTGTGTTGCACCATAATCAATGAGGACACTGTAAAAAACATCAGAAAAAGAAGAAAAAACAAAAAATTTAAGAGAATTTTTGACACCAGTATTCAGAATGCATAATTGTGCTCTGGAAGGAAAACTGTGAAGACCATTGAACACAACATGATCTTCACTCAGGCTTTTCCCTGGCTGGGAAAACTGCCTGACAGTTGGGTAAGCTTATTTTGAGGCCTTTTGAAACAGGACTCAAGACTATGCTTCCCACCACAATAGGTACACAAGCCCTCTTTGATTCTTCTCTCTTTTTCAGAACCCTTCAACTTGAAGTCCTTATTCAACAGGGAAGAATGGGGCTTGTCCCGCTTTTGAGAATGAAATTTCTTCTTATGCCTTGAGCTTGAAGAAATTTGATGATGAGAAGAGTGAGACTTCAAGGCTTCAGGCTTCTTCTCTTGATGATGATTCTTCACCTTTTGCCTCTCATGGTACCTGGTATCAAGTTCCAGGCTGACGTCCATTAAGTCTTGAAGAGAATCAATATTTGAAGGATGGGAGGCTAATTGATCCAGAATTCTGGAGGCCAAGCCCTTCCTGAAATGATGAATAAGAACCCTTTCACCCCAATCCCTGATTCTTGAAACCAAACTCCTGAAATAGGCAATATATAAAGCAACATGCCCACCTTCTTTCATCCTAAGGCCATCCAATTCTGCTTCAGCTTTTCTAACTTCATTTGTGTCTCCAAATAAAGTGAACAATTGGGATTCAAACAGTGGCCAGGAATTGAGAAGGTAACTTGAGTCTTGATTATTGAGATTGGAAAGGTAAGGCTCAATCCATTTTGCAGCCCTGCCAACTAAGAATGAAGTGGAATAAAGAACCTTCTTTCTATCTTGAGAGAAGTTTGCCGGATCATTATGAAAGATGTGTTGACAAGATTGAATAAAGCTTCTGACTTTGAAGGGCTGAGTCCCATCAAAGCATTCTGGTGCCTTCATAGATGGAGTCTTGAAGGCTGGTGGTCTTGATGAATCAGAAGAAGAAGCTGCTTGAAGATTGGCCATGATCTGAGTCATTTGCTGCATAATGGCCAATAAAGATGGTTCAGATTGGTGAGAGACAGGCTGATCAGACTGGGCTAGAGTTGGTCTTCCAGTACCTTGGGATGCCCCCACCGGAGCAGGAACACCTTCAGTACCTTCAGACTCTTCCTCTTCCACAGAATTCTCCTCCTCCTCTTCACTGTCTTCACCTGGACCTTTGAAACTAGTCCTTGCCATGCCTGGAAAACCGCCAACTACTCCTGAAAAAGAATTTGATCTTCTTGGCACTCTTCCTTCCTTCCTGGATGGTGCTGCTCCTTCCATGCGGGGTCCTCTATCTAATTGGGCCCTCAGTTGAGGAACTGCTGGGGTGCCATCAAGAGGAACTCTTGGAGTAGGAGTAAGAACAGCTTTAGTTTGAGCCTGGGACCTGGTCTGTCTTGCAGGAGGTGAGTGTTGGAGTGGCATGATTGAATAAGAGTAAAATTGAAATAAAAAGAATCAAAACTTGAATAAAACTTGAGGCAAAACCAAAATAGTCTTGAGGATCAAAATCAAATCAAATCTTGAGGGGAAATCAATGAATCAATTAAAGTCTTCAGGTACGTCAATAAATCAAATCAGATGAGTCTTGAAGTCAAAAAATCCAAATCAATGAAAGTCTTGAGGTCAATAAAATAAATCAATAAAAATCAATGAAACCAAAATCTTGCAGTGAAAATCAATCAGTAAAATGAATTCTTGAGTCAAAAATCAATTTATGTCAAAATCTTGATGTGAAATTCAGCAGTCAATGGAAAAATCTTCAGGTCAATCAAATATCTTGAAGTCAATATCAATTATGCCAAATCAGTCAGTCAAATCAATTATCAAGTGACTTCTTCCTGAAATCAAAATTCTTGAAGAGAAAATCAAATTGAATCCTGATATGAAGAACATGTCTGAATAATTTAATGAATAATCTGAAAATCAAAATGACAAGACGCCTGAAATGAAGGATAAAATGAGATTGATGATTGAGATTAAGATTGAAAAGATAAACAGGAAATAGAATTTGGTTCAGCTTTCAATTTTTCAGAATAAAGAAATGAATGAGAGAAAATTGAGAGGTGACGGAAAATCAGTTAATTTTCATAAGTGTTAAAGAGTCATAATTTCAATGAATGAATGAATAAATAAAATGATGAAGAATGAATGAATAGAATGAAATGAAATTATGAGTTAATTAATATAATCTCACAGGGGCTCTTATGGAAGCAAGAGGGCCTGGCACTCAGGAATCAAGAACTCACTTGGAGGGCTCCAAAGATGATAAGAAATACTACGGAATATATTTCTTAAGCAGAAAAAAGAGAAAGGACAAATATGCCAAAGATAAAAAGAATAATAAGGATGAAGCCAGAGGCCAAAGATAAAAGGAAGCCAAAAGCCAAGAAGCCAACCAAGTGAATCCTCAATTCACTGTTTCAACCTGCCAGAAAGAACAATGGAATTAGTAAAGAATATGACCACCAATATCCACTGACAGGCTAAGAAAGAAAAGAGAAAAAGGGTGCTAATGACTGACTTAAGATTATCAGTATTAAATTTAATAATGTAAAAGAAAATAAGGATAAAAATAAATCCAATATATTAATTAACTGGGAAAAAAGTCCCCAGGTGCTGAAAAGGTGACCAGTATATGTGAAAAACTGAAAGATTGATCCTGAAGGTGGATCACCGGCTGTATTGTCTGAATCGGGCCAATACAGTTCTGGCCATCTTGAAATTTAACTGTGTGATTGAATTCCCACAGTGGAATATGAATTGGCCCAATTGGGCCAAGTACATACAGGTTGATTGATTGCCGCCTGTATGAACCAATTGAGTTGTCCAAGGAGTATTGAAATACTTGATGCCTTGACAACTGATTGAAATGATGGAATACCTCTGAGAATGAACCTTGGAAGAATCCTGAATGAGAGTACCAACCCAACTCCTGCATAGCCAGGTGGTTGGAGTCCTTGAATGGTCTTCTGCTTGCTGCCATGGATTACCCAACTGATGAGTTCAAAAGTCCTCCTTTGAAATGGGCGTTGGATTTTGGTGCCTTGAGTTGAGAAGGTGGAATTGAGTCCTGAGAACGTCACCATTGAATTGCTGAGCAAAAATGGTGCATAATGGTATATAACACCATATATGCACCACTCCTGCAACCTTGAGTACGGGGTGCGTGGAGGTATGGAAAATTTTTCCTTAAGTTGAGAGAAAGGCTTGATGAACTGATTTGGTGGCCCCTGGTGGTTGCCAGAGGCCATGACGGAGATATTGATTCATAGTGGTCCATGGCCAAAAATGGGTCCTACATGATTTATGGCCAAAACGGTGTCCAAGGCGTTTTTGGCCAAATTTGAGTCCAAGGGAAATATGGCCAATTTTGGCTCAGGTGGGCCCAGATGTGGTTTGGGACCCACCTGGCCTTGGGGGCTAGGTGGTTGCCCCCTTTGGCCCCTTTTGGCCTCATTGGATTAGGCCAAAAGGGGCCTAAAAGGCCTGTGGACCGCGGTACGTGGCCTACGCACCGCGGCTTACAGACCGTACGGACCGTAGGGGGCCTAAATGGCCCAAGACCCCCTAATGAAAAGGGGGGGCCTGGAACCAATGGTGGTGGCTAGGGGGCCTGGAGACCCCTAGAAGACAAAAAGGACCCCCCAGGCCCAAAATTAATGATGAAGGCCTGGGGGTTGGTGAGGTGTGAATTGGCCAAGAGGGCCAATGACGGCAGGATATGGCCTGAGACCATAAATGGCAATTGGGATGGGCTGTGGCGTAAGAGCCATTGGACATCCAAAGGGGGCCAATGGGCCATAAATGATATGACGTGGCCAATTGGCCCCAATTTGGCTCCAGGTTGGATTGCCGCAACCATCAAGGAGGAGGGTCAAACTTGTGGTTGTGACACATTCCCCCTTTGGGTCATGTCCTTTTTTATGCAACACTGATTAATAATGTTGTTTTATATTCTTTTTTTTATTTAATTTAGAGGAGGAATGATGTATGTTTGGCATATTTTTATTCTGAAATCATTATGTCACTATCCAACAATAAACTCACCCCTTCTTTAGCCTTTCCTCATCAATTATCTGATCATTTGACTGTTGGGACTCAACCAAATTACCAGATTATTGTCAATGAGCTGAATGTGCCCAAAAACTCTTCAATTCCTCATGATGTGAAGCCTGTTGGGACTCAACCTCACAATCAGAATGATTTAACAGAAGAGAATTCTCTTGATTATAATCACCCAAATACCAGACAACAAAGAAGAATGCTTTCTTATATGAACCAAACAGCAGGCCAGCTTGGCCTTTATAATCCCAACTTCTCCATAATCACTCTAGACAAGAAGAACAATGAGAATGCATCCTGGTTAAAGCTTCCTCCACACAAACTGCTTCCCAGACCCTATTTACTTATCAATAGACATAACAAGCCTTATTTACCTATTTTCATGTATCAAATTCATCCATTCAGCAGTCCAACACCAGTCTTCCATAAACTTCAAAAATTGATCATAACATTAAATAAGCTTGCAAACAACCATCACAATATCACCACTAACTCTGATATGCTTGATGGCATTATGAAAGGAATAGGATTTTTTCAGGGTTTGGTTTCTGGTAAATCCGCTGGGGTTTATGCAAGGAAAGCGGGCTTGACTAAAAAAACAATTGATGAAGATAATGAGCAATGGTCAACACTTCAAGAATTTGATGAATTCATTAACTCCCGCATTCAAGGATTTTCAAATAATGCACTTAAAGACAATTAAGAAATCATGAATGTGGCCAACTTGAATGGAATTCCAACAAATCACCCAATTTCAAAACTTATTCAAATGTTATAGTTACTTTCAATGGCTTCCACAATAAACCACATACTGATAATAAGGACATCAATGCATGGACATATGGTATATTCTCTTTTATCAATAAAAGCAATTTCATTCCAATTCCTACAGATTTCACACCCTCTGGGCATGGATTATCATTTCCCAACCACAAATTAATTTTTGATTTTTCCAAAAAAGAAGGCATTGTTGAAATACTCTGGAAAACATCTGAACTTCTTCATCAAACAACCAAGCCAGTAAAAGAATTGCTTGAACACCAATCCATCACACACTTTGGTTGTTCTTTTCAAATCAACAAGAAATTATTTCTCACAGGGAAAAAATTTTAACAACTCAGCTCTGAAGAAATTGAAACAAAAGTCAATGGTCAAATCATGCGGAATGAACAGGATAACAAAAGATTACGTAAAAATTAGAAATTGTAAATATTTTGGATTATATATATTTACACATTTGATAATTATGACTCAATTCCAGTATTAACATTTACCATTCCATAGACATGGATTGAAAATTTATTACAAATATCATTCTTCAGATAATTCTCTTTGAAAATAAACATGCTTTATTAATCTTAAAACATGGTCCGTGCTTGTAATTCATCTATTCATTTATTCCTGAACCAATCTAAAGTATAGGGCTTGACTCTTTCATGCATATTCAAATGGCTGTTTTCATCATCTTGTTGTGTGATATTTTGGAGCTCGGGGGGGTCATTATCCTCATATAAATCACTCCATTGGTCACCTACTTGTGCTAATAGATTATGCAATATAACACAGGTTACCACCCACTGTACAAATAATTGTACCTCTTGCACATTACGCATTTGATTTTGCATCTCACGCAAAGATGACCATCGCCCTTTCAAAACACCAATGGAATGTTCAATCCATACTCTTGATCTGGCCAAACATAGATTGAATTTTTTGATTATCTTCTGAGTGTGATGTTACACCTTTGTATACTGGCACAATCCAATGGGAGCTTGCATAAGCTGAATCTGCAAGTAGCTATTGATCTTTTCCATAATATACATGTGGATTTTTGCAGATTTGCATATGTTGGTGCACATTTGAATCATGAAGAGAGCCCACACAGCCAACATGTAGTGAAATAAATACTCTGTTGACATCGCAAACTAATTGAATTGACATTGAATACCTAAATCACATCTATGATCAGCTCAAAAATGGCTCAATAAGATATGAAAAGCATAAATACCTCTTCTTGCAATCAAAGTATGCCTCACCGTCTCTGGGTGGCCTTTGAGACAAAGGTATAAGACTACCATCTATAAATCCCACACATCCAGGAAATCCTTTGGCTTGCATTACTTGGGAAGTCTCCAATTGCTTTTGTGAGTTTGGCCACATAATATATTTCTTTTCATACTTGATTATTGCTTTGATTATATGCTGTGTATATAATACAATGGCCCCATGACTAACTCCAAATAGCATTCCTAGTTTTCCCAAAGAGGCCCCATTCCCATTGGATCCTAATTGTGCTAATGCTACAGCCAATTGTATGGCTGGATCTCTCTGTTTAAATCTTGATGAATTGTGAAAAATTGTGTCATCTTGAATCAAGGTAACTAACTGCTTGAAAGATTCATGAGTAGTACGGCAGAGTTGTTTGAATTTATGACTTGATAACTGGACCAAATCACTGGAGCTGTATATATATGCAGAAAGATTTTTTTTGCAGGGTGTAAGATACCTTTGGGTACTGAGATGGTGTAACAGTGATACATCTTCTTTGAGGTCTGAATCAATATTGGATTCCATGACAAGGATATTCTGCATGATATTTAGTTGATGAAGTAATGGGATTCTTGCTGATGTTTTTGGAATTTTTTGATATTTATATATTTGAATTCTATTGAAAAGAATTGGGTCTAAAGAAATTTATTCAAAGCTAAACTCCCTGAATGAGGGTTTTGTGCACCATTTTTAGAAATTCAGCCATGATAGGCTGGGATTTCAAGGGTTAGAATTTGGGATTTGCAGGCAAAAATATAGGTTTTTACATGTTCAAAATACCACTTGTCAGGGGGTGTGTTATTTGGGAAATCCCAGAAATTAAATTTGACATTTCAGGAAAAAAAATCAAGATTTCAAAGGTGGGATTTCATAGGTTTGACACCCCCTAATAAGAACATCATGTGACAAACAAAAGCTATGCACAGGAAATCCCCACAAAATCCAGTCACCTGACACCATACAACAAGATACTCACCAGCATTAAACCCTCAATGCTGTGCAAGCTTACTAAATCACTGAAGTATGTTAACCACAAGACCTGTATTAGAAAAAATCACACATAATTTAATGTTCACAAGGGGGAAAAGGCAATCTCCCTCTGGAGAGACATGGATACCTCATTCAACATATATAGAGGCCCTCTCTTTCCTCATGCTAGATTATGTACAAAGAAAGAGGCTAATTAATCCTTCCTTTCCTAGAAGGTAAACTAGTTATTATTATAGTATTGAAAGCTTAGTAGCATATTACCAGTCATTTAGAATTCATTGTAGTTAACAGATGGTCTTCTTATATTATAAATCACACATCTTACATTTTATCTTTATAATTACCAGTAGTTAACAGAAGGTTTACATTAAATTATTAATCAATCACACATCAAAAAAAAAATGATGATAATAATAAAAAATGATGATTTTATTATTGAAAATAAATTTTAGTTATACATGCTGTAAAAATATCATTTTTCGACAGAGAAACAATTTAATAAAATTTAATCTAATCAAAATATAGTACAAATTATTTTATTTTTATTTTTGTCCAAAATGTGTCAAATTATTTCATTTAATCCTTGGCTTAAATTTATTAAAGTGATATCAAAATTTTATTTAAAAATTCAATTTATCATCTTATAAGTTTTTACTTTCTTAAATTTTGAATTTTATTGCTAAGTTTGAGATTTGAGTTTTTTCTTAATCAATTTAATCTTACTAAAAAATTTAAAAAATTCTTCTCAAGGAGTTGTGAGATTCTGAAATTGGACTTTTTGAGATAAATCATAAAACTCTAGTTTGAATCCCCCCTTTTTCAAAATCATTTAAAAAGATCTCAAAAATTGAAACTTGCTTATTAAAAATATTATTCATCCTTAACCTTTCTTCTGTCATTCTCAAACTCAACATCTATCATTCATCAGCATTTTGCCATCTTATCAGAGAATTTTTCAAAAATTAAACCGACATCATCTTTCTAATGGATTTGCCCTCTGCCCTCGACTTTCGATTGGTCCAAGTCACTCACAAAACTAAAATCTCAAAGTGCGTTTCTGCTTCATTATTGCTCTTGGATGTGAGTCTTCATTAAAATTTTACAACTTATTCAATACTACATCAACTTCTTAACATTCCGACGCTTTCATTAGGACGATGATCATAGACCATTATGTTTACATACCTTACCCTCTTTAGAAACTCCCTTAGAAGAAATTCATAACATCATTACAAAATCTAAAATTAACCCAGACAAAAATGCCGTCGGGAAACTAATCAGTATCGTGGAAATCATAAAACGTCAATTCTCTTCTCAATCCAAATTTGATATCACAAAACGGAGGAAAATGAACGAAAATGAATCATATCAAACTTCATCCTTTGACGTATTGCATCAATACAATCAATATGGTTCTTTACAAGATTTCATCTTGAATCGATTGACATCCAAAGCCCAAGACCAGGCTGATAAGCAGATTCAAATCATGAATCATCACAACCAAATCTTGGACGAGTTTTTAGATCAAGAGAGGAAAAGGTAAACTATCATTGACTTGACCTCTTCATTTCAAAATTAGCTTCATCAGTCTTCTTCGCTTACATATTTGTCTCATTGTCATGGCTAAGACCACGTCAGACACATACTCCTTATTTAAAGGTCTACTTATCACGAACTCGGATTCCTTCACTAGACAATTCACTCAATGTGTCGTAAGCTATTTGCTTTCATCTCTTTGAAAGGATTGTACTGAAAACATTTCGTAGAATCTTACTTTCCTGTTTCTTTCAACAAATATGTTCTTTAGCTATCAGGCTCCTTCACCTGACGTTCAAATTAAAACTACATCATCTCAATCACAAAACGTGGCTGTTACAGCAGCGGAATCGCTTGGAGGATTACTAGAAGATGATTGCATGATTGCACCAGTTTAATTCGAATTTAATTCATAGTTGATAGTACCTTCAAACCGTGTCGCTGTATTTTTCATGGCAGTGTTAGATTAATTACCCCTTTCAATTTGCCTTGCTACTGTATCAAGTAATATCGAGACCCTATTATCATATCCAATATTACCCACACTTTGAAATAAAACAGACCATGTTTGAGTTACTACACATCGCGTCTTGTTCAAAACCTAGTTGACTTGTTTAAAGAGAGCTTGCCAAATTCAAGGAGTGAATTGCCATGTTATTAAAATCATCTTTGAGAATGATCAATGACCGTTGTTAGTAACGTCAGATTTTGGTTTAAACCTAAAAATCAGTGTAATCATGAGAAATTAAGCCATCAGCCATAATAATCAAATGGTTGGGACCCGACCAACTACCTCAAAAAAAATGTTGGCTGGCGAAGAGTCTAGATTAACTAACTTAACTAACTTACTCTCAAAATCAGTCTTTTAATTCTTGTTTCCTATGGCCCGGTTTATGTTCGAGTTTTGAAATGTATTTTCAAAGAAAATTTTAATCTAATTTTATTCGAAATTAATCTCAAAGTCAATTCAAAACTCATACTGGACGTTTTGATTTTTTTTTTCATTTGAAATTTTTAATTATATTATTTACTTTAGCGTCTTCATCAATATTTTTTTTGAAAAGAATCTGTTGGAATCATGGCCAACGTTCCCCTGATTCTCAATTATCCGCATGCAAATATCTCCATCAAACATTCCATGCTAATCAGGACGAAGAGGACAAAATGACTCACTCCAAGTGAGCCCCAATCTCACAAATGATGATATGAATCAAACAATGGGTTGTTGAAATGCACTTCAGCATATTTTTGAGGATTTTCCAAGTCAAGCCATGACTCAAAGGTAAAAAAGAAGAACAAGTGAAGAATCCCAATTGCATTATCAGCAATTGGAGCATGAACATATGCTCAAAAGGCAACAAAGGGAAAACAACCAAGTTAATGTTGAAGCACAACAATTAAACCAAATTGAAAGATGTCTGGCCCCAAAAAAACACTGAACAAAATTGAAAAAGTCACTTTTTTGGAATGAAGAAAGTACTTGACAATTATTGGAGATGATGATAGATTTACGTATGGATTTCATCAACATGGATCGCACTACTTCGGGCTTTATTTCTTGGACCCAATTTTTCAAGACACATGAAAATTGTGAAAACAAATTTTCACTATTAAAGGATCTGTCCTTCAAGACACTTGAGAGGCAGTATGAGGCTTTAGTTGCTATCTACAAGGAATGTTTCTTAACTTACAATTCCCAACAGTATACTAATGTTCAATACATTTTAGAATATTAAAAATTCTCGTGATGCAACTGGAGGTGGTGGCTTATACATGCAACTACAGCATCATCATATGACTCTGGAGATAAGTCTAATAAATTTCTAATGGATACATTATACTAAAATAAAATAAATTACAGGTTTACAATTTGTTTAAAGAAATCAACATGAATAATTGTGGGGCAAATGAGATTGGGATAGAATCGGGAAAATTTCCTCAGACTATGAATGAGGATTATGGTGAAAGGAGTCACAAAAACATCCTGGTTCTCATGTGAGCAATAAGCAACCAAGCTGGTCAATCCTCAAGTAAAAATGGAGGATCTTCACCCAGAGAGGCCACAGGCAATTTGCTTTAAGATACAGCAAATATCTCAACTCAACAAGAAGGTAATAAGGAAACCCAACATCTTCCTGGAAGTTTGCAATCTGGTCATTGTAATTCCATAAGTCAAATATCCAGCATAAGCATGGTAACAACATGCAGAAATTGAAATTTCATGAATAACCTTAATAAAAACCTGCAAAATGTGTTGTCACCATTAATGATATTGCTACAGAAAAGCCAAGATTTAGCAGAAGAAAGAGATTTCATGAAAATATTTCACAATGAAAAAAAGGAAAATGTTGATATAGGAACAAGAAGAGGAATTTTGTCTATGAAAAACACAAATACAGGCCAAGGCACAAAGGCAACATGATAAAATGAATATGTATATGGTAGCCATGTTGTCAAAGATGACAGGTGTGCCATTGAATGAGCCTCCACCAAATTTACATATTGAAAAATGGGTATTGCAGATCTTTCTGAATATGGCTCTCTTATATTCCATTTCTATGAAACTTTTTGAAACTCATTGACATGTATTTGTTACATAGAGAATATGAAAATTAGAAAAGCACATTTACTTACCAAAATTGGAAAAATACCAGGACAAAATGAAGCTAAATCTGAAGCTTTATTTTTTTTCAAAAAAACTGCAAGGGAAAGATTTTTTAATAAATCAATTTCAAGAAAAAGGTGTAGAAGAACTGAATGAAATGGCAGAATACTTATGCCAATTAATGGTGTAAAAGTACTATTTTAAATTCAAGTGAGCCTTATGTTATAGTTGAATTTTAATCACATTAAAAGACTCGTTTAATTCTTTTCTCTCATTCCCTTTGCACTGTCAATTCAATTGTTGAGATAACTCAGAAGTTTCTTTTTTTAAAAGAGAAATTTATCTTTTGTTTTTTTTAAAACCGTTGATTCCATGATAAGTAACTTTTTAATTAGAGATACCACACACTGATAACAGTAATACAGTTTAATAGCTTTTTTGATACTTTTAAAGGTTCTTAGATGTTTATAAAATTATAGTTTATTGTTTAATATTCTATTCTATCCTATCTTCTTATACTGTGTATTGATTTAAATAATTCCAAAAAAACCCTTATCCCTAGTAAAAAGATTATGTAAAATTATCTATACAATTTTTAATTTACCTTTATGTAGAGGAACTATTGTTTTCAGTGAAAGAAGACATTGAAACATATTTTCCAACAATTCAAATTCCTGCTCCACTACACTTCTAATGTATATATAGCTTAATTATAGCTTAATAATATTCAAATTTGATAACTACTTAGATTGTAGATGAATGATCTTTATTGAATAACACTTCATCTTCATCTTGGTTATTTATTGATGGTATGAGAGTTAGAATCCTTTATGATTATCTGGAATTTCTAATTAGTAAGAAATCTGGAGGTAATGTTTACAATAAACTAATGAGATCTTTCCCAATTTGTTATTTAATAAACACTCAACTATCATTGAATGAGCTAGGTAGTCCACCATAAACCTTAATAAATAAATAAGATGAGATATTAAATCATCTCAAATATAAAAAGGTTGAATTACATTATAAAAGTTTTAAGTGAAGAAAAATCAAATTCCATCCCTTCTTATTTCCATAAGCATTCCAATTGTCATTTGGAGGTGGGTAACATCAATTACCCTGATTATCTTGGTGAGTCCTTGTTTTTGTCTGAAGGTTTCCTTTATTTCAGCCTATTCCTGTAAATCACCTGGGAAGGAAAACTAAATTACAAGAATTTGTTATAAACTTCAATTTTTTTCAAAAAAGGAATCAAATAAAATAACTAAATGATTTGTAAATAATTTAATGCAACATAAATTTCTTGAACTACTTCCTGTGAGGGTTGTTACAATGTGACTTTGCACACATTGAACACATTCCCCACCATATCAAAAGAGCTTCCATGAACTAACCTGTACAGATTTATGCCTAACTTTTCTTCAATAGTTAAGCCTCACATATCTTCTTGAAGTTAACTGGGTATATAACTCATTAATTCGAAAATTGAACAAAAGAAGTCTTTCCAGTTCATGCAAAAAAGGCCAATTAAACCATTTTAATTGTTCCACATATTAAAAACCCTTCCTTGTCTTACTTATAGCATGATAGTAACAACATCTACTTTATTTGTATGATGTTAGATAAAATGACCAGACCACCTCCAAGATTGTAATTATATAAATAATATGTTAATTATCCTTTGAGAATATAGAAACAAAAAAGGTCAAAAAAAATAAGAAGAAAAATAAAAATAAAAAATGATGAATTTTAAGGTCATTTTGGTCTGGTTAGTAAAAAAAAAATCTGAAAATTAATTTTCCAGAATAGATTATAAATTTCAAATGAATTTGAAATTAATTTACAAAAAAAAAAAAAGAAAAAAACTTTGAATTTATTTTTTAAAATTAATTTTAAAATAATTTTAAAATTTAATTGAAAACCAAAAAAATAAAATTGGGTTAAATTGTAATAATAATAATAGTCTTTTATTAATAAAAAAAAGATTTTTAATTTATTTATTTTTATTCTTATTTTTATTAATATCCCGAAATAATGATTTTAAATATATTTTGTTTTTATAATTGATCTAATTAATTTAATTGATTTAATATTTTTCTTTTTCTTTTTTGGAAAAAATTAATTTCTTTATTTTTATTTTTATTTTTATTTTTATTTTTATTTTTATTTTTATTTTTATTTTTATTTTTATTTTTATTTTTATTTTTATTTTTATTTTTATTTTTATTTTTATTTTTATTTTTATTTTTATTTTTATTTTTATTTTTATTTTTATTTTTATTTTTATTTTTATTTTTATTTTTATTTTTATTTTTATTTTTATTTTTATTTTTATTTTTATTTTTATTTTTATTTTTATTTTTATTTTTATTTTTATTTTTATTTTTATTTTTATTTTTATTTTTATTTTTATTTTTATTTTTATTTTTATTTTTATTTTTATTTTTATTTTTATTTTTATTTTTATTTTTATTTTTATTTTTATTTTTATTTTTATTTTTATTTTTATTTTTATTTTTATTTTTATTTTTATTTTTATTTTTATTTTTATTCTTATTTTTATTTTTATTTTTATTTTTATTTTTATTTTTATTTTTATTTTTATTTTTATTTTTATTTTTATTTTTATTTTTATTTTTATTTTTATTTTTATTTTTATTTTTATTTTTATTTTTATTTTTATTTTTATTTTTATTTTTATTTCTATTTTTATTTTCTTTATTTTTTAAACTTAAGGGTAAGTCAAGGTGAAGGAAGTAGAGAGAGTGAATCATGAGTGAAAAGAGATGAAAATACTTATAATAATTGAATTTTTTTTTGGTTATTGATTTATCATAATAATAATAATAATTATTATTATTCAAAAAAAAATTGATAAATATTTAGATTATGATAAAAAAGAAATTCAATTTAATTATATATCATAAAAAATTATAATTATTAAACTCATTTTTTTTAAATATTGTTTTAAAATGAGTTGACGTGGTTTAGACCCCTTTTTCAAAAAATAAAAAAATTGGTATGAAAAAATCTTAGTTAATGATTATATATTTTCAAGTAAATTAAATGATCAATTTTTTTTTATTTTTTTTTAAAAATTTGAAGAGATTAATTAAGAAGAGTTTTCTTATACTATTATATTTTATAAAAAAAATATTATGAAGTTTTGAGTAACTTTTTTGAAATTTGAGAATAAATTGCTTATCATTTGGAGCAAGAGGTAGTAAAGAATATTGTTGTAAAATTAGATGAGTATTAGATTGAGTGTGTTGTTTATTGTTTCATTATAAGCTAAATATAATATAACTGTTTTAAATTTAAAGATTGACAAAATTTCATGATGATGGAAATTGAAATGAAGTAAGGCACATTTTCTAGAAGAGGAATGGTATTTTTAATATTTTAAGAGAAATATATTCCATTAATATACCAATAATTTAACCACTAAACAACCAATGGAGCTCATATTTCATTATTAAGGTATAGCATTCAACTGAATTTCAATCTATTTCTGACTGGGACAAAATTTTTTGTAACTTGAGTTATTCATTTTGCTTGGTCTCAAGAGAGAATGTGGAATTCTGATTGTGTGAAGGTAAATGGTGGACTTCCTAGCTCAGTCTATTATTGTAGAGTGTTTTAGATATCAATAATAGATTAAGACTTAATTAGTGGGATTCCCATATTTCTATGGAGCTGAAAGAGAATTGGACATTGTGTCTATTTTTTTCAAAATTCCAATTCTTACTCCTTTATGAAATACCACAAACAATGAACATGTTTATTTCAACCCCTAATGTTGTTAAAAAAGATAAGGTAAGCTAAATAAAGCAGCTTTTAATAAGATTGTTTTGAGTTTGACCTAACAAGCTGATAGTATAAAAAGCTTTTTGTTGATCAAAGTATTGGTAAAAACACGTAAGGGGTGCCCTGGGCCCATTTTTAATTAAAAATGAAACACAATCACACCTGTATTGGGCAAAAACATGCCCAAAAGAGGTTTTTTTCCCACAATACCTCTCTAACTCCAAATTTTTTCAGATTTTTTTGCCCAGCCCCCCCAAAAAAAAACAAGCCCAAACACCCCAATAATCCACATTATCCCCACCCCAAACCATGGTTTTTTTTTTTTTGGAAAAACAGCATTACCAAAGCCATTTTGCAAAGCATTTCACACTTTTTTTTCTTTTTTTCACCCAAAGACTGCATTTTCCACCACAACAACCTGCTTTCAAGCCTCCAAATTTCCAATTTTTTACCTTCCCTCATCCATTGATCCCACATTAAAACCACTTTCTTTCACTCTTAACCCCTTCTGTTCATTCTTCACACCTTTTTTCACCTCTTTTTCACATTTTGAAAGGTTCTTACCCCATTCCAAATCCCCAAATCCCCCTTTTTTTCACTTTTACACATATTTTTCATTCAAAAATGCTCCAACCCCCCACTGAAGGTGAATTTCAGACCCTTGAGCTTCTTTGGCAACATGTGCATAATGTTTCCAGGGCTCAGGGGTATGCTGTGTCCACCTTGAGGTCCAATATGACCCACAACCAAATTGAAATATGTTGTGATAGGTCTGGCACCCCAAATCCCAACAAAAGCCCCTCCAAAACAGTCACCTCAAGAAAGCTTTAATGTCCTTTTAGACTTTATGCCAGGAAATATGCCAAGAGTACCACTTGGACTCTTAAAGTCAAAAATCCTGAACATAGCCATGATGCCACTGAAAATATCATGGCACATCCTGCTTTCAGGAAATTCAATGAGCAAGAAACATCCCAAATTTCTCAAATGTCTGAATCACTGCTCATTCCAAGGCAAATTCAGGCCCAATTATGCAGCCAGAGGGAGTCTGACAGGCCTGTAATCCTTCAAGACATTTACAACCAAGTCAAGAAAATCAAGAAAGACAAACTGCAAGGCAGAAGCCCCATTGATGCTCTTATTGAAACTCTCAAACAAGAGAATTTTGTTTGGTCCTTTGCAAGGGATTCTACAGGACACATTACCTCCTTGTTTTTCACTCACCCCCTGGCCATAAAACTCCTTCATGGCTTTCCTCATGTCATTCTTATGGATTGTACTTATAAAACCAATAAGTCCAAAATGCCCCTTTTTCATATTGTTGGATTCAGCTCAACTAATAAGACCTTTTCTGGGGCTTTTTGTTTGATGAAGAATGAAACTGAACCCTCATATACTTGGGAATTAAATCAATACATAGAAAAGGTCCTCAACAGCACCAATCTTGTACCCCCTCCAGTTATTGTTATTGACAGGGATCTGGCCTTGAAAAACTCTCTTAAGAGGCTCTTCCCAGACTCCAAAGTCATGTTATGCATTTGGCCCATCAATAAAGATGTATCTGCTCATTGCATGAAGAAAATTGGTCATGGAGCTGATTTTGAAAATTTTATGGGCCTTTGAAATCAAGTAATATACTTCTTCACTTCATTTCATTTTATTTCACTTTTTTTCTTATTATTGTCTTTATTAATGACTTTGGTCTTCATTTCTCAGCTTATGTATTCACCCACTGAAAAGTCTTTCAAAGAAAACTGGAAGAAGCTTCAAAAGCAAGTTAAAAATCCTGAGGTCTTGCAGTATTTGGAAAATACCTGGCTTCCTCTAAAGGAGTATTATGTGCCAGCCTGGACCAATCACCATTTCCACCTGGGTGTGGGCTCCGCCTCCAGAGTTGAAGGTGCCCATGCCATGGTTAAACTTTGGCTCCAAAAGTCCACTGGTACTCTCCTAGAGGTAGTCAGGGCTCTCCACATGGCATTCAGAAAACAATTTATTGAAATTATCAACAGAATCTCCAAAGAAATGATTGTCCATGTCAGGAATTTTCCTCCACACATCTGTTCCCTCAATGGCAAGGTGTCTCATTATGCTCTTCAGATTGCCTTTGAAAATTTCAAACAAAATTTCCTCCAAATGAAAAATGCACCAACAAATACAACAATTATAAAGGCATTCCTTGCAAGAATAAGACCCAAAAGGCATTTGCCAAGCGCCAAAGGCTGGAATTATCAGACTTCCATCCTCGGTGGCATTTGAATTTGCCTGTGAGGGTTTTTTAATTTCTTATTATTATTTTTTTTCTTATTAACTGATTTTATTTGTCAAATTCTTCTCAGGCTGGTTTTCAAGGTGATGATCAAAGTGTTGAAAAAGAAAGAAAGAATGAAGCCAAGAAAATATTTGAAGACATTGGGGAAGACCTGTTTCAAAGACCAATGGCAGAAATCACTCCAATACTTCAACATTTTCAAGATGTTTTGACTGGAAAAGTCCCATTTGATCAAATTCCAAAGAGTCAAGAGGATGATCAATATTATGAAGACCCTCTAGAATGAAAGAATATTCGTGGAAGACCCCAAGGAGCCAAGAATAAAAACAAAAGAGAACCTTCAAGATTTGAAATTATTGAAAGTCAATCCAAGAGAAGAGGAAGACCGCCATCAAAAGTGACCAGCACAACAACATCAAGATCCCAGTCAAATGTCCCCTCTCCAATTATGGAAGTGGACTCATCTGAAGATTCTAAAGATTCTGAGGACTCATTATCTAAATCCATCAGTTCATCAGATTCACTACCCTCAGCAACTGAATTAAATAAATCAGAAGTAACCCTTAGAAGGTCCAGAATATTGGCAATTGGAAGCAAAACCTCACAAAGAAAATCACACAAGCCTGCCACCAGTTTAAATATCTATGATGAAATTGACTTGACCTGTGAGCATTGTCAAAGCAATTATCACACAAGTGATGAATGCTCCAAGCTGTTTGTGAGTTTCTGATTCTTTTTATTGTAATTTTATGTGGTTTATTTTGATATTTATTCATTTTTTGAACTTATTTTATCAGATAACTGGCTCAGAAGACTTTCCCAAGTTTATATTGAAATACACCTTCAAGGCCATCAATGTCCAGGGTGATGGAAACTGTGGCTACAGAACAGTATCCCACTTCATTTACAAGACTCAAGATCAATGGGCTGATGTCAGAGGTGACTTGGCTGAAGAAATTCACCAAAAGCAAGACCTTTATGAAGCCATGAACACCTTAATTCCCTCAGTATCCTCTTATTTGGAAAGAATTGAATGGTATGAAGATGTTGGCCTGGCTCCAGAAAGCAAGTGGATGTCCATGCCTGACATGGGGGATCCAATTGCAAATAAGTATATAAGACCAGTTTTCTCTTATTCCACAGCCCAATCTATTTCTTTTTTCCCTTATTTCTGTCCTCCAAATGATAATCCCCCCATTTTCATCTGCTTCTTGCATAGTTGTGCTCATTTTGTTCCTTTGGACATCATCATTTCTAAAGTTTATCCAGTCCCCCCCATTACTGTGAACTGGGAGATTCATACCCAAAAACTAGCCCTGGGGTGGGCTGATAAATTTAAGAAACACAGAATGTTGTATTTGTCCAATCTTCCTCCCCCCTCTCAGAAAAAACCCACTATTTTGGAGGTTGATTCTGATTGAATGATTTTTGTATATACAATTTATGCCAATTATCCCCCTCCTCAGTCATTTTTATTGCTTAAATCCCACCTCAGTCTCCTTATTTATCAAACATGTGGAAGTTTTGTACTTGAAAATAGTCATATTACACACAAGAAAAAGAACAGTTGAAAAAAAACACTCATTGCGCCTTTGCTTGTTGTCCCACCCAAAAAATGTTTGCAATTAATGAGCTTCTGGTTCTTTATTGTCCAGATTTAACCCTTTAATTTAAAAAAAAAGAAGGACATTCATAAGTGGGAAGTTATTAAATTCACTTTTTAAAAATAGGCATATTACAATGACGGGAAAAAACATTTGAAAAAAAAACCTTTTTTGCACCTTCACTTGTCCCACCCAAAAAAATTCCCAAAATTATGGTATTCTGGTGCTTTATTATTCACATTGAACCCTTCATTTTAAAAAAAAATCAAGGAAACTCATAAGTGGGAAGAATTTAAATGAATTTTTGAAAAAAATGCCATTTTGGCATATTGGCCAAATTTGTGAAATGTGGCCCCAAAAAAAATTTTGAAAAAATTTGTGCTTATTGACATGCCAAGTTGGGAAAAATATGGCAAAAAAAATTTAAAAAAATCCTCAAAACTGAGCCTGAGGAATTTTTTTGGAAAAATCAGGTCACTTACGTGTTTTTACTAAAAGCTTACATGTGTTTACCAAAACCCTTAATTAGTTTTGTTATTAATTAACTCCATAGCCAATTTTTCCTTCAAATAAAAGTAAGGTAGCTATTTAATGCATAATTTTAAATAAGATCTTGAATAAATCTTGATATTTGTCCATGGAAATCTGTAATAAAACTGATCTCAATTAGAGTTACTAATTTACAATGATTCAATTTCAGACCTCACTAGCTATTAGATTCTTTAATTAATAAAGCGATCTTTAAAATAATCAAAATAATACTTTAGAGCTTTTAGTCAAACAAATTCAATGCGGTATAATAATTTTAAAAAGAAATTGTCTTCAATTATTTAAAAGGGGAATTTATGAACAAGTTTCTTTGAAAGCGTTAATTTATTAATAAAATAAAAAGAAAATAATTTAATCATAATTTACTATTAATCAAATATTTTATTTAATGATTTTGATTGGCAAGAAATTGAATGGATATTGAAATAATCATTTTTTAGGAAATTTTGACATTGAAAAAAAACAGAAGCATAACGAAATTAATATGATCAATGGTATATAAGAATGAGAGAATCAATAATTTCTTGAGCTATATAAAGGTTGATTTTGAAAAATAATTAGAGTCTAATCTGTAAAATTGGATTAATGTTTTACATAAGTTTAATTACAGAAAAAAAACTCATCCATTTATACTAATTGATTATTGAATATGATTTTTTAGAAGAATTTATATATATGTAAACAATCAGAGAAATAAAATCTCCCTATGTCAGCTTTTTGATATGTTAAGTTCAATTCAAATAATATCTAATATTTAATGAATAAATTCAAGCAAATTGAATTCATTTTTGTAATACCATAATCATAAATGAATTAATTGAAAAAAGATCACTAGGAATATATAAGCATTATTATGAAGAAATATGATGTGAACTCTTTAAACAAAAAATAAACAATACTTTGAGATTGAATTTTTCTGTTTGTTACTGAGAAAAGTGATAGGAACAATTGTAAGGTTTGACTATGAAACAATAAGTAAAAACTACTAATCTTTTACTTGTTGTACTCTGAATGTCCTTATAAATAAAATAAATAAGATAAAAATTATTATAATTATGGCGTAAAAAATAACTATATTATTAAAAAGTAATAATAATATAATTTATATTATAAAAAAAATGATATAATAAATAAATATATTAATATATTGCAAAGCATTTTATCATTGTTACCAACAAATAATAAAGGCGTTAATTTTTTTTTTCATAAATAAAAAACAATTGATAACAATGATATTACTAATATTAAAGTTATTTATTAATATAAATACTATTTATATTAATATAAGAATTATTAAGAGTAATAATCAAGAGAAATTATTATAAAAGAGAAAAAAACCTACTTTTCACACTTAATACAATTATTTTGAAAGATTTTATGCCAAAATAATGTAAATACAATTTATACAAACTGTATTTACAAATAAAAGTAGGGAAATTACAAATATTCTTTGATTTTTATGTGGAAATTGAGTTAAAGAGATTTTTAAACAAAAACAATTAAATAATTGATGTAATCATGTCAAGATTGATGATTATGATAAAGATGATCTTTGGTCTTTGATAATATAATAGTTTTATATATAAAGAATAAAGAAATTACCTTTTGATTTAATTATTTTAGTGTTTTTGATGCATCTGAGGGGAAAATAGAGCAATAAGAGCTCTATTTATAGTAAATACCTCCCTCCTAGGATCCTTTAGGCCTCTAGTAGACGTGTACTGATGGTATCTACTAGAAATTATCAGTATTTTCAGGTTTAATGATGATTACAACATGATCAAACCATCTTATCTCATTATTACACCATTATTTAGAGTTATCACTATAACTCTAAGCTTGAGGATGTCAAAGGCTTGGCAGAACCCCAAATTTTGTGGATTATATTAGTTTTAATCATAAACTAATAGTATTCACCAATTTTATTACTCATATGACTGTTGAGCTTAATTTAAGATTACAGGGAGTGATCATGAATGTTCAAAACTAAGCTCAAACTTTGATCCTTAATACCTTGTAAGTTTTGAATTCTACAGAAATTCAGAGAGTTAATTCTGATATCTTGGCATGTCCTTATCAAACTATCAAGAGCATTTCATTACATCATCAAAACTCTATTTTTGATGATTTTTCTTGTAGCTCATCTTTTCTGTTGAAACTCATTATTTTAAACTTCAAGCCATGATTTCAGGGGGTTATAACTTGAATATTATGATAAGAATTACGTCATTCTTCACTTATGAACTAGTAAAATCTGACGGTGTACTTTCTTTTAAGCTTGGACCACTTTCACAACAAAGTGGTTAACAGCTCTATTGATTTTAATCAATAATCCATCAAAAGCTTTAACCTTGTTTATAACTTGTGAAATAAAGCTCATATCTGTGTTCTTACAGTATTCACGTGGTGACTTTATTTTGGGTTTATCTCTCTATTCTGTATATTTCAAGAGATATCAGCTAAAAACCATGAATATATGCATTGATCAAAAAGTGCATATATTCAGCTTAATTCCTTAAGTATTAACTTGAGAGATTAGCTTTAAAATTGCCTTATGTGTGAAATGGGGAATCGAATGATACAGTTTATTTTACATGTTGTTTCATTGGTTTCTGAAATCATTAATGATTTATGCTTTTTATAAGGTATTATTACTTATAAGTCATTAAATATTGACTTTACAGATATGCCATAAAAATAGTATATGTGTATTTTACCATGAGGAATCCAATGGTGTAGTTTATTTTACATGCTTACTCATTGGTTTCTAGGTTAATTCAAGTTTTATGCCTATTTATAGCAGTTTTGTAATATTAAGATAATTATTTTAAATGTAGAATTATTTTAAATGTTTCTTGTGACCTTTTTTGGGTATGGGGTCATATCTCAAAGGTTCACATTCCCTACCACCAAAAAGGATTGTACCACAATCTGATATGTGTAATTAGCGTATCATCCACTGTCCTACCTCTTTAATAGACTTTGTTAGTCTTGAAGCTCAATAATGCTTTATTTTTCTATTATTTAGGTTTTCTTTCATGTCTTAACCTTCTTAGTAGTTTATCAGCATTTGTTATATCTTTATAAAGTAGCCATTCATATTCTCGAGTTGGATTTCTATACCTTACAAGGTATTCTATTTCTTTTTTGTTTCTTGTCCTTCTTTCTTTAAGGAATTTCACAATTTTCTTTTCTTCTCCTTCTTCCAAAGGTGGAATTTCAAGTGGGGGTTTATTTATTAGTGGAAATAGTTCCTTTTCACTTTAGCTGTAAGGTTTTATCAGACTTGCAGGGAAAGTTGGGTGTTTCTTCATTAATTCACCCGTGAGTTCCAATTGCACAGAATTGGGTCCATGACATGCTTTTATGATAAATGGTCCTGCAAAGGAATCTTTCAATTTCTTTGGTCCTTTTATGTTATTAAAATTAAGCGTTGATACTAGGACCAAGTCTCCTATTTTGAAGTCAGGTGGTTTATGACTTTTATCCCATCTTTCTTTTGCATACATCTGTTTGCATGGTGTCTTTATTTGTCAAGAATTATCTTAAAGCTGCTTGCTAGTGGATGTATATCCACTAAGTACTTTTTGAGGGTATCATAAGGAATTCTTGGATTACAACATTTTTCTAGCATTGCTGGTGTATGCCAGTTCAAGGGCTGGTATTAGTGTACACCAATCATGGGTAAAACCATCAGATTATTTAAATTCTAGTCCATAAGCACAGAACCTTCTGATCATGTCCTCCAAGGTTTGTATCATCCTTTCTGCTAAACCATAAGTTTGAGGATGGTAAGCTGTTGAGAATGATAATTTTGTCCCAAACAAGTTATGGAAATTTGTCCATAATGCTGAAGTGAACTTTGGGTCTCTGTCACTTATGATATTTTGGAATAAGCCTGTGAGGCTAATGACTTTATTCCATATAATTATGGCTGTGTCCATAGCTGTGTCATCTTTGTGACATGGTAGGAGCATGGGAGTTTTGATACACCTGTTAACTAAGACTAGGCATGCATTATAACTTCTGTCTCCTCCTGGAGGTAATGCTGTTACCCAATCCATATGAACTATTTCCCAAGGAGATTTTGGTTCTTGGATTTAGATCATCATTCAAAATTTCTTTCCTGTGGCTCTGTTGGATTTTTGGCATCTTTCACAGGTTTGGCAGTATTCTGCAACATTCTTCCAATTTGGCCACCAAGAGCAGGTTTTTACCCTCCCTAGTGTTCTATCTTCTGAGAGATTTCCAGCTGCAACACTATCATAACACTCATGTAAGATAGTGTATATTAGAGTTCTATCTGTTAAGGCAATAACACATGTGTGTTTTGTTCTATGGTAGAGGATTCCATCAAGGAGGTGGAATCTTCCTTCATCATATTCCTTTTTCCATATTTCATCTAATTTTGATGAAAGTGATGGGTCTTTACAGTCTTTTGTCAGAAGTTGGTTTAGGATATGGCAATTATTATCTATCTTATAGCTTTATTTAACCTGGTTAAAGAATTCTGTGCCAATGTCTGGAACACATATTCCTTCTATATGGCGCTCCTCCTGTGGTACTCATGCTGGATTTTCAGGGGTATTTGCTAGAGCCCATATGCTAAGACCATCTTAATTTTTATGGATATTACCAGATTTATGAGCAATAGTCATATTTCCTCTATATTCTTGGATAGCATTTTTCCATCTTAGCATATGTCTATTTGGAGTTTTCATACTTAATACAGATTTCACAGCATTACATTCTGTAATGACATCAAATACTGTTCCATCCAAGTAATAGTGTAATTTTTCTAAAGCCCACACTAAGCAGAGGCATTCCATTTGGCTTGCTCCATATCTTGCCTATGTTGGCTTTATTTGTCTTGAAATAAAACAGATTGGTCCTTCCACTGATTTATCATTGATGATTTGTGTCTGGTGTAGTGCAGCACCTAGTCCTTCTCCACAAGCATCAATGTAACACTTAAAGGGTATTTTCCAATCTGGCATTAGAAGAAATGGGGCATTTGTTAAGGAATTTTTCAATTATTCATATGCTTTGACTCTTTCTTCAGTCATTTTATAGACTGTTTGTTGGACACATAGTTTATACAAGGATTTGGCAATTTTTGCAAAGTCCTTTATATGCTGTCTACAGTAACCAGGTAATCCTAGAAATGATTGCATTTCTTTTTTGGTTTGAGGCATTGGATTAATTAGTACTGCTGCTACTTTATTCTTGTCTATGCCTAGACTAAGTCCAGGTACAATGTGTCCTAGTGATTTTAGTTCACTATATGCAAAATGACACTTTTTCAAGGAAATTCGCATATTCACTTGCACTATTTTTTGTAGTACCCTTTCTAGTCTTGTGAGGTGATTTCTCCAAGTTTCTTAGCAAACTATGATATCATCAATATAGATAATTAACCATCCTTCTGATAATTCTTCAGGAAATATGGTATTCATCATCCTTTGATAATGAGAAGGTGCATTCTTTATACCAAATGGCATTCTTAAGTAATCAAAAATTTCACAGTGGACTAATATCCTTAGTAGCTTCTTAACATTGTCTGTTAAAGAATTTTGATGAAAACCCCTTAGAGCATCCATGGCTGTGATGAACTTACCTTGTGACAATTGTGTCAATGTTTCATGGATTCTGGGTATTGGATATCTGTCAGGAATGGTATGGGTGTTTAGGGCTCTGAAGTCCCCTATCATTCTTGATTTTACATTATGCCAAGCTATAATGAAAGGTGTAGTGACTTCTACCTGTTCATTATGTCCTACTTTTCTTAATATTCCAAGGTCCATTAATTATTTAATGTGTGCCTCCAAGGCTTCTCTAGCCCTTGGAATAGGTGGGTAAGGTTTTTCCACATTAAGAATTATATCTACTTGATGCCCAATTATGGCACCTAGTGGCTCTTTGTCAGTTGCAAAGGCATTTTTGTACTTAAATAAGAGGTCAATAAATTTTTCTTTCATTTTTTCTGTTAAATCTTGATTGATTTCTGCCTCTTTGAGTTGTTCAGATCTAAAAAGTTCTTTTTTCTGGACTTTTTCCTTCATTCTTAATAACTGTAATTTGTTTTTTGTTATTTAAGAAGCCAAACTTTTGTCTTTTGTTGTCTCCTATAGTAAAATATCTGTCTTTTTGGTTAGAGATATCTATACCATAGATTGACAAGTAGTCATTTCCAAGTATAAAGTGATTACTAGTACAGTTGTCCATTACCAAAAACTCTACTTTAATTCTGACACATTGTGAAGGGTGAGGAAAAATGAGTGTTAAGTCAATTATTCCAAGGGGCTTCATGCTCTCACTTGCACTACTAAATTTGACCCCTTGTATTGGTATACGTTTCTCTTGCCAATATGAGATAATTGTTTTTAAATAACTTTTACCAACACAGGTACAATATGCTCCTGTATCCAAGTTCACTTTTGCCTCTTGGCTATCAACCATGACAATACTTATACTTGATTTTCCAGCTGTATATCCCATTCCCTTTGCAGGTTTGGTTCTATACAGTTTGGAATCTTGCACATTTGTCAGGTTTGTGTCAGATGTTCCAGCTTGAGGTAAGTTTGATTTAACATCTAGTACTTCATATATTATATCAATATTATTAATTTGTGCATTAATTACATTAATCTCATCACTTTCAGAAGTTTCTGACTCTTCTTTTTCTCTTTCAGAGTCAGACTCCTCTTCTTTGTCATTGTGGTTTTCTGTTTCCACAATTTCATTGATTTTTGCCTCTTTGAGGCAGTTCTTGGCTAAGTGTCCAATACCCCCACATTTGTGGAATTTCCTTTGCTCATTGTTCATGGATGTATTGGATTTAAAAGATTCTTTTTGTTTATCTTTTTTAAAAAATTGTTTATTTGGACTTTTAAATTCCAATTTTTTCCATGTTCTGCCAATTTTTGTTCTTGTCACTATGTCTTCTAGTGTATTTATATACTCTTCTGTGGAGCATGGTTCTATAAACCTGCTTGTTAGGGCATGTTCTAGCTCTCCTTCACATTTCTTAAGTATTTTCATGTGAACCATCTTTTGTGACATTTCTGGGTACAGTGCATTTAGTCTTTCAACTTGCTTTAAGAACCAAGTTAAAGGTTTGTATTTGTCTCGGTCAAAGAAAGAATTTTCAAATGCATTTTCTATCTTGTACCTCCAGGAATCATTTTCCCACTTGGTAATTATTTCTTGTTTTCACCAAGACCAGGTATTTTTGCCATTTGTTTGTCTTATGCCATAATACCATATTTTTGCAGATTTCTCAGATAGTTAGTGAAATCTGGCAGTGATTAATTCATCTGGTATGGCATAATCTTCTTGTAACATGTCAATTGTTTTAATAAATGACATATGGTCATATTCACCTTCTCCTGTGAATATTGGCCATTCTTTCAATTGAGGTGCTTCTTTTATTAATACTTGATTATTCTCTTGTTGACTCAAGTCTTTAATAAAAGAATTTTTTATCTCCTATTTTGGCTTAACAGGACTTCTTATATGAGAAAATGGGGTTGATAACTTTGGCATATTTAAGTGAGCCACATTCATCTTATCCATTTTTTCTGGAATAAGTCTTATTTCACTTTGAATGTCATCATTCAGATTCATTCCTGCTTCATCACTCTTTTCTACATTCTCTAAGAGTAATTTTTGGTGTGATGAAGTCTTTTCTTCACATTTTTCTACAGAAATACTTAATTTGTTCAGCTTTTCTGTAAGATTATCAATACTCACGTCATAATTGATTGTCAAAGTTTTTTCTTTGATATCACTTATTTAATTGTACAACTCTTGTTGTCCTTGTATTAATTTTTGAGTATTATAAATTAACACATTTGGTTTATTGTTTTCAACTATAAATTTAATGTTATCAATTTCTTTTTTATTTTGTACAACAATTTTTGTCAAAGATGATCAGCTATTATTTATTTCTTGAAAAGATAATAAACTATTTTTAATGTCTTTAAGAGGTAAAATACTGTTTTTAAGCTCTGTTAAAGTATTTACAACATCAGGAGATAAGGTTATTTCTTTGAGAAATGGGGTTGTCTCATTTTTTTCTCCTCCTTGTCTTCTAATTCCATCAAAGTTCTGGCCATGTTGGAGACATTGTCCATGGCATCTTTTTGGATTTTTGAAATCCTGTAGCTTGGGGAATATGGTTTCCTCCAATTCTTTTTCTTGTTCTTCTTCCCTTCTTGGGGAGGTTGGTTGACTTGAGGCTTTCTGGTAGAAGCTACTGGGGCTTCTTCCTTGCTTGTCTCCCTCTTTTTGGAGTGGTACTCCTTGATCTTTTTGATTTGAGGCTTGGGTGACAATGTATTCCATCCATTGGAGTATACCACTATCTCCTCCTCTGTGAGGCGCGCTTTGAGGAGTTTCCATGAGTTCATCACTCCTTGGTGTATTTGGGGAAACATTTCCCAATCTTTTTCCTTGTACACTGTGTAATACCGTTTGTATTGGCTCATGTATATGTCTATTTGAGCCCTATGAATATGGTTTGTCCCTTTTGGAGTTACTCATACTTAGTTCCAATTCTGGTTCAAAAATCATGGGCATATCTGGGACTTTCCTTTGGGATATGGCACTTCCTTGTGTGGATTCTGTTCCACTGGGAATTTTGCTCTTTCTTTTCCCTTTGAAGGGATAAACTCTACTTCTGAGTCCAACTCCATCTGATTGGATGGAGTATTGGGAGCCTCTTCTAGTAGTCATAATAAGGAATAAAAAAGTTTTAGAGCAAGAATATCTCTTTATTGCAATTTGAAATGAGGTACTCACCTTCAGAGTCCTGAATAGTGGGTCCTGGAAAGACAAATTTCTTAGCTTTCTTTTTCTTAGTGACAACTGGTGTTGGGGATCTTTCACAAGTTTCTTCCACTAATCTTTCAACAGTGGTCTGGTTATCCTCTGCTGGGTTGTCTGTAAACACTAAAAAAGACAAATAAATATAAGTCTTTTTGTAATAAGTGATACTTTTATCAAGATATGGAAATTGTCCACATAGAAATTGCTTTTATATCTTAAGATGAATAAAATTAATAAATAAAGAGATGAAAAGTGAATGAAAAGAACTTTTTTATTGGTTTTTAATATCTTTATTTTTAAAGAATAAAATAAACAATGAATATGATTCTATTATTAACTTAATTTATAATATAAAATATCTCTTTTAATCACTAGAGTCACTCAAAGAAAGTTCTTGCAAGTCTAAGGATGTGAAAAACCACGTGTAAGACAGTACAATTGCTTTCCAAATGCCTCAATAGCTTTTAAAATAAATTATTTCTAAAATTATTATATAATTTTATAATAATAATTATAATTTATTTGATAAACCAAATTGGAATCTTTTTTAAAGGTCTTTTGAATTCAATATCATGGCCAGACCCCCAAATGTAAGGTTTGACTATGAAACAATAAGTAAAAATTACTAATCTTTGACTTATTGTACTCTGAATGTCCTTATAGATAAAATAAATAAGATAAAGATTAACATAATAATAAAGAATTATTATAATTATGGTGTAAAAAATAATTATATTATTAAATAAATATAATAATATAATGAATAAATGTATTAATATATTTAAAAGGACGTTATTATTGTTACCAGCAAATAATAAAGGCGTGAAATAATTCTTTTATAAATAAAAAACAATTAATAACAATAATATTACTAATATTAAAGTTATTTATTAATATAAGAATTATTAAGAGTAATAATAGAGAGAAAATAACCTACTTTTAACACTTAATATAATAATTTTGAAAGCTTTTACGCCAAAATAATGTAAATACAATTTATACAAACTGTATTTACAAATAAAAATAGGGAAATTACAAAAATTCTTTGATTTTTACATGGAAATTGAGTTAAAGAGATTTTTAAACAAAACAATTAAACAGTTGATGTAATCACGTGAATATTGATGACTATAATAAAGATGATCTTTGTCTTTGATAATATGATAGTTTTATATATAAAGAATAAAGAAATTACCTTTTGATTTAATTATTTTAGTGTTTTTGATGCGTCTGAGGGGAAAATAGAGCAATAAGAGCTCTATTTATAGTAAATACCTCCCTCCTAGAGTCCAGTAGGCTTCTAATAGACATGTAATTATAATATCTACTAGAAATGATCAGTATTTTAAGGTTTAATGATGATTACAACATGATCAAACCATCTTATCTCATTATTATGCCATTATTTAGAGTTATCACTATAACTCTAAGTTTGATGATGTCAAAGGCTTGGCAGAACCCCAAATTTCATGGATTTTATTGGTTTTAATCATAAACTAATAGTATTCACCAATCGTATTACTCATATGACTGTTAAACTTAATTTAAGATTACAGTGAGTGATCATACATGATCAAAATTAAGCTCAAACTTTGATCCTTAATACCTTTTAAGTTTTACATGCTACAGCAATTCAGAGAGTGAATTCTGATAGCTTGGAATGTTCTATTTAAGCTTCCAAGATAATTTCATTACATCATAAAAACTCTATTTTTGATGATCTTACTTGTAGCTCATCTTTTCTGTTGAAACTCATTATTTTAAACTTCAAACCATGATCTCAGGATGTTATGATAAAAGATACCTAATACTTCGCGTATAAGCCAGTAGAATCTGAATGTCTACTTTGTTTTAAGCTTGGACTACTTTCACAACAAAGTGGTCAACCGCTCTATTGATTTTAATCAATAATCTATTACAAGCTTTAAATTTGTACATACCTTGTAAAATAAAGCTCATATATGTGCTCTTACAGTAACTACGTGGTGACTTTTTTTTTGGTTTATCTCTCTATCTTGTATATTTCAAGAGATATTGGCTAAAAACCATGAATATATGCATTGACCAAAAAGTGCATATATTCAGCTTAATTCCTTAAATATTAACTTTAGAGATTAGCTTCATAATTGTTTTATGTGTGAAATGGGGAATCCAATGATACAATTTGTTTCACATTCTGTTTCCTTGGTTTTTTTATTACTTATAAGTCATTTAATATTGACTTCACAGATATTCCATAAAAATAGTATATATGTACTTTACCATGAGGAATCCAATGGTGTAATTAATTTCAAATGTTTACTCATTGATTTCTAAGGTAATTTAATATTTATGCCTATTTATAGCAGTTTTGTAACTTTAAGATAATTCTTTTAAAGGTATAATTATTTTAAATACTTCTTGTGACCTTTTTGGGTATGTGGTCATATCTCAAAGGTTCACAACAATTGTGAAATACTGTTTCAAAGTGGTCTCAAATTTTAAGTGATTCAGTTCAATGATATCTTACAAATTTTGAAATATGTTAATCTTCATTATTTAAAATTTTAACTCAAATTTCTTTTAGCTCAATGTCATAATTTACAAAAGATTTTCTTCTTGATTTTCATAATTTATGTTTTGATTCATTAAAATAGATTGATATTCCAACTCTATACTCATCAAGAATTCAATTCTTTATCATTAAAAAATCACAAATTGTTTTTAAAATAAAAGTTCTTAGTGTTTTCATTTCATTTTCTTTCTACTTAAATGAATGAATAGCTTGTTTGAATAAAAAAGTTGAACATGTAATTAATCCATAGCTTCTTAGAAGAACCATTTCATTACCTTTTTAATGTGAGGTTTAGATATCTAACAGCTAAAATGATTACCTAGCTGTACATTATGATTTTAAATATTGATAAACACAATTGTCATAATATCTTACTAATATTTTAAATTCTTGAGTAAAAATATTGTGAATAGATAATTCATTTATGTAAAACAATTTCAGTCACTTTGTAAATTATTAAATGTAGGAGTTTCCATTTCCAAATTTATAAAGATATTTTTACAAAGTCACTTTTGAAAATTCTTATGATAAGGGGAAATTTAACTCACATTTCACCAAAAAGAATATATTTACCAGTTATCCTCCTGTTTTTTTTTTTTTAGAAATACTGACTATTTGATTAAATATTTTTTATCTATTAAGGGAAAATGATAAGCTTTATTTTTTGAAGTAAAAGAAAAAATAAATCAAATTTTAATTTCCACTGATTTCTACATAGTAAACCTCCATTAATCTCACTAAAAGATTAAACATTTAACCAAAGTAGTATTCATGGCTAATTAAGATATTATGTATGTGAGCCTTGAGGTATATATTAAATAACTAAGTCAGCCACAATAAAGTTAAAGTTAACTTTTGAACAATGCATAACCCATAAGTAATGCATATACTCAAAATCCATCATTTTTCATTTAAGAAAAGATGAATAACTTATTTGAGGGTAAGTTAATCCATGGATTTAAGGCCAGATTTGGATTCTGCACAAAGGTCAATCTAGGGTAGCTTCATATAGTGAATAAGCTTAAATTAACTATATGAGGTGGTAATATGGAAAATACCTCAACACCGCATAAAATAATTGTGGAAATTCTTGTTTTTCTCAATTTAATGCCAAAATAATGGGAATGTGAGAAATCCCATGTTCCATATACACTGATATGAGTGTTATGCATGTTTGTGGAACTTAAAAACACAGCATTCTTACTTCAATTTTTGTTATACCCATAGTGGATATCAGTCTTGAAGCCTGAATTACTATTTTTGATGTGAAAATAGCTAAGGGGGACAAAAGACATCAAAGAGAGCCAGGGTACCCAATTTATGAGGCCTCTGAGGTGTGGAAATCTCTAAATCTTGGATCCATGGCTGATGATGGCCCAATTAGTATACTAAAGCCTTTTGAGAACTTGATGACCAAGTTAAAGTCCCATTAAATCATAAGAAAATTGCAAATAAGCTGCTATTTTGACATGTCAAGGAGGTAAAGAGCAGCTCAGACTCCTGTAACCATGTCAATTTTTAATTATTTTACATGGATAAGTCTTGAAAGAGTAATTAAAACAACTTTTAGACTAGTATCCATTCATTTACCTCATGGCAACCCACTATGCTGTGCTATTTGCAATTCCACATATAAATAAGGTAAATGCTTCAAAAATTCATTAAAAATACAATTCTTAATGAATATTTCTGAAACTTTATAGAAATGTTAAGAATGGTATCATACATGTAAAAATCAAAAATAATCATGAATTCATAGTTAAAATTGAAATTTTTACTTACAGTCTATTTTTGATGATTTCACATGAAACACTGAATCTTCAAAAATTCACAGAAAATACAACCTGTGATGAAATTTCCAATTAAATTGATTACTTTGAGAAATTAATTCTTATTTTAAATTAAAAGAAGAATTTAAGTTTTTACTCCTTTTATTCTTAACCATAAATGGGTTAGTAGTCACATAAAAGACTTAACCAAGTAATTATGATAATATTACATGACAACAGATGATGCAATCAATAATACAAAGAGGATATTGTTGTCTCAATAATTTGTTTATCAGCTTTCTCCATGGAATGCCTCTGTGAGCTTTTATTGACTTAAAAGAGGCCTCCTCTTTCTGCTTTTTCCAAACCATCTTATTATCCAATTATATCTTTAGTACCAACAAGTGAGTATTAGTCAAATCTTTTCTTAAGTGTTTCAATTGTTTCAGAATAAATCAGAAAGCCATTTAGCAATAGAAATATAGTATTTAAAATAGTATTCAACATTTAAAATACCAGTTTGATCCTTTAAATCCACAACTAATATGTCAAAATCACTCTTCCCATTCTTTACAAGGTATTATTGGAGTATTAGTGAGTTTTTTGTTTGATTCTTAATGTTTTTCTCTAGTAATAGTTTTATTCAAGAATTATTTTGATAATTATTCTTGAAAAAGATAATTATATATTCAAATAATTTTATTATTAAATACTTCTTGTAATTTATTTTTGTTGACAATTACTTCTTACTGTTATAATTACTAGTAGTGTATAGCAAGTTAAAGAAATAATTATGTAATTAACTATTTAGTTTTGGTTATAATTGATTTATTGATTATATTTCATAAGAAAATTAATAGTACTGTTTATTTATAGTAATATCATCAACAGTTTCATAGACACATCTTACATTTGGGGCCTGGCCATGTTTTTTGAACCTTGTAACCTCAATTAATGTATTTTTAAGCTCCAAGATATATTTACTGTAATAAATTTTCTCTTTGAATTTGAAATTGAAATTGCCTTATGAATATTTTTCCATTGAGAAATTTGATTTAATCTTATATTGTTTTACACATGGCTTTTTCACATCAAAAAACTTATAGAAATTTTTCTTTGAGTTTCTCTGAATTAGATTTTGATTTGAAATCCTAAGTTTTATTTTATTTTTCCTTAAAAATGATGATTTTTTTAATATATAAAAAAAATAACAAATTTATAAAAAAATCTTAAAAAACCTTAAAAGTATAAAAAATAAATTTCTTTTATCAAATTTCCCTCTAGTGTCTATAGTCAAGTACATTACAGCTGGTAATAATCTCAGTAAGAGATACATTACCAGTCCCGAATCTTCAGAAGAAGAATCTGAAGAAAGTATTGAAAAGCAAATTTCTAGAAGAGGAACTTTATTTAAAGCAGAGATATCCAAAAAAGCACCAAAAGGTGTGTTTTCTTTGTCTTTATTCTTTATTTTCTCTCATATTGACCTGAAAATGGTGCATACCAGAAATGGAAGCAACTATTAACTCCAAAAAGATGGATATGGATAAGGAAGAGGCAATACCAGGACCAGATCTGGCAGGTCTTCCTCAAGAAAGGCACATTTAGAGGATTCCAGAGTTTCCCCCCTTCCCCAAGGTCTGTACCAACAACCTTTGACATTAACTCTGAGCCTGAACTAATTCAAGGTAATTTTTGAAGGGTTGAATCACTTCCGAGTGGAATTCATAGAGATATACCAGTCACAGTACAAAAAATAGTACAGAGAAGCCAAGGAAGAGGAGTAGGTAATTTTTCCAAGCCTTCAGCAGGGGCCATGAGCTCCTACTTACACATCAAGAGATTTCTGGGTCAGGAGAAGACCATAGAGCTAACAGGAGGATGGAGTCCCTTTTCCTTCAAGGACAAGACTAAAAAAATAAATAATTGGCTAAAGAACAAAAGTATTTTATCCATAGACCAGAAGAAAGAGTTGGAAACCACCCCAGCTTTGGAGAAAGGAGGACCAGTAGCATCAAAAAGTTTCAAACCAGCTCCAGAACAGCCCAAATACAAGCCCAAAGGACTTCAAAAGAAACAGGGAGGTCCCAGAAACAATCAAGGAAAGGGAAAAGGCAAGGCCAATTGGCACAGAACTTGGCCACAAGGGTACAGGATTTCCAAATTGGAACCTTCAGCCATGGAAAGTGTGTTCAATATGGCCAGAAATCTTATGGAGTTCACAACCAAGGAACAGGAAAGGATTAACAGGACTTTTCCAAGAAAATGATAGATGAAATTAGATATGATAATTCTATTATTGATTTAACATTTAATAAAATTGAAACATAATTAAAGAAATATACATCAAATATAAATGACTTAAAAAACATTGACAGAACTTTCACTGAATGGTTCAAAGTAACAAATTCCAGAATTGAGTCATTTTCCAATACATGTGACAGCATTGAGAGTAAAATTTCAAGTACAAAATGATTACTTGGAGGATCTTTTCATTAGTCACCTTAATGAAAGACTTAAAATTCTAAGCAATCATGTTTTAGAAAGACTTGATAATACCAATCTTTTTTCCACAGATTTGGCAAGAAGTGACAGTGAAAGGAGCAATTTAAAGAATGAGATAATTGCACATGTGGATCAAACTCATAAGAATTATGAACCAAATGCACATATTCCCAGGTATTCCACACCTTTAACTGAAGAAAAACTCTCTGTGACTGAAATTTTAATCCCTTTTCTAGGAGAAAATGTAATCTCTGCAAGAGATATTTTCAAGCTAGAAGAATGGGAAACATTCTCTGGTGAAGGTGAATAGAACCATATTGAGTTCATTAGAACAATTGATATGTTTCAAGAAGATTTTTATATACCTGTTGAAATGATAGTGGGAAAATTACACTCCTTGTTTACCCAAACTGCAAAGAAATGGTATTACAAGACAAAACAAGAACATGGTAATCATGATTGGCTTTGGTGGAAATCTGGAAAAATCACCAAACAGGCCAAATATTCATGGAGATTTAGAGTGAAAAATGTTTTTAAAAATGCCATCCTTAACTCAGAAAAATATAAACCTCTTACTTGGTTCCTCAAAAAGAAAGAAATATTATCTGCTTTACACCAAGATATGTGTGACTCAATGATTAATATGATGATATTAAGAAAATTTGGAGGAGAACTAGAGAATGATATCAAGGGAAGATGTTTAGAACCCTGCTAAACAGACAACTATATTAATGCAATGGAAGATATCATTAGTAGGACAAGAATTGGTAAAAACTGGACTAGAAACCCTATGGAGTCCAAAATAGTTCCACAGAACTCTAGAAAGGATAGAAAACCTGAAAGACCTGTTTTAAATTGTCATAAATGTGGAAACACTTCAAATTTAGCCAAAGAATGTACCAAAAAGAGTACAATCAATGAGGCTGAAGTCATTAAAGAGATTCAGTGTGCTGAAGAGAAAGAAGAATCTGTCCAAGATTCTGAAATCTCTGAGGACACACCAGCAGAGGAATATCCTATTTAAAACATTACATCTTTCTTGAAAGGAACTTAAGTCCATACTCACTTGCCACAATATAGTGAAGATTTCTAAAACCTGATAAATACCCAGGATGCCAGAATGTGTAAGAGTTAACATGCTAGAGTAAAATGTTGCACCGCTGGAGAATCTTGTATTACATCAATCCTGATGAATGATGTTGAAGCCAAAGTCAACTTGTACACAGGATTAATTTTCACTTGTGTGGGCAGAGAATACCTTCAATTCATTCTTCCTGAATGGAAAAACATCTATCACCAATAGAAGGTGTGCAATTTAGTAGTTCCAGTAATAGTATGTACCCTTTGGGAATATTGGATACTAATATTGTGTTGCCACACCCTGCAGGAAGTGAGAATGAAGACAGAGATAGTAGTAATGTGAAATTTTACGTCTTAGAATATCATTCTTGTCAACTATTACTTGAATATATATGGTATTGACATCAATAACCATAAAGATGGATATTTTACAATTGGAGAAAACAAAAGACAAAAATTTGCTTTTTCCAATATTCCAAAGCAAATATCAATAAGATCTTCAAATAAAGATAAATATAAGGAGGAATTTGTGACAAATCAACTTTGTGAAGCAAAGGTTAATCCAAAATTCCCATCCAAGATGAGGAAAGAGCTTATCAATGTGTTATACACATATAAGAATGCATTTGCTTTAGATAATAAGCCATTAGGTGCTATTAAAGGGCATGAAGTTGATATTAATCTTAATATTGACAGAACATACCCTACAGTAATTAGAAGACCAGCTTACCCAGAAAGCCACAGAGCTAGAAAAACTTTGGAGAAATATATCCAAGAGTTAATGGAACTTGGTGTACTAAGAAAATTAGGCCATAATGAGGAAGTTGAAGTGAGAACTCCTGTTATTATTGCTTGGAATAATGTCGAATCAACAATGGTTGGAGATCTTAGAGAATTAAATACCTACACAGCTCTAGATAGGTATCAAATTCCTAGAATCTAAGGAAATTTGACCCAATTATCCAGAGCCAAGTACATAACCTCCATGGATGCATTGAGAGGCTTTCATCAGCATTTTCTGACACCCAAAGCCAATGAATTACTGAGAATTATCACTCACTATGGTGTTTATGAGTATCTTGGAATTCCATTTGGTATTGAGAATGTTCCATATCATTATAAAATAATGATCAACACCATCTTCCCCACAGAATTATTTGAAGGATGGCTCATTATCTATATTGTTGATATAATTGTATTTTAAGACTCATGGCCTTTGCACCTTTAAAGACCTGCAAGAGTACTTGAAAAAGCTTCAGGAGTGAATATGAAGAGTTCACTCAAGAAATGCAATTTTGGCTTTGAACAACTTAAAGCTTTAGGACATATTGTTTCTGGTTTGAGCTTGGGTATTGACAAAAATAAAGTTGCAGCAGTGTTACTTAATCCAATACCCCAGAATAAGAAGGAAATGATGTCTTTTCTTCAATTTTCCAGTTATGAAAGGCAACACATGAAATATATTGCAATTATAGCCAAGTCACTATATAATCTGTGATCAACAGACGGTAAGTATTTGAGATCACACAGGAAAGAATTCATTCTTATTAGAAGATAAGGAAAGCTCTTACAGAAGCACATTTAATCATTATAGCAGAATGGAATATAACTATTAAACTGTACATTGATGCATGTGGAAATGGACTAGGGGCAGCCCTTCAAAAACTCCAAATTATTGATGAAAAACCCACAGAAGGACCATTCTGTTATATCTCAAGACAAATCAAACCAATAGAAGCCAGATATGGTGAAAGCAAAATGGAATTTTTACTCTTGGTATGTGAACTTTAGAAATCAAAGTATAATCTTGATGGAAGTGTTTTTGAGGTGATAACTGACTTTAATACCATGAAATCACCCAACAGACATGGGTTGAGATGGAAAACAGCCATTCAAGGATATAGAGGTAACATGACTATAGTTCATAAATCAGGGAATATAAATACAAATTCTGATAGACTTAGAAGGTGGGAATTCGCCAATACTCTTCATAAACCAGCTTTTGTGATTTTAGAAGCAGAACCACAGAGTTTAATTGAAGGCATTAACATAAATGATGTTGGTACTGAATTCTTTGAAGAGGCCAAATAGTCTTATAAACAGAACAAGAATTACCATATCTTGACATCCTTTCTGGACAAATACTGTAAAGACACAACTTTAGTTAATTCCCTGGATAAAATAAGGAAAGATTCCTACTATGAAGGAAGATTTCACTTGTTTGATGGAATAATTTACCACAGAACCAAACATTCTTGTCTAATGAAATTATGCAGTAGATTGATTATTAATACTATGCTTCATGAATGTCATGATAGCATTTATTATGGACACCTTTCAGAGGACAGAACACTTCGAAGAAGTGAAAAAGTGTTCATAGTGGACAACTTGGAGAAAAGAGACCATTGAATACTGCCATACCTGTGACAGATGCCAAAATGCAAATAGGAGTACAGGAAACAAAATTTTGAATTATGATCCATATTCAAGAACCAAAATACCCCCGGAAAGTTGTTCACATGGATTGGGTCACAGAACTTCCTCCAAGTTGTGAAAAAGGTTATGATTATTTTCTAGTAATCGTAGACAGATACAGCAAAACTCCCATATTATTACCATGTCATAAAGATGACACTGCTATGGATACAGCTCCTCTCCCATTTAATAGAGGTATTTCTCATACAGGGTTATTTAGGAATATTGTAAGTGACAGAGACCCCAAGTTCACATATGCACTTTGGACCAATATTCATAGATTTTTTGGGACCAAGTTATCATTTTCTACAGAATATCAACCTAAAACTGATGGGCTAGCAGAAAGAATGATTGGAGCTTTAGAAAAAATGATAAGAAGATTCTGTGCCTATGGATTAGAACTTGAAGACTCATATGGCTTTACCCATGACTGGTGCACTATAATAAATGGATTATAGCTGGAATATAAGACATCAGTTCATTCTTCCACAGGTCAAACTCCTGCTATGTTAGAGAAAGGATGGAATACAAGACTCCCAGAAGATACACTGAGGAAAAACTTAATTGGCATCCATCCTACAGCTTACAGATTCAAAATTATGCTTGATAGAGTGAAACACCATGCAAAAAAAGCATGAATGACACTTTTGACTATGCAAAGAAGAAGTGGGACAAGAGTCATAAAGTACCAGACTTCAAAGTAGGATACTTAGTTCTGGTTTCAACCTTGAATATTACTAATATCAAAGGCCCAAAAAAACTCAAATATTCTGATGTAGGAGCTTTTGTTATTGTTTCCCTACATGGAACCAATGCAGTTCAAGTGGAATTGAGTGGTTAATTGGAAAATGAGAACCCCACCTTCCCAGTAAGCTTGATAAAACCTTATCAACTAGCTGATAAAGAGTTATTTCCTTCAAGGAACCCAACTCCTTTAACTGTACCACCTGTGTAACAGAATAAAGACAAAAGGATAAAGATCATAAGTAAAAAAAGGAGACTTAGGGACCAAAATCAAAGAGAATATCTTGTCAGATATAGAAACCCAGTACATGAAGATAAATGGCTGGAAGAATCAGACATACCTGACTCAGATAAAAATTTAATAAGATTTATGCATGAAAGAAGGCTACAAGCATGAATATTCCTAGAAATGTGATTTAAATGAATTGATCTGAGTAATATAAAGAGGTTTGAAAGTGAAAATTAACCCCCTTTGGGGTATTTTTCTTTTTTGATATAATGAATAAAGTTGTAGTAAAATTTGATTCTTTTGTGGGAGGTAATTTAAGCCTTGAGGTATCCTTCAAATACCCAGATAGGCCACAATAAGGATAAAACTAACTTTTCAACTATGCATAGCACATATGTCATGCATTTATTGCAAATTAATCATTTCTCATTTAAAGAAAGATGAATAACTTTTTTGTGAGTAAGTAAATCAATAGATTTGAGGGAAGATTTGGATTATACACTAAAATTAACCTAGGGTAGCTCCATAGAGTTAATAAGCTTCAATTAACTCTATGAGGTAGTAATATGGAAAATGCTTCAACACCAAATAAAAGAATTGTGAGATGTTTTGTTTTTCTCAATTTCACACCAAAAAATGGGAATGTGAGAAATCTCATGCTATATATACACTAAAAATAGTGTCATGCATGTTTTTGGCACTTAAAAACACAGTATTTTCACATAAAACTTTGGTACACCCATAGTGGATATCAGTCTTGAAGCCTGAATTACTATTTTTGACATGAAAATAGCTAAGGGGGACAAAAGACATCAAAGAGAGAAAGGGTACCCAGCTTCTGAGGCCTCTGAGGAATTGAAAGCTCTAAAGGTTGGATCCATGGCCAATAATGGCCCAATTAGTATATGAATGCCTTTTTGAACACTTGGTTACCAAGTTAAAGTTCCATTAAATCATAAGAAAATAACAAATAAGCAGCTATTTTGAGATGACAATGAGGTAAGGAGCAGCTTATACTGCTGTAACCATGTAAATTATTAATTATTCCACATGTATAAACCTTAAAAGCTTAATCACAAACTTTTTGGACTAGTATCCCTTGATTTACCTAATAGCAACCAGCCATATTGTGCTACTTGCAATTCTATGTAGAAATAAGGTAAAAACTTCAAAAATTCATTAAAAATACAATTTGCAATCAATACTTATGAAGCTTTCAGGGCCAGTTTTGAATAGTATTATCAATGTAAAAACTGAAATTAATTATGACTTCATAATTAAAATTCAAAGTTTTACTTACAGTCCATTTTTGATGATTTCTTGTGAAACACTTAATCTTCAAAAATTCACAGAAAATACAGCCTGTGATGAAATTTCAAATGCAATTTATAAACTTGAGAAATTAATTCATATTTTGAAATAAAAGAAGATTTACAGCTGGTAATCCTTTTATTCTCAACCATGAATGGGTTGGTAGTCATGTAAAAGACTTAATTAAGTAATTATGATAATCTTACATGAGAACAGATGATTAAATCAATAATACAAGGAGGATAATTGGCTTCTAGCTGACTGGTTATTTGGTTTTCTCCATGGAGTGCCTCTGTGAGCTGTTATTGACTTAAAAGAGGCCTATTATTGCTGTTTTTTCTAAATAATCTTATTATCCACTTATATCTTTAGTACCAACAAGTAAGTATTATTTAAATCTTTTATTAAGTGTTTCAATTCTTTCAGAATCAATCAGAAATATTCCAGATTATAGAAATATACTATCTACAATAGTATTTAACTGTTATATTGTTATATTACTGTTATAATACCATTTTGATCCTTTAAATCCACAATTAACCTGTCAAAATCACTCTGCCCCTTATTTAAAAGGTATCATTGAAGTATTAGTGATTGTTTTCATTTAAATCTTTAATTTTTCCTCTAGAAATGGTTTTCTTCAAGAATTATCTTTAAAATTATTCTTTCAAAAGATAATTATATATTGTAATGCTTTTATTATTAAGTACTTCTTGTAATTGATTGTTGTAGACAATTACTTCTTACTTTTATAGTCACTAGGAGTTTATAACAAGTTAATGAAATAATTAAGTACTTAATTAATTAATTGTAGTTACAATAAATTTACTTATTATATTTAATAATAGAAGTCATAGTGCCATTTATTAATAGTAATATTATCAAGACTTTTATAGACACATCTTACAATGTAAATTCTTCAAGTAACTACCATATCTCATTAGGTCTATCAAAATGATAAAGAATATAATAAGAGAAAGGAATGTTGTTTTAGAACTTTCTGGAATAATAAGTTTTATAATAAAACTTCAATGAAAAGAATATTATTGTTTCAATGAAGAAAAGTTAGTTTTTGTTTAGCTTCTGAAACAATAAGCCATGTAGTTATTCTTATGATACTTTCTAAATCCAAAATATTTTCATGGTATAATAGCAATAAAAATAAATAAATAAATAAAATAAAAAAGCTGAGAAACATATCAGATTTAACCTCATAACTCTCAGGAAAAAAAATTATTATTTGTCTTTTCACTACTTTCTTTCTCTTCTAGCCTTGTATTCTACTATTAATTTTTGATTTCTTCCTCTCTCCTAATTTAAAATTTAAGGTTCTACTCATCTCATTTTCTCTGAGTAAAATATTATTCTTTTGCACCTTGTCTTTCACTTATTACTAGAATCAATATAATTAACAAGTTCTCCATATTATTATTTATATGATTTATGATTCCATGATTTCTACTTGATTATGGAATGAATGTGTTTGTGTTTGGCTTGAAGAATCATAGGTTGCTAAAGAAGATACATTATTTTGTTCCTCTATTTAACTCTGTAAATTTTTCTTTTCATTCAATTTTTCATTTTTAAGAATTAGTATCTTAAATTGATTTTATATTTCTCTTTTATAATAGAGTATTTCTATTTAAACCCATTTTCTCCCACTTTCTTATTTTTGCTATTGGGATTTGTGTTTTTCAGTAAAAACCACCTTTTACTTTATTTGGGAAAGAGAGAATCTTCCGTATTCCAACATATTTCAATTAATAGCCAAGTCATTGATATTTATTTATTCCAATCAATTTCAAATCTTTATGAACAAAATAACAATTAGAGAAATAAAATATATCATAAATTAAACATATAGCTCATCATTTATTTGATAATGTTGAAGCTGAAAAAAAGGACCCTCTTCTTGTTTTATAACACAAATTCTTTATGATTTATTTATTTCCATGTTTCTGTGTAATTATTGATATAGAGTTCTGTCATTATTTACTGATATTGGAATTTGGAAGTCTAAAATTCCAGGTCATTCAAATAAGCATAGGGTTCTTTTCCTTTCATTGATGCTCAAAATATCGATACCAGTTGATGAAGTAAGTTTTCACAAAAAGCTCATTCATGGAGTCCAATTTCACCTTTATTAGAATATCAAATAAGTACCTTGTTACCTATTCAATTCAAAAAAACATGTAGTTTATGGTTTTTTGAATTTGATTTGAGAAAATCAATGTTTTTAATTTTTGGATTCGGTTATCACCAGAATTAATTCTGTGATAAATTTTCCTTTCTACCTTTTCTTGGTGATTTAATATAGCATCCTATTATGTCCAATTCTTATTTTTTGTGAGTTGAGATTTGACTTTTTTCCCTTGATAGTAGATTTATTATGAAAATCATTTATCTAATCCCTGTCAGTGGCTTCAATTCCTGTAATATTTTTCGTTTCTTTTTATGAGTGTTTATTGGTTAAAAATACTTATTTCTAGATAATCGGGAGTTAAGGATTTTTTCTTTCATAATTCATGAAATCAATAATTAAAAAATGAAAAACTAGATTTAAAGGCTTGGAACATGAAGTGAATAAAAAGAGTTAGTTAAAAAATCAAAATATATAAATATTCAAGTTGAAAATGGATTCAAAATTGGTAATCCTTGCTCAAAACTTGGTAATATAGAGTGGATAAATTTTCTTTACCAGACATATTACTATATTTCTATTAATGTTTAATTATATCTTAATTTCCTTTTTTGGTTTTTTTATATTTAAGGTTTCAGAAAAGTTAATATTATTTTTTCAAATAAGAGCTAAGATCAACTTATAATCAAATTAAAAAAACCGTTTTTTAAATATAAATACACATAGTTCTTTGAAAAGAAAGAGGAATCAATACTTTAATTAAAAGCCTAATAGGATATTATCAAAAACCTCATACAATATTAAATTTGAATTAAGTTGAATTTCTTGAATAATATATACACACAATATAATTGCAGAATCATAAAGGACTTTTTTCTTTTCTCACCTTTATAAATCTTTAAAATAAGTGTAATTTTTGTCTATTGGGCTCTTGACGATATTAATATTAATCAAGATTAATGTTACTTCCCTCAGTAGAATGATAAAATGCTTAATTATTATAGCCAAAAATTGATATAACTACTAGAAATAATAATATAGGAAAATGATAATAGTCAATAATTTGATAATAGGAATTTCAATAATGACAAATTTTTTTAATTATTCTATAAATGTTATGGTAACTGACAGGTATAATGATGGAAAATACAAAAGATCTTAAGGAGACAAGTATTTCAAATAAAATCATATTTATCTATTTATAGATGATACAAATATTCTTTATGAGACAATTTATCACATACAGTGTGCAGAGATCAATATTATAGAGAAACTCTATATAGAAAATATAGAAATTAGCAGAAAGACTTAGTAATAATACTTATTCATTAAAATAATTCAAACAGAATCAGTTATAGTATTAAATGATGCTTATGAGTCAAAAACATTCCTAAAGATAAATTTTCAAAAGAATAAGACAGTTACTTCATGGTAAGATGTGATTCAAGAATTTTTATAGAAAATTTGTGAATTTTCGAGAAATTCTAAGAAAACAATTTTACATAATTTATTGAATTATCAGCTATTAAAAAAAATATGATCTAAATTCTATAGCTTAAATTCTTGATTTATAATTTATAAAGAACAAAATAGCCAAATAATTATTGTTTATAATATTAAATTTTATATTTCAAAAAATATTAAAAATTTGAGACTTATGATGAGTTGATCGATTGATTGTTATTTAACAGAAAAGCTACAATATTCAATAATATATATAGAAGAAATTTTCAGATTAAAACTGAAAAAACCTATCTAAAAATGGAGTTCTTAAAATAAGGTGACTTATTTTTAATCTTTATCTAAAGTTTCCAATTCCATTCTTAACTTCAAGAAGCTTTAATCCTCATTTGTGTATATTAATAATAAATTTAATCCTAATTATTTTATATTTTGTTTTAATTTCTCCATTTCAAGAATTCAAAAAGAAGGCTTCAAGAAAAAATCTCAATATTTGTATTTTGAATTAATTTTATCAGATTTCCTCTTATATCTCTAATTAAATTTCAAGAGGATAATATCAGGGGTAATTAAAAAATAGCTTCATTAATAAATTAAGCTTCTATCTTGTATTTTAGGAAAATTAGAATATATTTCAATGTGTGTGAAAACTTCAAAAAAATTCTTCAAGATTTGAATTTCTCTGAAATTTTTGGATTTATTTCTTTTTTCCACAAAATTTAGTACTATATACTAAACGTTGAGCTTTAATAGGATTTGAATGAGGTTTAAGATTATTCAAGCTTATTTGAGTTTTGGAAATTGTTGAAAGCTCAATTAAAAGCCATTAAAGAGAGATTTTCCCTCTTTCTGGCTTCAAATTCTTGTCAAATATGGGGATGAACCATTCGAGTCTAAAATTCAAGTTTTTTGAGGTTGAGAATAATTTTATACAGAGAAAAAACTTATTTAAATCCTTAAAAATACAAAACATTTAGGTACCCGGAATACTTTTGTGCTTCCATTTATAAGCAAATTTGTCCCTTTTTTTATGTATTTAGAAACATAATTATGGCTTTCAAGCGTTTCAAACTGCTCTCCTTCCTGAATTGATATTTTTATGAAAAATAGTTATCAAATTAGGGGGCTCAAAACTTCTACCATCACATTACCAACCTTCTGGATCTTTACATAACTATTAGAATATCTCATCATAAGAATCATCCAAAACGCACATTCATACTTATTATAAACCCTTACTTAGAGCCCCACCTAGAAGTGGTAAGCCAGCCATGAGCCCCAGCGAAACTTGTGCAAGTAAGAAGAATCCCCTTCCGTAAAAATCTCTAGAAAATGAGCACCATGCATTCCAAAAAATTGAATAGATCATAATGCAGTAGCAGGATGATAATTCTTATTGTTTTCTCAGAAACCTTACTAGATAGATTAAAAAAATCAGAGGAAGTACAACAACAACAAGCAGAAAATAAACAAATTAAATGGAATTCCGTTGAAAATCTATTGGTAGCCACAGAATGATTTAGAAAAAAAATATTAAAAATGGAGAAAAAAACAATAGAAAGTAGCTCAAAAAGAGAAACTACTGATTCGCAATTGAACAATACCAGTAAGGAGGTAGAAACACAAAGCAAAATGCTTTTAATAGAGTTCTTAGGAAGAAAAAGTGAATCAAAATACAAACCACGCCCACCCTCACCAAATAAAACCATAAACCAATTCAAGAAAGGTAATACACTAATCAGAGAAAAAAATGGAATAATCGAGCCATTCCAAGGGTTCAATTGATGGAAAATAGCAAAGAAAGTATTTCAAGAACTAGAAAGATGTGCAAAAAAGTGGAAGGTAAAGAAATAAAACTAGTATTTGTCATTAATTATAGCTAAGTTGATGTTATATTCTTAAAAAAGAGTAGAATTCAGTCAATATGGCTATTGGAAAATAGGTATCTGTGGAATTACCTAGCTGACTGAAATTTAATAAAAGCTCAAGAAATTAAGCCTATCCTGGTCTACTTGGTACCCACTTAATTTGAAATAACTGATTAAATATTAAAAAAAGGATTTTTTTATGAGCACAAAGTCCTACAAGGTTCCTTAAAGAAGGTGACCTGGGTAGGTAAAAAAATTCATCAGAAAAAAAGCACATGGTTAAGTACTTATCTTCTTTAAAAAGAAATAATTAGTAGAAAATATTTTTGGAGGACACCTAGAATACAAAATGACTCATCTAAGATCTATCAAGCTTAAAAAAGTACCACTTCAATTACATAACTCTCTCATGAGTGGCCATATAGCTAATGGACTCAAAGAAATGTTTATTTACCATTTGTCAAAAAAATCCCATGAAAAAAATAATGTACAATGGAAATATCACAGGCACTATGTTTAAGATTTGTAGAAATAGATATTGAGAGAAACTAAATAGTTGATAAACTGAATGACAAGTATTATCACAAATTTATGAAAGAAAATGTGTCATCCAGAAGACTGAGCTGGCTAAGACCATCTCAAACAGATGCTTATAATAGGTGAATAATGCAACACCAACTGAAGAATACGAATACTAGGTGGATTATTAGCATAAAATATTAGATTAACCCCAGAAAACCTACATCAGAAACTATTGATCCTTCAGCCCAGCTTTCAAGATTGAAAGGAAACCATGATTAGAATACTCAATGAAAAACAGAATAAAATTGAGCTTTTGATTAAAGAACCTTGAACCTACCAACATGACCCTCAACCACCCCATAAAGGATGAAGAATAATTTCACCAATTGAAAGTCCAAGAGACAGATACAACAGACCTAGACACTGCATATAAATAAGCAATTTTGTTTCCTCTAAATACATAAAACAAAGGTGGAAATTCTAGGGATCTCACCTCCATCACACTAAAGCTCAAGATGAGAAACACCCAACAGCAACTTACCTTGAGGTCAATATACAATGAAAAATCATCATTCAAAACAATGAGCACCATGCAGTTGCACTTGAAATAAATTGAAACAAGAAAAATCCCCATCATACTCTGAATGAAATCTCATCTACCTCACAACCTCTGGAAACAAGAAAGATACAACCATATATACCCAAAGGCTATGAAGTTGATTAGAAAATTTACCACCAACATATTCAAGCTAATATCAGAAAAGGGAAAGTGTAAGATGTTTCTATGAAACTGTTGATAATATTACTATTAATCCAAAGTACTATGACTGTTCTTATGAAATAAAATAATAAGAATTATTATAACCACAATTAAATAATGAATCAATTAAGTATTTCTTTTACTTGTTATACAATACTAGTTATTATAACAGTAAGCAGTAATTGTCTACAAGAATAAATTACAAGAAGTATTTAATAATAAAACTTCTTTATTAAAATAATAAAATTATTTTAATATATAATTATCTTTTGCAAGAATAATTATAAATATAATTATTGAAGAAAACTATTACTAGAGAAAAACTTTAATAATTAAGAAAAAACACTCACTAATACTCCAATGAATTCATTGAAAGATAATAGTAGAGGAATTTAATGGCTAATTGTGGATTCAAGGGATCAAAATTGATTTATAAAAATATTACAACAATATATAGCTGATTTCTATGATTTCATGTCTTTCTTATTGATTCTGAAAGAATAAAACACTTAAGAAAAGATTTAACTAATACTTACTTGTTGGTGATAAAGTTATAATTGAATAATGTGATGTTTTTTGAAAAAACAGCAAGAGGAGGCCTCTTTTAAGTCTAAGACAGCTCACAGAGGTGTGCCATGGAGCAAACTGAAAAGCCATTGAGTGAGAAAACAACAATCCTTTTTGGATTAATGATTGCATCATCTGTTGTCAGGTAAAATTATCATAACTACTAAATTGATGCTTTTACATGACTACCAACCAAAATATGGTTAAGAATAAAAGGAGCAACAACTTCAAATCTTCTTTTATTTCAAAAAAACATTGATTTATCAAAGTTATCAATGTTATTTGAAATTTCATCACAGGTTGTATTTTATGTGAATTTTTGAATATCCAGTCTTTCACATGGAATTATAATACTATTTTCCATTGGTCCTGAAGGTTTCAGAGAGATTCATTAAGAATTTTATTTTGAATGAATTTTTGATGTTTTTACCTCATTTCTACGTAGAATTGCAAATATCAGTATATGGCTGGTTGCTATGAGGTGATTCAATGGATACTAATCCAAAAAGGGTTTTAATTACTCTTTTAGGGTTCATCCATGGAAAATCATTAAGAATCAACATGGTTAAAGGAGTCTAAGTTGCTTTTTACCTCCTTGGAAAGTCAAAATAGCAGCTTACATGAAATTTTCTTATGATATAATGAAGTTTCAACTTGGTAACCAAGTTCCCAAAAGGTTTTATTATACTAATTGGGTCAGGATCAGCCATGGATCCAAGCTATATAGCTATCCACGCCTCAAAGGCCTCAGAAGTTAGGTATCCTTACTGTCTTTGATGTCTTCTGTCCCCCTTGACTATTTTTTACATCAAAATAAAAATTCAGGCTTCAAGACTCATATCCACTATGGGTGTATCAAAAATGTATGTACAAATACCATAATACTAAGTGCCACAAAAATGCATAACACTATTAATAGTGTATACGTAACATGGTATTTCTCACATTCCCATTATTTTGGTGTGAATTTGAGAAAAACAAAAATTTTCACAATTCTTTTATGTGGTATTGAAGTATTTCCCATATTACCACCTCAAAGAGTTAATTGAAGCTTATTCACTCTATGGAGCTACCCTAGGTGAAAATTTGTGTAGAATCCAAATCTGGCCTTAAATTCATGGATTTACTTACTCAATGAAAAGTATTCATCTTTTCTAAAAAAAATGATGAATTTTGAATATATGCATGACTTATGGGTTATGCATAGTTCAAAATTTATTCTTAGAGATAGTTGTGGCCTATTTGGGTATGTAAGATATACCTCAAGGCTCACATACCCTCCCACCAAAAAATAAGATTGTACTACAATTTTATTAGGAATAAAAGAATAAGGCCCCAAAGGGGGTCTATGTCCACTTTCAAAACTCGTTACATTACTCAGATCAAGTAGTTTGCAGCACATTTTCAGACATATTCAGTATTGTGGCCTTCTTTCAGGTCTGAATCTTCTTAAGAGTTTATCTGAGTCAAGTAATTATGATTATTCCAGCCATTCATCTTCATGTACTGGATCTCTATATATGACAAGATATTCTCTTTGATCTTTACCCCTAAGTCTCCTTTCTTTAATGAATCTGTTTATCTTTTTGTCTTCACTCTGTTCCACTTGTGGTACAGTCAAAGGAGTTGGGTTCCTCAAAGGAAACAATTCTTTGTCAGCTGGTTGATAAGGCTTTATCAATCTTACTGGAAAGGTGGGGTGTTTATTTTCTAATTCACCACTCAATTCCACTTGAACTGCATTGGTTCCATATAAGGAAACCATGAAAAAGGTCCTACATAATAATCTTTAAGTTTCTTTGGGCTTTTGATATTATTAAAATTCAAGGTTTAAACCAGAACTAGGTCCCCTACTTTGAAGTCTAGTACCTTGTGACTTTTGTCAGCCTGTGACTCAAAACCAGAGCACAAGCATGACAGCCAAAATACCATAAACCAATGGTATAGCCAAGATACCACCAAAGCATGGAGCTGAGCCAAATCAGCTCAAAAGGTATCAAAAGAAAGAGGGAAATAACCTCTTTCTGAAAATATAAGTCCCATCAACATAGGACAAAGAATAACAAAGTTATTCCTGCTCACAGTTATTGCTGAGCAGAAACCTTAATTTTCACCTCTCATCTAAAATACAGAAGGAAAGGCTTAACCCCATCAAATGGGTATTCAAAATGAAGCTCTAAGCAAGGGATATCTAATGCTGCCAGCCAAACTGAGCTAGCACCAGTATTACTGAAGTTATGGTCAAATTCAGGCCAAATAAGGGTGAAGAAAACATTCACCTCTCATCTAACTTCTACAGTTTTAGTGTGAGATATTTAAAGTGGGGTCTTTTTGATAAGAGAACAATCAGGGCTATCTGATGGTGTCATCCACTCCCCCATATCTCAACTACAGCAGAAGTTATGGGGCAAACAAGCTCAATACAGCTTTTTGCCTAAAACACGCATATGTACAAATATCTTGTACATGGCATAACTTTGCCATAATTAATGATAACCATAGCAAATAAGGTACCATTGTGTAGAGCACACACAGGGATACACACTGGTTCAGTTTTGAGGTTGATATCTCAAAAACTGACAAAGTTATAGCTGTTTTAAGGTCAAAATCCCACATTCTGACCAATACAGCCTTACCATGGGATAATATCCCATAACCATGAATATGAGGTGTCAAACAGACAAAGAACCTTTTTCTTACTTCAATACCTCATATGTCAGTCAATACTGGGGTCCCATACAGTTTCTGTACAGCATTCTACGCGTCATACACATCAGAATCAGGCTGTGAGGTCCCCAGATGAAAATTTTCACCCTGTATTGGTGGAAACTGCCCAGATGTGGTTTAAAAACCACATCTGAGCCCAATAAAGGCTATACAGGCTGTTTGCAAACCACAAGTCAGTACTAGAGGGTGAAAAATCTTCCTTTCCTCTACGTGGAAAGGTCTAGCACCCTTTCCACCCCATTTCTGGATAAAAAGGAGGCTTTTCACAGCCAGAATTGTTTCCTCATCCTGCTCTTGAATAAACTATGTAGTAAACTGTCAAAAACAGTTTTACTCTTGGTTAATAATCAGGTATAATTATAAATCTTAATTATTGTAGTCTTTTATTATTGTAACCCAACAGATAAAGCTGCACCCAGGGCTTTCAACAGCGCTCACCACCACTATATTATATATAGTAAAGCCCTTTTAATCTTAAATCAAATCATCTTCAACTCTCATAAATCTTATTAACCCATTTTTACCATGTCGCAAACATAGTTAAAGCTGTAACTGGCCTCTTTGCACCTTTCTCATAGTTTCATCCTGACATTTTGGGGCCTGGCCATGTTTTAAACTTTTTTTTGGACCTTATAAGTAAGTTTTCTCTCTTATTCTTTATTTCTGACAATTGTTTTATCTTTTGAGGCGCAATTTCATTTAAAAAATATATATTATATATATATTTTTACTTTGATACTCATATTATAAGAGTACTTACCACATGGTTAATACCCACAAAAACCTTTATTTTTGGCATGTTTACATATAAAAACACAAAAGCCATCAATAGGTCCTGTATTCTTGATTGGATAAAGACACCTCTGACTGAAAAACCATCAGTTGAGGCATGGTTAAGTGTATTGTTAACTCAATTACACTTATTCAGATTACACTTGAAACCCACCAGTGTATCTGTGAGATACTGGCACACAAACAGTGTGAAAGGGTACCATAAGCTGTAAGTCTGACATGAAATTGTTCATTCAATTACACTGTCATTATAAAAGGGCACATTGTAGTTACATACAAGCCCAGAGGCCATTCTTAGACATGCAAAACCAGCCTTTTAAGAAGCCTTAACTGACATAAGCCCTCTTTTTCCTGCTTGATTCAGTGGAATAAAACTATATCTCACTTGAAACCCGTTCACAGGCCAACACACCAGTGACACCCTCAGAACCAGAGGGCAGCAAGGGTAAAGGAAGGAGGCTAAGTGAAGGTCTCATCACAGCCAAGAAGTGGACTCCAATAACCACTCAGAGGAGTAGAAAACCACAAAACTCTGCATCAGTACAAGGTAAACCAACCTTAACCACTTGTACAGGGAAAATTACAATTATTAACCCAGTTGTAACCTCCAAAGGCAAACTGCCCAAATCAGCAGATAACAAATTTGTACAAGGCACAGGCAAAGGTAAATACCCTAAGAACATAAAGTTTTTGACTGCTTGCAAGCACTGATATGTCCCCTGTATACCTCAGAGACCTTGGCTTCCAAAGGAACCAGCCAGAGGACAGAGAAGGCTTTTCCAGAACCAGAAGACCTGGAAGAGGACACCTTGGACACAGTGGTGGATGGCAAAACAATGAGGGAGATAATATCAACCTTGCCATTCACACTCCAATTCAACAGGAACCTCAAACCAGAGGAATGGAAGGATATGAATCAAGTTCTTCAGCTCCACTAACTCCTCAAAGATTTATTTCAATGGAGCATGGACAACAAAAGGTTCAACCTGGAAAGTCACTGGGAAGAACTTGGAGCAAGTTTCCAGAGGATCTGTCTCAAAGAGATAGACTTCAAAGACGTTATGATAATCACCAAAGGTCGGAATCCTACCAGGCAGTTCAGACTCCTGGAGGCAAGGGCACAGAGGATAAGGGAGAATCAAGCCACTATCCAAGCTATAGAAGAACAGCTAACCCAGACAGGGCCTACTCAGATTCCTTCAGGCTCACAGGGAGCAGGCCAAATCAGCTCTCCAGTGGCTTCACACCATTCAGAAACCAACAGATCAGTGGCCAAGAGTCACCATTCTTCACAACTCCAGGAAGTTTCCAGGAGAAGACAAGGAAATAAGGGAAAGAACAAAACCTCCTTCAACCAGAGGAGGAAAGAGTCAGACCCTATGATTCAGAAGCTGTTGGATTTGGTAAAAGAAGTGCACAAGGACCAGAAGTAGTTGTAAACAACTCTAGAATCAGTAGTCCTAGTAATAGAAACATTACCCCCACTCAGACTGCACATAACATTGTCACATCTGAGAGTAACATCAACAGTGATACACTGTGATTACAAATGTCCCAATATGCTGAACAATCTGCAAAGCAGTTTGCAGAACTTGAAGCTGGCCATGAGAGGATTAAAAAACACAAGCCTCCTTGAAACAGATAGTTAAGAATCTTCAAGAAGGATATGCTCAATTGAGAAAAGCCTCTGAAGAAACCAACAAGAGACTGAATATAGTCTTTGAAGAACAATACCACAGAAAAAGGGACAGGGATTGTCTGGATCAAGACATAAACAAACTGTTTAATGTCTACCATAACTTGAAGCCCCATCCACAAAGCCAAGTTATGGATAATCCATATCAACCAGATGCCATGCTGATGAATAAGGCAAGATCTACATCACAATACCAGGATGGAGATGGCATGTCTTATGCAGTGAAGGAAGCCTTTAAACAGCTTACTGAGGCCTCAAGCTGGCCCAAATTCTCTGGATCAGGAGAATATGATCATATGGAACTCATAGATTATATTGATGGACTCTTCATTGATGTAACAAGCATACCAGATTACTGGATTACTGCTAGATTGAATACCGCATTTAAAGGTCATGCTAGTATATGGTACACAGAAATGAAAGAAATCCATGGCAGAAGAAACTGGCCATGGTGGAAGAGTCAAATCATCCATAAGTACAGTAATGGTACTTGGATATGGAAAAAGACTATGTCATTTGAAAATGAAAAGTACTCTGTGGACAAAGATCCATATGAGTGGTGTCACAGAAAGTCTAAAATACTTAAAGCCATTGATCCTCAGATGAACATTCAAATGAGGAATCACAAACTTCTGACACAACTGCCAGGGGAACTAGAGAATGCAATAAAATTCAGATGCAACCAAAATTGCACTCTAGATGACATTGCCAACACCTTACAAGACATAAGGAAGAGGACTAATATAGGGAAATTCACCCCATATAGAAGCAGTGGTCTCAAAGAGAAACAACCTCCCAGGGTAGAGTTTAAAGACAACCCCAGAGAAAGAGTGGCAGAAGTGGCAAAAAAGAAGAATTCTTGTCACAATTGTGGTTCAAGAGACCACTATGCCAGCAACTGTCCAAAGGCAAAGAAAAAAGTCTATGCCATTGAGAAAGTCCCAGAAGAGGAATCCCCAATAGAGGATTCTGAATTAGACTCCATGGGTGATGCCATCAGAGAACCATCTGATGATGATCAAGACCCAAGAGAGGAATTTCTAGTGGAATACCAAGAGGAAACCCCACTAGAAATTCAGGACATACAGTTGGAAGCAGGCATGCCACAGGAAAATGCTAGCAAGAACTTGTGCAAACACACACAAGATGCACAAACATTCCTGGTTACACCAACCAAAGGAATGGCATATATACATGGAACAGCCACAAAAATGACTGTATGTATTGACAATGCTCAGCACCCACTGATCATTGACAGTGGAGCACATTGCTCCATAGTGGCCAGAAATTATCTGGATAACCACTTCCCAAACTGGGAAAAACAGCTCTTGCCCACTAAGGCAAAGAACTTCAAAAGTGCATCAGGAAAGATGACTTCCATTGGGACAATTATCAAAGAGATAATTATACCCCACAGGAAGGGTAATATCAGACTCAACCCAGAGTTTGTAGTGCTTGATGATGCCCACATCCAAGGGTTTTTACTGGGAACAGATTACCAAAGGATATATGGCATAGATATTTACAATAGTAAAAACAGGCATATTACCATTGGGACTAACAAGGAAAACTTTCTTTCACTTGATATATAACAGATATCTTCTCAAGATCCACTAGAAGAACTTCTGAAGGAATTCAGAGAGGGACAGTTTAGCACTACCCTCACCAGTAAACAAAAACTAAGTTTACTGAAGATGCTGAGAAAGAACAGACCAGCATTTGCCATTGGTGAACAACCATTAGGCAAGATCAAGGGCCATGATTTAGAACTATGTCTGGATGTGGAAAGACCTTATCCACCTATGCTTAGGAGACCTCCTTATCCAGCAAGCCTGGAAACTAGGAGAGAAATTGAGAAACATATCAATGAACTCCTGGACATGGATGTCATCAGGAAAATTGGACATAATGAAATAGTAGAAATAACCACCCCTGTCCTAATCACCTGGCATGATGGCAAGTCTAGACTGTGTGGAGACTTCAGAGCTCTGAACGACTACACAAAAGCAGACAGGTACCCTATACCCAGGATACCTCATGCCTTGGATAAACTGGCAAAAGCCAAATACATAACCAAAATGGATTGTATGAAAGGCTTCCACCAAAATGGAGTTAAACCAAACTCCATGAAATTACTAAGAATAATATGCCATATGGGTATATATGAGTATACCAGGATGCCATTTGGCATCAAAAATGCACTAGCCCACTTCCAAAGGATGATGGACACAATCCTTCAAGAAGAAATACTGGAAGGCCGGATGGTGGTATATATTGATGATATCATTATATACTCAGAGACATGGGAAGACCATACGAAAAACATAGACAGAGTGCTAAGTAAATGCACACCCATAAATCTGAAAATTTCACTTAAAAAGTGCAATTTTGGCCAACAAGAGTTACTGGCTCTAGGAAATAAAGTCTCAGGTCTTAGCCTGGAAATTGACCAGAATAAAGTAGCAGAAGTACTGAAGAAGCCAGTACCAAAGAGCATCAAAGAGATGCAATCTTTCCTTGGGTATTCTAGCTACTATAGAAACCACATCAAAAAGTTTGCCCACATAACTAGTAGTTCATACAAGTTGTGTTCAAAAGATGTAGCTTTTGAAATCACCAAGGAAAGGAGGGATGCATATGAGAGGATCAAATATGAACTCACAAATGCACCTGTGCTCATCTGACCTGACTTTGAACTACCATTCAAGTTATACATAGATGCAGCATGTAGTCAAGGCCTAGGAGCAGCCCTTCACCAAAGACAAATTGTGGATGGTGAACCAAGAGAAGGAGTAATTTTCTACATCTCAAGGCAACTGAAAGATTCAGAAGCCAAGTATGGGGCCACCCAGACCGAGTGTCTATGTCTAGTCTGAGCCCTAGAAAAACTCCATTATTATCTGGAGGGTGTGGTCTTTGAAGTCGACACAGACTGTACAGCCTTGAAGTCTTTACTGAACATGAAGACTACAAATAGACACATGCTGAGATGGCAAATAGCCATCCAGGAGTATAGAAGGAACATGACAATCATATAAAAAGAAGGTAAAAGTCATACCAATGCAGATGGCCTCAGCAGATGGCCACTGGATAATGTCAAGAGCAATCCAGCTTATGACCCTGAAGTTGCAGCCAAAATCCCTATGAATTTCATATAAATAGATAGGTAGAAGAACTTCAGATTTTCTGAATGGGAACCAGAAAGTGTTACCCTTGAAAGTGGAAACACTGATTCAGAGGGGACAGAAACTCCCATATTGGGAATAAGTTCCTCTGAACTGCACAGTGAATTTTTCAGTGCAGTACTGAAGTTTTATGCCAAACACAAACAGTGTGGCATACTACTGCAACTCCTTCAACAAAAGTACAGGAGTCCAGAGCTGGAATTCCAGCTGGAAGAACCCTGGTTGAGGGCCTATAAGAATAACAAGTTCTTCCTCATAGGTGGCCTGCTCTACCACAGAGAGAAACACCCAAGTGCACTCACAGTAGTAGATAGATACCACATCTCCTTGATCCTGCAGGAATGCCATGACTGCCCCTATATGGGACACATGAGTGAAGACAGGACCAAGGAGAGGGTAGCAAGCACAGCTTGGTGGCCCAAGTGGGAACAAGAGTTGAGTGAATATATTAACACTTGTGAAAGATGGCAAAAGAAAAATAGGAAACATGGGAAGAAGTATGGGTTACTTAAACATACAGAAGAACCTAAACACCAATGGGAAACCATCAACATGGACTGGGTTACAGGACTTGTCCCAGGAGGCAAAGAAAACTACAATGACTGCTTGATCATAGTTGATAGGTTAAGCAAGAGCATGAGGTGTATACCATGCCACAAGGAGGATACAGCCATGGATACTGCTCTGTTATTTTGGAATAATATAATATCCACCTGTGGAGTCCCTAAGATCATCATTAGTAATAGGGACCCAAAATTCACATCTGAATTTTGGACCAACTTGTATGACATGCTTGGCACCAAGCTTGCTTTTTCCACAGCCTACCATCCACAAACAGATGGCCTGGCAGAGAGGATGATCCAAACAATGGAGGACATCCTTAGGAGGTTCTGTGCCTATGGCATGGAGTATAAGGACCATGAGGGATATACCCATGACTGGGTTACCCTTCTACCAGCTGTTCAACTGGCTTATAATACAAGTCAGCACTCTACCACAAGAAAAACACCTGTACTGGTAGAGAAAGGGTGGAATTCCTTGTTGCCTGTGGATCACTTGAAGAAGAATCTTCTAACCATCCACCCCACAGCCAAAGACATCCATGATATGTGGAAGAGAGCTTGTGACACAGCTGCTAAATGCATAGCTGAAGCAAAAGATTATAATAAGCAGAGGTGGGACAAGACAAACATGGAACCTGACTTCAAAGAAGGGGACCAGGTGTTAGTATCTACACTGAACTTTAACAATATTAAGGGACACAAGAAGATGAGAGACTCATTTGTAGGGCCCTTCATTATCATAAAGTTGATAGGCAAGAATGCAGTGGAGGTCAAGCTCACAGAGGAGGTTTCAAGGAAACACCCAGTCTTTCCAGTGAGCTTGGTCAAACCATACTTCCAAACTGAGGAGAGTAAATTCCCCTCAAGGAAGCAGATCGTCACACCACCAGGGATAGTGGAATCGGAGGATTCTCCAGGACCTGTGAGTAAGATCATCAGGGCCAGAAAGATCAGACTTAATGGGAAGGATCAACAACAGTACTTAGTCAGATTCAAGAACCAAACAGCTGATAAGGACAAATGGTTGGCAGAAGATGCCATACCAGATGGGAACCTTCATTTGAGGAGATTCACAGCCTCTAGGAGGACTGAACAGTCTCATCAATGATGAGCCTTTTTTAGAGGGAGGGTATGTCAGCCTGTGACTCAAAACCAGAGCACAAGCATGACAGCCAAAATACCATAAACCAATGGTATAGCCAAGATACCACCAAAACATGGAGCTGAGCCAAATCAGCTCAGAAGGTATCAAAGGAGAGAGGAAAGTCACCTTTTTCTGAAAATATAAGTCCCATCACCATAGGACAAAGAATAACACAGTTATTCCTGCTCAAAGTTATTGCTGAGCAGAAAACTTAATTTTCACCTCTCATCTAAAATACAGAAGGAGAGGCTTAAACCCATCAAATGGGTATTCAGAATTAAGCTCTAAGCCAGGGCTATCCAATGGTACCAGCCAAACTGAGCTAGCACCAGTATTACTGAAGTTATGGTCAAATTCATGCCAAATAAGGGTGAACAAAACATTCACCTCCCATCTAGCTTCTACAGTTTTAGTGTGAGATACTTGAAGTGGGGTCTTTTTGGAAGGAGCACAATCAGGGCTATCTGATGGTATCATCCAATTCCCCATATCTCAACTACAGCAGAAGCTATGGGGCAAACAAACTCAATATGGCTTTTTGCCTAAAACACGCATATGTACAAAAATCTTGTACATGGCATAACTTTGCCATATTTAATGATAGCCATATCAAATAAGGTACCATTGTGTATAACACACACAGGGATACACACTAGTTCAGTTTTGAGGTTGATATATTAAAAACTGACAAAGGTATAGCTGTTTTAAGGTCAAAATCCCACATTCTGACCAATACCGCCTTACCATGGGATAATATCCCATAACCATGAATATGAGGTGTCAAACAGACAAAGAAGCTTTTTTTACTTCAATACCTCATATGTCAGTCAATCCTGGGGTCCCATACAGTTTCTGTACATCATTCTACGCGTCATACATGTCAGAATCAGGCTGTGAGGTCCCCAGATGAAAAGTTTCACCCTGTATTGGTAAAAGCTGCCCAGATGTGGTTTCAAAACCACATCTGAGCCCAATACAGGTTATACAGACTGTTTGCAAACCACAAGCAAGTACTAGAGGTTGAAAAATATTCACTTCCTATATGTGGAAAGGTCTAGCACCCTTTCCACCCCATTTCAGGATAAAAAGGAGGCTTTTCACAGCCAGAATTGTTTCCTCATCCTGCTCTTGAATAACCTACGTAGTAAACTGTCAAAAACAGTTTTACTCTTGGTTAATAATCAGGTATAATTCTAAATTTTAATTATTGTAACCCAACAGACAAAGCTGCACCCAGGGCTTTCAACAGCACACACCACCACTATATTATATATAGTAAAGCCCTTTTAATCTTAAATAAAATCATCTTCAACTCTCATAAATATTTTTAATCCATTTTTACCGTGTCACAAACATAGTTAGAGTTGTAAGTAGCCTATTTACACCTTTCTCATAGTTTCATCCTGACAACCTTTGTCCCACTTCTGTTTTGCATAGTCAAAAGCATCATTCATACTCTGTTTTGCATGATTTTTCACTTTATCAAGAATTATCTTGAAGCTGGAAGCTGTAGGATGAATTTCAATCAAGTCTTTCCTCAGTGTGTCTGCTGGGAGTCTTGTATTCCATCCTTTTTATAACATAGCAGGAGTTTGACCTGTAGAAGAATGGACTGATGTCTTATATTCCAATTCCAATGCAGGTATCACAGTGCACCAGTAATGGGTAAAGCCATCTGAGTCTTTGAATCTTAATCCATAAGCCGAAATCTCTTGATCATGTCTTCCGACATTTGAATCATTCTCTCTGCTAGCCCATCTGTTTGAGGGTGATATGCTGTAGAAAATGATAACTTAGTCCCAAACAATCTATGAAGATTGGTCCAAAGTGCAGATGTGAGCTTGGGATCTCTGTCACTTATTATATTTTTAAATAATCAAGTATGATAGATAACTCTACTCCATAGAAGGAGAGCTGTATCCATAGAAGTGTCATATTTATTATGTGGTAAGAATATGGGAGTCTTGCTATATCTGTCTACAATGACTAAAGAAGCATTATGAACTTTTTCACCACTTGGAGGAAGTGCTGTGATCCAATCCATGTGAACAACTTCCCAAGGGGATTTTGGTTCTTGAATATGGATCATAAGTCCAAATTTCTTACCTGTACTCCTGTTTGCTTTTTGGCATCTATCACAGGTATGGAAATATTCAATGGTTTCTTTTCTCCAAGATGGCCACCATGTACAGTTCTTCACTTTTTCAAGTTTTCTGTCTTCTGACAGGTGTCCAGCATAGATTCTATCATGGAATTCGTGAAGAATAGTATTGATAAGCAATCTAATACACAATTTCATTACATAAGAATGTTTGGTTCTGTGGTAAATTATTTCATCAAACAAATGAAATCTTCCTTCAGAATAGGAATTCTTCCAAACCTCATCCAGTACATTGACTAAAGATGTATCTTTGCAGTCTTTGTGAGCCTTTGAGATATGACCACATATCCAAAAAGGTCACAACAAAATTCCTGTAATAATTATAATATAATAATTATCTTAAGACTAGTAAAAATACCATAAATAAGTACAAAATCTGAATTAACTCAGAATCTAATGAGTAATCATGCTACATAAATCACACACTTAGATTTCCAATGGTAAAATACACATATGTCATTTTTATGGCATATCTGAAAAGTCAATAATTACTGAAGAATAAGTAATAATAGCTTAAAAAAGGAATAAAATCTTATTTAACTCAGAAAACAATGAAACAAGATGTGAAATAAACTGTACCATTGGGTTCCACATAGGAAACTACACATAAAACTATTTTATGACAATCCTCCAAAGTCAATAATTAAGGAATTAAGCTGTATATATGCACTTTTTTTGGTCAATGCATATATTCATTGTTTTTAGCTAATATCTCTTGAAATATACAAGATAGAGAGTTAAACCAAGAATAAATTCACCACGTAACTACTGTAAAAACACAGATATGAACTTTATCTTACAAGTTATAAACAAGGTTAAAACCTGTAATGGTTTATTGAACAAAATCACTGAAGCGATTGACTGTTTTGTTGTGAAAGTGGTCTAAACTTAGAAAAAAGGAGATAGTCAGCTTCTAATAGCTCATACATGAAGAATGATGTAGTTTGTATTATAATATTTAAGGTATAACCCCTTGAAATCAAGGTTTGAAGTTTAAAATATTAAATTTCAACAGAAAAGATGAGTTACAAGAAAAATCATCAAAATAGAGTTTTGATGATGTAATGAAATGATCTTGGAAGTTTAATAAGGACATGCCAAGCTATCAGAATTCACTCTAATAGTAGCTGTGGCTTGTAAAAATAAAAGGTGTTAATGATCAAAGTTTAAGTTTAAAATTGATCATTTATGATCACTCAGTGCAATCTTATTTTAAGTTTAGCAGTTATATAAGTGATAAAGCTGGTGAATACTATTAGATTATGAGTAATACTAATAAAATCCACAGATTTTAGGCTTCTGCCAAGTCTATGAGGTCATCAAACTTAGAGTTATAGTGATAACTCTAAATAATGGTGTAATAATGAGATAGGATGGTTTGATCATGACGTAATCATCACTAAACCTTAAAATACTGATCAATTCCAGTGGATACCATCACTTCACGTCTACTAGAAGCCTATGTCAAAACATTAAAACAATTAAATATAAAGGTATAATATCTATTCTTTATATAAAAATCTTTTATATTATCAAAGACCAAAGGTAATTTTTATTATAATTATCATTTTTTGATGTTATTACTTCAATTGGCCTGCTATTTTGTTATAATTCTCTTAAAATTCTCATTTCCACATAGAGTCAAGAAAATTTGTAATTTCTCTTATTTTTATTTGTGAATACAATTTAAATAAGTTGTATTTACATTATTTGGGGTAAATTCATCCAAAATTATTATATTAAGCATCAAAAGTAGGTTATTTTCTCTTATTATAATAATTTCTCTTATTATTACTATTAATAACTCTTCAATTTATATAAATAGTATTTATATTGATATATAGCTTTAATATTGGTAATATTATTGTTATTAATTGTTTTTTATTAATAAAAAACATTTTTTATGCCTTTATTATTTGTTGGTAACAATAATCAAGTGCTTTCAAATATATTAATTATCATATATTGATACATTTATTTATTATATTATTTTTTATAATAAAAACTATATTATTATATTTATTTAATAATATAATTATTTTTTACACCTTAATCATAATAATTTGTTATTATTAAAATTGTTTTTATCTTATTTATTTTATTTATAAGGACATTAAGAGTAAAATAAGTAAAATAGTAGTAATTTTTGCCTATTGTTTCATAGTCAAACCTTACAGTCTTTATCTAACAAGGAAGTCAAGATATGGCAATTCTTGTCTTGCTTATAAGATTCTCTGAGCTCTTCAATGAATTCTGCTCCAATATCAGTTGTGTTAATTCCTTCAATTCAAATCTGTGGCTATGCTTCCAAAGGTAAATAACCTGGGTTATCAGGAGTATTGGCTAATGCCCGTCTGCTAGGTCCATCAGCATTCTTATGAATGTTTCCTGCCTTATGAGCTATAGTAATGTTACCTTCATATTCATGAATGGCTATTTGCCATCTCAACATGTGTCTGTTGGGAGCTTTCATGTTAAGAAGTGATTTCACGGAATTACAGTCAGTTATCACTTCAAAAACACTGCTATCAAGATAATAGTGAAGTTTCTCAAGTGGCCATACCAAACATAAGCACTCCATATGGCTTGCACCATATATGGCTTCTGCTGGTTTGATTTGTCTTGAGATGTAAAAAACTGGTCCCTCTGTAGGTTTGTCCTCAATAATTTTGACCTGATGTAGGGCTGCCTCTAATCCATCTCCACATGCATCAATGTACAATTTAAAGGGTATACTCCAGTCAGGAATGAGGAGTAAAGGTGCTTCTGTAAGAGCTTTCCTTATCTTCTCGTAAGCTTTAATCCTTTCATGTGTCATCTCAAATACTGTTTGTTGATCACAGATTCTATAGAGTGATTTGACTAGAATTGCAAAGTCTTTCAGGTGTTGCCTGTAATAACTGGAAAATCCAAGAAAAGACATAATTTCCTTCTTATTCTGGGGTATTGGCTTAAGTAAAACTGCTGCCACTTTATTTTTCTCAATACCCAAGCTTAAACCAGAAACAATATGTCCTAAAGCTTCAAGTTCCTCAAAGCCAAAGCTACACTTCTTTAGTGAAATCTTCATATTCACTACTGTAAATTTATAAAGGACTCTTTCAATTCTTTCAAGGTGAAAAGACCATGAGTCAGAACATACAATAATATCATCAATATAAATGATAAGCCATCCTTCAGATAATTCTGGGGGGAAGATGGTATTCATCATTCTTTGATAACGGGATGGTGCATTTTTAATACCAAATGGCATTCTAAGGTACTCATAAATACCACAGTGAGTGATAATTCTAATTCATTTCCTAGTTTTAGGCATCAAAACATTTTGATGAAAACCTTTCAATGCATCCATGGATGTTATATACTTGGCTTTAGACAATTGAGTCAAGGCTTCTTGAATTCTAGGAATTGGATACCTATCTGGAACTGTGTAGGTATTCAATGCTCTAAATTCATCAACCATACTTGATTTATCATTATTCCAAGCAATAATAACAGGTGTTGTCACTTCAACTTCCTTATTATGGCCTACTTTTTTCAGTACACCAAGCTGGATCCATTCTTGCATCTGTTTTTCCAAGGCTTCTCTAGCTCTGGGACTGGCTGGATAAGCTGGTCTTCTAAGTACTGGAGGGTATGGTATATCAATATTAAGAGTAATATAAACTTCATTCCCTTTTATAGCGCCTAATAGTTCATTATCAGAAGCAAATGCATTCTTGTATGTGTATAACACATCAATAAGCTCATGCCTCATCTTGGGTGACAATGATTGATTGATTTGTGCTTCAACAAGTTGATTAGCCACAAATTCCTCCTTATAAGTATCTTTCTTGGAAGATACTATTGATATCTGTTTGGGCATATTAGAAAAAGCAAATTCTTGTCTTTTATTTTCTCCAATTGTAAAATATGCATCTTTATATTTATTGATGTCAATACCATAAATACTCAAGTAATAATTTCCAAGAATGATATGTTGAGATGTGCAATTTTCCATCACTACTATCTCTGTTTTCAATCTTACACTTCCTGCTGGATGTGGAAATACAAGATTAGTGTCAAAGATGCCCAAAGGGTACATATTATTACTGGCACCACTAAATTGTACACCCTCTATTGGTAATAGATGGTTCTTCCATCCAGGGAGTATGGCTTGAAGATAATCTTTGCCTACACAATTACAAAATGCCCCTGTACCCAAATTTACTCTGGCGTCAATATCATTTATCAGGATTGATGTGATACAAGATGCTCCAGCAGTATATCCTTTACCTCTAGCAGGTTTGGTTTTACAAATTCTGGCATCCTGGATATTGATCAGGCTATGACAATCTTCACTGTACTGTGGCAAGTGAGTATGGACTTCTGTGACCTCAAAAAAAGCTGTAATGTTTTCAATTGGATAGTCTTATTCTGGTGTATCCTCAGAGACTTCAGAATCTAGGTCAGATTTTTCTTTCTCTTCAGTACACTGAACCTCTTCAATGACTTGAACTTCATTAATTTTTGTCCTTTTGGTGAACGTGTTAGCTAAGTGTGAGGTGATTCCACATTTATGACACTTCAAGACAGGTCTTTCAGATCTTTTGTCTTCTCTGGAAGTTTTTGAGACCATTTTGGATTCCATAGGGACTCTAGTCCTGGTTTTACCAATCCTTATCCTAGTAATGATATCTTCCATGGAATTGATGTAGTCCTCTGTTGAACAGGGTTCTACACATCTGCATTTAATAGAATGTTCTAGTTCTCCTCCACATTTTATTAATATTTTCATATTAATCATAGAGTAAGACATATCTGGGTGTAAGGCAGATAATCTGTCTTTCTGTTTGAGGAACCAAGCAAGTGGTTTATCCTTTTCTGAGTTAAAAAAGGAACCTTAAAAAGCATTTTAAATTTTAAATCTCCAAGAATTGTTAGCCCATTTGGTGATTATTTCAGATTTGAACCAAGGCCAATCACATTTATCATTATCTTGTCTCTCATTTTGTAATACCATTTCTTTGCAGTTCTGGTAAACAAGGAGTATAGCTTTCCAACTATAATTTCATCAGGTATGTGACAATCTTCTTGCAACATATCAATTTTTCTTATGAACTCAATATTATTGTATTATCCTTCACCAGAGAATGTTGGCTATTATTCAAGTTTGGGAATATCTTTTTGCAAAGATAGGATTTTCTCCTAAAAAGGGGGTCAAAATTCCTTTCACAGAGAGTTTTTCTTTAGTCAAAGGTTTAGAATGTCTTGGAATATGTGGTTCACAATTCTTATGAATTTGGTCCCCATTAGCAACAATTTCTTTCTTTAATTTCTGCCTTTCAGTGTCACCTTTTGCCAAATGTGTGGCAAACTGATTGGTATTATTAATTAGTTCCAAAACCTGTTCTCTCAGAATGGAAAGTTGTTCATTGATGTGTGAAATGGAAATATCTCCTATTTAATACCCTTGAACTTTACATTTACTTTCAGTTCTGTCACATTTATTGGTAATTGAATCAATTTTGATATTTGTCAACTTATACCACTCAGTGGAAGCTTTGTCATTTCTCTTTAATTCACTTATATCTGATGTTATTTTATTTAACTTTGCATCAAATTTACCAAGTTCTAAATCAATACTAGATTTAAAAAGTTGTATTTCTTGTATTATTTGTATGGAAAGGTCCTGTTCATCCTTTCCTGCTCTTTGGCTGTGAGTTCCATGAGAGTTCTGGCCATATTCAGAGACTGTCCACAGCTGAAGGCTCCAATTGGGGATCCTGTACCCTTGTGGGTAAGGTCTGTGCCAATTTGCTTTGCCTTTGTCCTTTCCTTGATGGCTCTTGGGAACTTTATGCTTCTTCTGAGGTCCCTTGGGCTTGTCTGTGGACACTTCTGGAGCTGGTTTGGAGCTGTTAGATGCCACTGGGCCTTCTTTCTCAAAAGCTAGCATCATTTCCAGTTCTTTCTTCTGGTCTATGGATGAGAGACTTTGATTTTTCAAACAGTTCTTTGTCTTTTTGACCTTGTCTTTGCAAGACAATGGGCTTCATCCTCCTAAGAGCTCTATGGTATTCTCCTGACCCAGAAAGCTCTTGATGTGTAAGTAGGAGTTCATGGCCCCCTGCCAAAGGCTTGGGCATATTTCCTATTCCTCCTTTTTGGATGCTCTGTACCAATTCTTGTATTGGCATTGATAAATTTCTATTGCTTCTACTTGGAAATGGTTCAGCCCTTGAAATATTATCATTAGTTAGTTCAGATTCAGAGTTTACATCAACGTTTGTGGGTCCAGACCTTGGGGAATGGGGGGCAACTCTGGCATCCTCCAGATGTGTCTTTCTTGAGGAAGACTTACCACTTCTGGACTTGGTATTTCCTATTCTTTGTCCACATCCATCTGGTTGGACTGAATAGTTTCTTCCATTTCTGGTATGCACCATGTTATGTCAATTTAAGAAAAAATTGAGAATTAAAGCCAAAAATACACACCTTTTGGTGGTTGTTTTGCTTTTTCTGTTTGAAACAAAGTGCCTCTTTTAGCAATTTGAACTTCAATACTGTCTTTAGATTCTGATTCTGAATATTATGGACTGGTAATATATCTTTGACTGAGTCTGTTACCAGCTGAACAGTATTTGATTAAAGACACTAGAGAGAAAAATTATGATTTTTTATACTTAAAAGATTTTTCAAAGATTTTTTTATAAATTTATTATTTTTTTGATAGTAGAAAATTAGTCTTTTTAAAAAAAATAATTAAAATTTAAGACTTCAATTCAAAATTAATTCAGCATAACTCAAAGAGTAATTTTATGAGTTTTTGGATGTGAAAAAGCCATGGGTAAAACAATATAAAATTAAACCAAATTCCTCAATGAAAAAGATCTTAAAGACAATTTTAATAAATAGAAATAATTTTAACTTGAAATTTAAATAAAAAAAATAATTTAATCAATATGTTTTAGAACTTAAGAATATATTAATTAAGGGTAAAAGGTTCAAAAAACACGGCCAGGCCCCAAATGTAAGATGTGTCTATGAAACTGTTGATAATATTACTATTAATCAAAATTACTATGACTGTTCTTATGAAATATAATAATAAAGATTATTATAACCACAATTAAGTAATTAATGATGTCTTTTGCTTGTTATACACTACTAGTGATTATAACAGTAAGCAGTAATTGTCTACAAGATTCAATTACAAGAAGTATTTAATAATAAAAATTCTTTATTAAAATAATAAAATTATTTTAATATGTAATTAACTTTTGCAAGAATAATTGTAAATATAATTATTGAAGAAAACTATTACTAGAGAAAAACCTTAATAATTAAGAGAAACACTCACTAATACTCCAAAGAACTTATTAAAAGATAATAGTAGAGAAATTTGATGGATAATTGTGGCTTCAAGGGATCAAAATTGATTTATAAAAAGATTACAACAGTATATAGCTGATTTCTATGATTTCATGTCTTCCTGATTGATTCTGAAAGGAGAAAATACTTAAGAAAAGATCTAACTAATACTTACTTGTTGGTAATAAAGGTATAATTGAATAATGTGATGATTTTTGAAAAAACAGCAAGAGGAGGCCTCTTTTAAGTCTAAGAAAACTCACAGAGGCGTGCCATGGAGAAAGCTAAGAAACCAGTGAGTGAGAAAACAATAATCCTTATTTGGATTAAGGATTTTATCATCTGTTGTCAGGTGAGATTATCATAATTACTTAATTGATGCTTTTACATGACTACCAACCCAAATATGGTTAAGAATGAAAGGAGTAACAACTGTAAATATTCTTTTATTTCAAAATAAACATTAATTTATTAAAATTATCATTGTTATTGGAAATCTCATCACAGGTTGTCTTTTCTGTCAATTTTTGAAGATTTAGTATTTCACATGGAATTATCAAAAATGAACTGTAAGTAAAACTTTGATTTTACATATAAAACTATATTTATTTTTGGTTTTATATGTATAATACTATTATCCATTGGTCCTGAAGGCTTCAGAGAGATTCATTAATAGTTGTATTTTCAATAAATTTGTGATGTTTTTACCTCATTTCTATGTAGAATTGCAAATATCAGTATATGGCTGGTTGCTATGAGGTAATTCAATGGATGTTATTCCAAAAAGGGTTTTAATTACTCTTTTAGGGTTCATCCATGGAAAATCATTAAGAATTGACATGTTTACAGGAGTCTAAGTTGCTTTTTACCTCTTTGGCAAGTCAAAATAGCAGCTTATTTGCAATTTTCTGATGATATAATGAAGTTTCAACTTGGTAACCAAGTTTCCAAAAGGTCTTATTATACTCATTGGCTCAATGACAGCCATGGATCCAAGACTTAGAGCTATCCATGCCTCAGAGGCCTCAGAAGCTGGGTACCCTGGCTCTCTTTGATGTCTTTTGTCCCCCTTGACTATCTTTTACATCAAAATAAAACTTCAGGCTTAAAGACTGATATCCAGTATTGGTTTATGAAACGTGTATGTAAGAATATCATAATATTAAGTGCCACAAACATGCATAACACTATTCTTAGTGTATATGTAACATGGGATTTCTCACATTACCATTATTTTGGCGTGAATTTGAGAAAAACAAAAATTTTCACAATTCTTTTATGTGGTATTGAAGTATTTCCCATATTACCACCTCAAAGAGTTAATTGAAGCTTATTCACTCTATGGAGCTACTCTAGGTGAAGTTTTGTGTAGAATCCAAATCTGGCCTTAAATCTATGGATTTACCTACTCAATGAAAAGTTATTCATCTCTTCTCAAAAAAAGATGAATTTTGAAAATATGAATGACTTATGGGTTATGCATAGTTCAAAGTTTATTTTTAAAGATAGTTGTGGCCTATTTGGGTGTGTAAGATATACCTCAAGGCTCACAGAAAGCCATATTACTTAGGAAAAGCCGGAGAATCCACCACCATAGAGCTTGTGTGGGCCAACACACAGGGAAAAGGATTAATAAACAGCTGTGAAGTCCAACTTGAAAACCACTATTCTGATAATCTACCATTGGTAACAAGATTAAACCTGGAGAATGAATAAATTAAAATAAATTAAACAAAGATTTGCATGAGGTGCTCAAATCTGAATTAAAATCATATTTCAAACACCAAGGCAATGGTTAAACTTGATTGGTTTTAAGAAAGAGAATGGGATAAGGAGATAATAAATGATAAATTTTAACATATAAAAAATTTAGTTTTTTAGGAGTACATCAAGAAAGTAAAAACTAAGAACAACAGCTTACAAGGAAAAATAATTTTGGAAAAAGAAAACATCAATTAAATTATCTAAGAAGGAAACAGAGAAAGAAATTTGTGATTTTTAACCAGAAACCCAGAAGCCGAATTGTCTTACAAACAGTGGCAAACAACATTTGATAAAAAATGATAGTAAATGAAAGCCAAACACTGATCAAAATTACTTGCCAAAAAAAGGACTAAACCATGCATTTTACACCTTAAAGATTACTCAAAAGAACCTCAAAAATATTCCAAACCACTAAAAAAGGTGAACTAAAAAACGATAAAATAGAACAAACTGATTGAATATGCCAAATATTTTCTCAGACAGTTAACCAGGAAGACCTATCCAATATAGAGGCTTAACTATCAACCACAAAAATCCAACATAGTTTTGAGAAAATCACCAAAAAGGAGAAAATTGCCAACATCAGAATCCTACCTACAAAAATGCGTAAGGACTAGATAGAATTCCTAATGATCAGCTTCTCAAAACATTAGGTTAAGCAATAGGAGAAAAAATGAACCAAATTGTTAGCTCCTATTTCAGATTAGGTTAATTTTCCAAAAAATTAAGAGACACCTCAGCAATAATCATCTAAAAAGCAAGCGATAAAGATTATTTCCATCAAGCATCCTACTGGCCAATAGAACTATTGAGAACCATATTTAATCTTTCTTCAAATTATTAATACTCAGCTCACATACTGGGAAGCAACAACATGAGCTATATTGAAGGTACACTTTGAAGGTAGGACTGGGAGGGACATGGAGAAATTAATTTTTATTATAGATGCTTGGATCAAAGAAAAATGGAAAGAGTAAAAGGTGGTGGAAGAACTCTTCCTTCATTTAAAATGAGCATACCCAGAATTCTACAGAGAAAGGCTTGATCGAATCCTCCGAAAGAAAAAAGCACCTTCACACTTAGCCATTGAAATTGAATCCTTCCTAACAGACAGGAAAACTTGATTAAAACTCAAATATTAAAGCTCACTAATGATCCCACTTCTGAGGAGACTACATAGGCTCACCCCTCTCATAAGTGCTCTAAATTATCTCTAACTCAGAACTCCTACTAAAAAATGAAGTAAAAATGGACTTAGATAAAATATTATCAGTTTAGTTTGAAAGCTTCACTCACCTGGAATCAGCCAAAATCCCAGAACAGGAATTAACAAAGGTCTTGGAAGTCTGTTACCACACACTAAAGTGGGGAAGAAATTCAGGGTCAGAATTTGACAAAAAAACAATACTAATCCTTTCAAGAGAAAACCAAGAGGTGAATAAATTACAATTTGGATAAGAAGCCATTGAAAAAAATAATATCAAAAAAATGGTGAGGATTATAAATGGAATTTAAACTCACCCAAAAATAACATACCAAAAAAATTAACAATTTATCAATAGTAAAACCAACCCAGTCAAACAAAGTCTTACACAAGGAATTTGTCCTAAAAGATGTAGAAATAATGCTCTTTGTAAAATACAGTACACATCCCCAGAATGATTTATGCCTGAGTATTATGTTTAAATGAAAAATCAACAGTAAAAGCTAAAAAACAAGCCTTTAAAATGATGACAGGAGTTCAGAAAATCACCTAGCTAGCATTCCTCAAAAAATGAAGTGGCTCCCACTAGCTTAAGCACAAATCACTAATGTTGAAAACATAATTTGATGACTATTAACTAAAGAAAATGAACGTGTAAGGAAAAAAGTGGATAAAGAGCTTAAATAGGTATCAAAATTATTGAAATAAGCTCTTCACTTACTCATCAACCAAGAGATTATGAGAGGTACATCCCAAGTCTTCTTAGGAAAAGTTATATGCCACCCCACCCCAACTGTCGGGATGACTCTATAATATGCTGTCTACAAGACTATAATTCTGAGTGTGATCTGTAAAAATAGATTTATGATAAGAATTTGGGCTTAAAAATTAAGGGGCATTGCCTAAAATAGTGGTGGTGAGAACTGCTGAGAGTCCTGGCTTCAGAAATTTCCAATTGAATAACTACAAAACTTACTAAAATTGTTAAGAAATTAACTATACCTGGTTATTTTCCAAGAGTATAACTGGGTGGAAACAATTGTACTATGTAGGAATATAAGGGCAGGATGGGGATTCCTCTTTTGGGAAGAGGAAGGTTCCTTTGATCTCGAAGAGGGGTGTTGTAAGGTTGTTTAAATTTCCAAACAGCCACAGAGTGAAGTTTTTCACTACTTTTCACTGACTTTTGGTACCACGAACTCCACAAAGGCTGTTACTGGGTAGAAATGTGGTCATTTTTGCCCAATACAGGGTGAAGATTTTGACCAATAGAGTTTATAGCAGGGCTCTAGTGGTTCTGATGCCTCATAAACTGTACAGGACGCGTCTCTGGAACTCCCATTATTCATATTAAGAGTAACTAAAGAATATAAAGCATTTAATTCAGCTGTATGGACTGCTGTTCCACAGTGAGATCCCATACTGGCTAGTGTGGCATTATAATCTTAAAGCCTGAGCAAATTTGTAAGTTTTAAAGATTAAGAGCTCAAAAGGGGCTCATTTGGTAGCCCTTGATAAGATCTACACAATGGTTAATCATTGATTATACTTAGGGTTTAGTATGTCAAAGCTATACCAGTTTTAAATTAAATTATAAGAAATTGGAGTTTGTATCAATCCTGTATTAAGCTAATCCCCTTGATAGTTTTTTCTTTAAATGAGACAAATGGTTATGGAGAGTATCATCAAAAAAGCCCTGTTCCTTCCATTCCCAAAAATAACTCACTTTAGGTATCCCACACTAATGCTGTAGAAGCTAGATGAGAGGTAAATATTTCATTCACCACCATTTGGCCTATGTCTGGCTCTAGCCTCTGTAATTTCAATTCTACCATAATTTGGGTAATATTATTAAATAGCCTTAATTAAGATATTCAACTTAAAGCCCCATTTTATTTTTTTCTTCTCTTTTAACTAGATTTTAGATGAGAAGTTAAATTCGTGGCTTATGCTCAGTTCTAGCTTTGAAATGGAATAAGTTTGTTGTTTATTATTCTATTGGGATAAGAATGATGTATTATTAAATGTGGTATTTTCCTCTTTCATATGGATACTATTATGAGCTGTTTAGTCCAGTTTGTGATCTTATGAGCATCCTATTTGATAGCATTACTTATGATATTGAGGTACCATGCTTGTGCTCTGGTTTTGACTCACAGGCTGACACCACCATGGAATAAATCCCTAAAAATAGACAACCTAGGAAAAAAAGAGAAGCGGTTAAGAATTTACTAAAAGTTCTTAACAAAATGAACCAGAGAAAAAAAAGTGTCTTTATAGATGGATCCCAAATTTCAGGTAAAGGTAGAGGGGAATCAGACATAGTATTCTTGTCAGGAACTGAATTTGGGAGACGCATACCCAAAGAGGAGTTAATAACCAACTATAAGACTTAAAAAAGCCATTGAGGCAATAAATTTCAAAATAAAGAGCTCAATTGAAAAAAACCAAACAACTCCAGAGGTAGAAAAAATGGAAATAATAATACTATGCAACAACCAGGGAGCTATATTTAAGATAGCTAACCCAAACAAACCAACATTGGGACAATATCTGTACTTAGGAGTGCACCAGAAAATTGAAAAATTACAGAAGGAGAGAGAAATAAATATTTGGTGGCTCCCTGGACATTATAAAATAACATAAAATTAAATAGCTTTTTGAGAAATAAAAAAGTGTGTTAAGAATCCTTGAATATGGAACCAAAATGTCTATTCAATAATAGCAAAAATATAACAAAAACTTAAGCTCAAAAAAAGATTGAAATCACTAACAGACAGAAAAGAAAAAGAGTAAAATCTGACAGAAAAACAAGTATACTACCTATATAATTATAAAAATGGGAGAAAGACAATACTCCCTACTTGAACAATCAAAAAGATACCAATGTATGCTAAATTAAAACTGGAATCACATAAATCTCAAGAGCTATTCCTTGTGTGAAACATGTCAGAGACCAGAGTCAAAAAAGAGCTTTATGACACATTCAAAAGATAAAAATGAAACAATCCTTACATAAAAGCAAGGTTTCACATAATTAACTTAACTTAACTAAACTTCTGGATGTATCCAGAGAAATCAAAATATAGATATTTTTCATCAGATATTCTGGAAGATTCATGTTTTTCAAAGAATAAAAAAAGATAATAAAGAAAGAAAGATAGAAAGAAAGATGTATCATTAAAATTAGAAGGGGAATAAGAGACAAAGACAGTAGCACAAAAATAATTGAACCTGAGTAAAAGAAAGACTCTTGTGTTACACAAGCCTGGGACAAACTGAATTAAAGATGACCCTAAAACATGTATACACATCACCACAGCCATCACCAAATATACTGTGGAATCTTATGTAAAAAGAACTTTAAAAAAGATATCCAATTCAGTAGCTCAACACAACAATCTAATGTTGACACTTTTCAGCTCAAAAAATTAAACCATTTGTTGGTTTTTCTAAAGAGGTCATAAAAATTCTCACTCCTTCTATAACTCTTGAGAGGAATTATTTGAGGTATATATTCCTATGAGGTTACCCTAGATCATTTTTAGAGTATGATAAAAATATCACATAATATCCTAAAATCTGTTTATCCAAAAGAAAGTTAAACTTTTTTTCTTCAATTTTTGATTTACATAAGTTTGTTGAGTTTATAATTAGCTATGAAATAATTTTTTGCTTCATTTATAACTTTGGATTTATGCTCAATATACCTCAGAGTCTCAAAATAATTTTCTTGGTTATTCATTAATATATCCATTTTTATGAAAGAAAATTGATCAAAAAAATTAATTTCAAGTTTTTGAATTCTTTGGAAAAGATGAAACTATATGAATATGTTGAGTTTTATAGCTTATTTTTCCCAGAAAAATCTTCTAAATCATTAAAAAATTCAGCGAAATTAGATTTTGCTGTCCTTTATTGATTTTTTTGGATTATAAAAATAAATGTTGCAAAAAACCCCATTTCAATCAAATAAAATGTAAAAATATATTCTTTTTTTCTTTCATCCTGTTTTTTTAATTTTACAAAAAATAATACCTAAGAATTGTATCTTTTCCTTTGAAATATTTTCAATCAGATAAACATATGGGGAAACTATAATAACAATCATGAATTCACTCACTGAAAATCTCCGATTTTTAGCTTAATAAAATAAAAACAAAAAAAATTTTTGTAATGTTGATGAAATTTTTGGAACACAATAATCAAAAAGTAAACCTAAACAAAAAATAACAATGATCCTATTTGAAATATATATATTTATATTATTAAGATTGAGTAAATCAAATTCATATTTTTTTGAATAAATTGGCACTCATGATTTTTAAGTTTTTGTAGCTGATTTTGAAGAAGAAAAAAAATAGAGTAAATTAACTTTTTTTGATCAAATTAAAAAAATGAAATTCACCTCCTTATTTATTTAAGATTATATACATATATAGATATATATAGCTTTAAAGTAAAAACGTAATGAAGAATAATAATAGTAAATATCCTCCAAAGGAATTTTAACAATAATAATAGTTTTATTTATTTTTAATTGAAAGACCAAACTGAAAAATTAGGAAATATTCCTTTCCTAATTCCTATCTACTCTTTCAAATTTTATTCTTATTTTAAGTTTAAATCATAATCAGAAAAGAAAATATCAAAATTAAATTAAAATAAAATAATTATTTCAAAGTTCTTTCTTTCAATAAACCTATATTTTTCAATTTCTTGGAAAATGTTTATTCTGTTTTCAATGCGATATTCAAAAAAAACTCCAAAAATGTCTTCCACACTTTGTTTTAACTTTATTTTTATTATTGAAAGAAAACTCGAGAGATCTTTTTGATTCAACTCTGCTAATTCTCAAAACGAAGAAGAATCAATAAAATAATATGATTTTCTTTGGGGGGCATTGGTAAAAAATGTTTGTCAAAGCTGTATCACGTTTTTCAAAAAACCCTCCATTTTTCTGAAAAAAATCAAAAGCTTTCAAACCCCCTTTTTTGACTTTTTCCAAAACAAATTTCATCATATTGAATACACCAATTTTAGAAAAATCAAAAGCAGATTAGTTTTTGATTGATTATTAAGAAAGAGGCGGACAAAGCTTAAGAATATGCCATTTTCAAGGGAAGGAGAAATTTTAGATATAACAAAGTTGAAATAAGATGTGACAGATCTGGTTCTATCAGTCACAATTTTTATGATAAAAGACACTATACTTACAGAAAAATTAATTTTTATCTTTATTTTTTTGAAGGAAAATATTTCAATGATGAGCTTATAGCACTCAAGGTGATCAATACAGACTATAAATATGGTACATTATGAAATAACTCTTTTAAATGAACATAAAGTAATATAAATGAACATGAGGCGACTCGGGTGGCTCTTTTGACTGTTTCACATATGAATCCCCACCAAATTAAAGTCAAGCTCTTAAATCAAAGGGAAAGCTCAAGAAAAGGTATTATAAAATAAATTAAGAAAAAAAGGAAGACAAACAAAGGAGCTTATCAAATAAAGAAATTGTGAGCCTTTGAGATATGACCACATACCCAATAAGGTCACAAAAAGATTAAGAATAATTATACCTTTAATATAATTATACTAAAATTACTTAGAATAATTATACATTAAAATTAATTACTTAAATATACAAAAAATACCATAAATTAACACCAAAATTGGTTTAACTTAAAAACCAATGAATAAACATGTAAAATAAATTATACCATTGGATTCCTCATGGAAAAACACACATATACCATTTTTATGGCATATCTGTGAAGTCAATATTTAATGAATTATAAGGTATAATACCTTATAAAAACCATAAAATCCTATTTATCTCAGAAACCAATGAAACAACATGTGAAATAAATTGTACCAGTAAATTCCCCACGAAACCCCACACATAAAACAATTAATAAGCTAATTTCCAAAGTCAATACTTAAGGAATTATCCTGAATATATGCACTTTTTTGGTCAACGCATATATTCAAGGATCATAGCTAATATCTTCTAAACTATAAATGATAGAATGATGAACCAAAAATAAAGTTACCACGTAATTACTGTAAGAACACAGATATGAAATTTATTTTACAAATTATAAACAAGGTTAAAACCTATGATGAAATATTGATAAAAATCAACAGAGCTGTTGACCACTTTGTTGTGAAAGTGGTCCAAACTTAAAAAAAAGTATACAGTTGGATTCTACTAGTTCATTCGTGAAGAATGATGTAATTTGTATTATTAAATTCAGGGTATAACCCCCTGAAATCAAGGTTTGAAGTTTAAAATATTGAATTTCAACAGAAAAGATGAGTTACAAGAAAAACCATCAAAATTAGAGTTTTGATGATGTAATGAAACGCTCTTGGCAGCATAATAAGGTTATGCCAGGCTATCAGAATTTACTCTCTGAATTGCTGTAGCGTGTAAATCTTAAAAGTTATTGAAGATCAAAGTTTGAGCTTAAATTGAGCAGTTATGATCACCTACTGTAACCTTAAATTAAGTTTAACAGTCACAAGAGTGATAAAATTGGTGAATACTATTAGTTTATGATTAAAACTAATAAAATCCACGAAATTTGGGGTTCTGCCAAGCCTCTGATGTCATCAAACTTAAAGTTACAGTGATAACTTTAAATAATGGTGCAATAATGATGTAAGATGGTTTGATCATGATGTAATCACCCTCAAACCTTAAAATATTGATCAATTCCAGTGGATATGATCAGTACACGTCTACTAGAAGCCTGTTGGACTCTAGGAGGGAGGTATTTACTATAAATAGAGCTCTTTTTACTCTATTTTCCCCTCAGACGCATCAAAAACATTAAAACAATTAAATAAAAGGTAATTTCTTTATTCTTTATATATAAAACTCTTATATTATTAAAGACCAAAGACCATCTTATTATTAATCACCACTCTTACGTGATTAAATCAATTTTTTAATTGTTTTTGTTATAAATCTCTCTATAAACTCATTTCCACGTCAAATCAAGAATTTTAGTAAAATTTCTTTATTTTTTATTGTAAATACAATTTGAAAAAAGTTGTATTATATTCTTTTGGCGTAAAATATCTCAAAATTATTATCTTAAGTGTTAAAAGTAGGTTATTTCATCTTATTATAATAATTTCTCTCTTATTATTACTCTTAATAATTCTTATTTAATATAAATAGTATTTATATTAATATATAACTTTAATATTGGTAATATTATTGTTATTAATTGTTTTTTATTCATAAAAAACAATTTTTTACGCCTTTATTATTTGTTTGTAACAATAATAAAGAGCTTTATAATATATTAATTATTTTATATTAATATATTATTTTCAATATTATAATCTTATATAATATTAATTATATTATTATATTTATTTAATAATATAATATTTTTACGCCATAATAATAATATTTCTTTATTATTATTATTATTCTAATCTTATTTATTTCAATTATAAGGACATTCAGAGTACAATAAGTAATAAATTAGTAATTTTTACTTATTGTTTCATAGTCAAACCTTACATTTGGGGGCCTGGCCGTGATATTTACTTAAAAGACCTTTAAAAAGATTCTATTTGGGTTTATCCAATAATAAATTATATTTATAATCATAAATTATATAATAATTTTATATTTTATTGATTTTAAAAGCTATTGAGGCATTTGGAAAGCAATTGTACTGTCTTACACGTGGTTTTTCACATCCTTAGACTTGCAAGAACTTTCTTTGAGTGACTCTAGTGATTAAAAAAGATATTTTATAAATTAAAAATAATTTTATTATAATTTAATTTTATAAGAATCATATTCTTTTTTATTTTATTCTTTAAAAAATAAAAAATACATAAAAAATATTAAAAAATATTAAAAACCAATAAAAAAAGTTATTTTTATTCATTTTTATTCATTTCTTTATTTTATTTCAATTTTTTAAGATATAAAGCAATTTCTACGTGGAAAATTGCCATATCTTGCCAAAAATAACACTTCTTATATAAAGACTTATATTTATTTGTCTTTTTTAGTGTTTGAAGATAACCCAACAGAAGATAACCAAGCTACTGTTGAGAGGTTGGTGGAAGAAACTTGTCAAAGTTCTCCAACACCAGTTATTACCAAAAGAAAGAAAGCTAAGAAATTAGACTTTCCAGGACCCACCATTCAAGACTCTGAAGGTGAGCACCTCTTTTTATAATTGCCATAAAAGAATTTTTATTCTAAAATACTTTTATTTTTTCTTATTCTTTAATTATGACTACCAGAAGAGGTTCCCAATACTCCATCCAATCAGATGGAGCTGGACTCAGAGGTAGAATTGATCCCTCAAAAGGGAAAAGAAAGGGAAATATCCCCAGTGGAACAGAATCCACACAAGGAAGTGCCTTATCCCAAAGGCAAGTCCCAGAAATGCCCATGATATCTGAGCCTGAATTAGAACTAAGTATGAGTAACTCAAACAGGTACAAATCACATTCAGAGGGCTCAAATAGACATCTACATGAGCCAGTACAAGCAGTATTGCACAGTGTACAAGGACAAAGATTGGGAAATGTTGCCTCAAATACACCAAGGAGTGATGAACTCCTGGCACATCCTGAAAAAGTTCCTCAAAGAGGAGGAGATAGTGAAATACTCCAATGGATGGAATCCACTGTCATCCAAGCCTCAAATCAAAAAAATCAAGGATTACCATGCCAAAAAGAGGGAGGCAACCAAGGAAGAAGCCCCAGTAGCTTCTACCAGCAAGCCCCAAGCCAACCCACTTCCCCAAGAAGGGAAGAAGAACAAGAAAAAGCATTGGAGGAAACCATATTCCCCAAGCTACAGAATCCCAAGAATCCAAAAGGATGCCATGGACAATGTTTTCAACATGGCCAGAACCTTGATGGAATTCAAGGACAAGGAAGAGCAAAGAATGAGACAACCTCATTTCCCAAAGAAATAACCTTGTCCAAATATGTTGTAAATACTTTAACAGAAATTAAAAAGACTTCATCACACCAAAAATTACTTTTGGACCATGTGGAGAAAAGTGATGAAGCAAGAATGCATCTGAAAGATGATATTCAGAGTGAAATAAGACTTATCACTGAAAAAATGGATAAAATTAATGAGGCTAATTTAAATATGCCAAAGTTATCAACACCATTTTCTCATATAAGAAGCCCTGTTAAAACAAAAGAGGAATTGTCAAATCCTTTTATAACAGACTTGAGTCACCAAGATAATAACCAAGTCTTAATGAAGGAAGCACCTCAATTGAAAGAATGGCCAACATTCACAGGAGAAGGTGAATATGACCACATGTCATTCATTAAAACAATTGACATGTTACAAGAAGATTATGCCATACCAGATGAATTAATCACTGCAAGATTACATTCTTTGTTTGAGAAATCTGCAAAAAGATGGTATTATGGCATAAGACAAACAAATGGTAAAAATACCTGGTCTTGGTGGAAACAAGAAATAATCACCAAGTGGGCAAATGATGCCTGGAGGTATAAGATAGAAAATGCATTTGAAAACTCTTTCTTTGATCCAGAGAAAGACAAACCTTTAACTTGGTTCTTAAAACAAGTTGAAAGACTTAATGCACTATACCCAGAAATGTCACAGAAGATGGTGCATATGAAAATACTTAAAAAATGTGGAGGGGAACTAGAACATGCCCTAAGAAGCAGATGTATAGAACCATGCTCCACAGAAGAGTATATAAATGCACTAGAAGATATAGTGACAAGAACAAAAATTGGCAGGACTTGGAAAAAATTGGACATTAAAAGCCCAAATAAACCATTTATCAAAAAAGATAAATCAAAAGAATCCTTTAAGCCCAATACATCCAACAATAATGAGCAAAGAAAATGCCATAAATGTGGAGGTATTGGACACTTAGCCAATAATTGCCTTAAAAAAGCAAAAATTAATGAAATTGTGGAAACAGAAAGCCACAATGACAAAGAAGAGGAATCTGACTCTGAAAAAGAGACAGAAGAGTCAGAAAGCTCTGAAAGTGATGAAATCAATATAATTAATGCACAAATTAATAATATTGACTTAATTTATGAAGTACTGGATGTTAATTCAAACTTACCACAAGTTGGAACATCTGACACAAACCTGACAAACATACAAGATGCCAAAATGTATAGAACCAAACCTGCAAGAGGAATGGGATATACAGCTGGAAAATCAAGTATAAGTAGTGTTATGGTTGATAACCAGGAAGGAAAAGTTAACTTGGATACAGGAGCATATTGCACTTGTGTTGGCAAAAGTTATTTAAAAACCATTGTCCCAAATTGGCAAGAAAAACTTATGCCAATACAAGGTGTCAAATTTAGTAGTGCAAGTGAGAGCATGAAGCCCCTTGGAATAATTGATTTAACACTAATTTTTCCTCATCCCTCACAATGTGTCAGAATTAAAGTAGAGTTTGTAGTAATGGACAACTGTACTAGTAATCATTTCATACTTGGGAATGACTACTTATCAATCTATGGTATAGATATCTCCAACCAAAAAGACAGATATTTTACCATAGGAGATAACAAAAGACAAAAGTTTGGCTTCTTAAATAACAAAAAACAAATCACAGTTATTAAGAAGGAAGAAAAAATTCCAGAAAAAGAAATTTTTATATCTGAACAACTTAAAGAGGCAGAATTCAATCAAGAATTAACAGAAAAAATGAAAGAAAAATTGATTGACCTCTTATTTAAGTATAAAAATGCCTTTGCAACTGACAAAGAGCCACTAGGTGCCATAATTGGACATGAAGTGGATATAATTCTTAATGTAGAAAAGCCTTACCCACCTTTATTAAGAAGACCTGCTTATCCAGCCAGTCCAAGAGCTAGAGAAGCCTTAGAGGTACACATTAAAGAATTAATGGACCTTGGAGTGTTAAGAAAGGTTGGACATAATGAACAAGTAGAAGTTACTACACCTGTCATTATAACTTGGCATAATGGAAAGTCAAGGATGGTAGGAGACTTCAGAGCCCTGAATACCTATACCATTCCAGACAGATATCCAATACCCAGAATCCATGAGACATTGACCCAATTGTCACAAGCTAAGTTCATCACAGCTATGGATGCTCTTAAAGGTTTTCATCAAAATGTCTTAACAGACAATGCCAAGAAACTACTAAGAATAATAGTCCATTGTGGAATTTTTGAATACTTAAGAATGCCATTTGGGATAAAAAATGCACCTTCCCATTATCAAAGAATGATGAATACCATATTTCCTGAAGAATTATCAGAAGGATGGTTAATTATCTATATTGATGATATTATAGTTTGCTCAGAAACTTGGGAAAATCACCTTACAAGACTAGAAAGGGTACTACAGAAAATAGTTCAAGTGAATATGAAAATTTCCTTGAAAAAGTGTCATTTTGCATATAGTGAATTAAAAGCACTAGGACATGTGGTATCTGGACTTAGTCTAGGCATAGACAAAAATAAAGTAGCAGCAGTACTACTTAAACCAATTCCTCAAACCAAAAAAGAAATGCAATCACTTCTAGGATTTGCTGGTTACTATAGACAGCATATAAAGGACTTTGCAAAGATTGCTAAATCCTTGTATAAGCTATGTGACCAACAAACAGTCTATGAGATGACAGAACAAAGAGTCAAGGCATATGAAGAATTGAAAAATTCCTTAACAAATGCCCCATTTCTCCTAATGCCAGATTGGAAACTACCCTTCAAACTGTACATTGATGCTTGTGGAGAAGGACTAGGTGCTGCACTTCACCAAACACAAATTATCAATGATAAACCAGTGGAAGGACCAATTTGTTTCATTTCAAGGCAAATAAAGCCAACAGAAGCAAGGTATGGAGCAAGCCAAATGGAATGCTTATGCCTAGTGTGGGCTTTAGAAAAATTGCATTATTATTTGGATGGCACAGTATTTGATGTAATCACAGACTGTAATGCTGTGAAATCACTATTAAATATGAAGACTCCAAACAGACATATGCTAAGATGGCAAATTGCTATCCAGGAATATAGAGGAAATATGACTATTGTTCATAAATCTGGAAATATTCACAAAAATGCAGATGGTCTCAGCAGATGGGCTCTAGCAAATACCCCTGACAATCCAGCATGGGTACCACAAGAAGAGCACCATATAGAAGGAATATGTGTTACAGACATTGGCACAGAATTCTTTAACCAAGTTAAAGAAAGCTATAAGACAGACAAAAATTGCCATATCTTAAGCCAACTTCTAATGAAAGACTGCAAAGATCCATCACTTTCATCAAAACTAGATGAAATATGGAAAAAGGCATATGATGAAGGAAGATTTCACCTCCTTGATGGAATCCTTTACCATAGAACAAAACACACATGTGTTATGGCCTTAACAGACAGAACACTAATAAACACCATTTTACATGAGTGTCATGATAGTGTTGCATCTGGACATCTCTCAGAAGATAGGACACTAGAGAGGGTGAAAACCTGTTCTTGGTGGCCAAATTGAAAGAAAGATGTTGCAGAGTACTGCCAGACCTGTGACAGATGTCAAAAAGCCAACAGAGCCACAGGAAAGAAATTTGGAATGATGATCCAAATCCAAGAACCAAAATCCCCATGGGAAATAGTTCATATGGATTGGGTAACAGCCTTACCTCCAGGAGGAGACAGGAGTTATAATGCATGCCTAGTGCTAGTTGACAGATACAGCAAAACTCCCATGTTCTTACCATGTCATAAAGATGACACAGCTATGGATACAGCCATAATGATATGGAATAAAGTCATTAGCCACACAGGCTTATTCCAAAATATTATAAGTGACAGAGACCCAAAGTTCACTTCAGCATTATGGACAAATCTCCATAACCTGTTTGGGACAAAGTTATCATTCTCAACAGCTTATCATCCTCAAACTGATGGTTTAGCAGAAAGAATGATACAGACCCTAGAGGATATGATCAGAAGATTCTGTGCTTATGGGCTAGAATTCAAAGATTCTGATGGTTTTACCCATGATTGGTGTACACTAATACCAGCACTTGAATTGGCATATAAGACATCAATCCATTCTTCTACTGGCAAAACACCAGCAATGCTAGAGAAAGGTTGGAATCCAAGACTTCCTTATGATACCCTCAAAAAGGACTTAGTGGATATACATCCAACAGCAAGCAGCTTCAAGATAATGCTTGACAAAGCAAGACACCATGCAAACAGATGCATGCAAGATTCTTTTAAATATGCAAAAGAAAGATGGGATAAAAGTCATAAGCCACCTGATTTCAAAATAGGGGACTTGGTTTTAGTATCAACCCATAATTTCAATAACATAAAAGGCCCAAAGAAATTGAAAGATTCCTTTGCAGGACCATTTATGATAAAAGCACTTCATGGACCCAATGCTGTGCAATTGGAACTCACAGGTGAACTAATGAACAAACACCCAACTTTCCCTGTAAGTCTGATAAAACCTTACAGTTCAAGTGACAAAGAGTTATTTCCACTAAGAAATAAACCCCCACTTGAGATTCCCCCCTTGGAAGAAGGAGAGGAAAAGAAAATAGTAAAAGTCCTTAAAGAAAGAAGGACAAGAAACAAAAAAGAAAGAGAATACCTTGTAAGGTATAGAAATTCAACTCAAGAAGATGAATGGCTACTTGAGAAAGATATAACAAATGCTGATAAACTACTAAGAAGGTTCAGACATGAAAGAAAACCTGAAAAATAAAAAAGTTAAGCATTATTGAGCTTCAAGACTAACAAAGTCTATTGAAGAGGTAGGACAGTGGATGATACCCTTATCATACATATCAGATTGTGGTACAATCTTTTTTGGTGGTAGGGAATGTGAGCCTTTGAGATATGACCACATACCCAATAAGGTCACAAAAAGATTAAGAATAATTATACCTTTAATATAATTATACTAAAATTACTTAGAATAATTATACATTAAAATTAATTACTTAAATATACAAAAAATACCATAAATTAACACAAAAATTGGTTTAACTTAAAAACCAATGAATAAACATGTAAAATAAATTATACCATTGGATTCCTCATGGAAAAACACACATATACCATTTTTATGGCATATCTGTGAAGTCAATATTTAATGAATTATAAGGTATAATACCTTATAAAAACCATAAAATCCTATTTATCTCAGAAACCAATGAAACAACATGTGAAATAAATTGTACCAGTGGATTCCCCATAAAATTCCACACATAAAACAATTAATAAGCTAATTCTCAAAGTCAATACTTAAGGAATTATCCTGAATATATGCACTTTTTTGGTCAACGCATATATTCAAGGATCATAGCTAATATCTTCTAAACTATACATGATAGAATGATGAACCAAAAATAAAGTCACCACGTAATTACTGTAAGAACATAGATATGTACTTTATTTTACAAATTATAAACAAGGTTAAAACCTATGATGAAATATTGATAAAAATCAACAGAGCTGTTGACCACTTTGTTGTGAAAGTGGTCCAAACTTAAAAAAAAGTATACAGTTGGATTCTACTAGTTCATTCGTGAAGAATGATGTAATTTTTATTATTAAATTCAGGGTATAACCCCCTGAAATCAAGGTTTGAAGTTTAAAATATTGAATTTCGACAGAAAAGATGAGTTACAAGAAAAATCATCAAAATTAGAGTTTTGATGATGTAATGATAAGCTCTTGGCAGCATAATAAGGTTATGCCAGGCTATCAGAATTTACTCTCTGAATTGCTGTAGCGTGTAAATCTTAAAAGTTATTGAAGATCAAAGTTTGTGCTTAAATTGAGCAGTTATGATCACCTACTGTAACCTTAAATTAAGTTTAACAGTCACAAGAGTGATACAATTGGTGAATACTATTAGTTTATGATTAAAACTAATAAAATCCACGAAATTTGGGGTTCTGCCAAGCCTCTGATGTCATCAAACTTAAAGTTACAGTGATAACTTTAAATAATGGTGCAATAATGATGTAAGATGGTTTGATCATGATGTAATCACCCTCAAACCTTAAAATATTGATCAATTCCAGTAGATATGATCAGTACACGTCTACTAGAAGCCTGTTGGACTCTAGGAGGGAGGTATTTACTATAAATAGAGCTCTTTTTACTCTATTTTCCCCTCAGACGCATCAAAAACATTAAAACAATTAAATAAAAGGTAATTTCTTTATTCTTTATATATAAAACTCTTATATTATTAGAGACCAAAGACCATCTTATTATTAATCACCACTCTTACGTGATTAAATCAATTTTTTAATTGTTTTTGTTATAAATCTCTCTATAAACTCATTTCCACGTCAAATCAAGAATTTTAGTAAAATTTCTTTATTTTTTATTGTAAATACAATTTGAAAAAAGTTGTATTATATTCTTTTGGCGTAAAATATATCAAAATTATTATCTTAAGTGTTAAAAGTAGGTTATTTCATCTTATTATAATAATTTCTCTCTTATTATTACTCTTAATAATTCTTATTTAATATAAATAGTATTTATATTAATATATAACTTTAATATTGGTAATATTATTGTTATTAATTGTTTTTTATTCATAAAAAACAATTTTTTACGCCTTTATTATTTGTTTGTAACAATAATAAAGAGCTTTATAATATATTAATTATTTTATATTAATATATTATTTTCAATATTATAATCTTATATAATATTAATTATATTATTATATTTATTTAATAATATAATATTTTTACGCCATAATAATAATATTTCTTTATTATTATTATTATTTTAATCTTATTTATTTCAATTATAAGGACATTCAGAGTACAATAAGTAATAAATTAGTAATTTTTACTTATTGTTTCATAGTCAAACCTTACAGAAATAGTATTGAAGCCTACTTTAAAATCCGAGAGACTATTGATTTCACTCACCACCACTTATCTTATTATTTGGGACACATCCAATAATAATTTTTCTACAGTCTCAAATACTTGAATCTTTTAAATAAAGTTAATCATTTCCTTTTGATTTATTTTACTTACAAGCTAAGCAGGTAAGAGGTCCCACTGATACACATTTTCTGGATTAATCTCAGCATACAAGGAATTTTATGTTGATTTCCCTTTCTTATAGAATAAGACTGAAATCTCTTACTATTAGGAAGTAAAAATATTGAGAAACAGGATTTTGAAAGCCTACATCATAGCTCACCCTCCTGTTTTTTTCTTTAGACAAATATCGGGAAGCTATTAACTGCTTTGATGGTGTATTTTCAGGATCAAAATTACTCTGCGTGGTTGGATTATTAACAAAAGTTTATTTAAATTAATAAAAAACGTTTTTTCACTTCTAAAGGTGAAGAAAATGTTATAAACCAATGGAATCAGTTAATAGGATTTTATTTCCTTATTATACCCCTCATAATCATGATACATTATTTGTTTTTTTGAGCTCCTGTAGGTGGATTACTCCTCTCAAGAGAGATAATTTATTTGAATGAGTAAAAGTTCCAGAAGTCGTCCCCTGAATCTATCACAAACTATCTCAGAGCCCCATAAGTCCTATTGAAAAAGGTTTTGTTTCCTTCTGGACGCAAAGAGATCCCTATTAAGGCCACCCATTCACTTAAAGAGCTGAAGGTTCTGATGCCATGGTCACTTTTTACTAAACAAGTAAATAGGGTCCCTTTTAAAGGCTGTCAGAAACATGAATATTACATTGAGAGACAAAATCATGAGGGAATGGGCATGATTTATTTTGAAAAATTTAAGAGCTTGATTAATATTCACCCAACAGCTTCTCATCTTTCAGGAAGAATGTCCCATTATGTCCTGAAGAAGGTTTGTTATTGTGAAAATGGAAGAGTAAAGAATAATGATAAGTGGACTAAATCTTGCCAAATTAATAGTGGAAGTACATGAAAGTATCAAATACAGAGTAAAATTACCCACAGAATCTTACTTAAAATGGAATATTTCCATCACCAATGGCACTTAAAGATTTTTGTATGCTTATATATTGGTCTAATCATTAGATTTATTACTCAAAATAATTCATTTTAAGGCTTATTTGAAGCGGAAATATGTCAAATTATTGACATGAAGGCGATAGGCCCCCAATAAAAGGTGGAAAGTAATATGCAATTAAGCTTCATAAATAACTTTCTATGCAACAATAAGAATTATAAAGGGTAGCAAGAAGCTTCAGAAAGGAGGGAAACAGCTCCTTAATATAAAGGATCTTTAAGCAATCTCTCAAAAAAGAGGATGATTAAAAGGCTCCATTAGAACAGATCAAAGGGATCCTTCTTTCTTTTAGGTACTTGATGAAACACAGAGAAGTAGGAAGGCCAAAAAAATAGAAAAGATAAATTCAAAACCACCAATTCACAAATATAACCATCCACAGCTAATTCAGGACAGGCTCCTGAGACTGTAAATGAGGATTCATATTTGGATTCTAGTGTTTAATTCAAGGTTAAAAGGAAATATTTCCATATTCTCCCAAGATTGTCTCAACTTAAAAATAAATCCCATATTTCATCCAGGGAACAAAGTGAGAAGTTCAGAACCAATGAATAGCTCATACACACAGAATCTGGGCTATATTTTTGAGGATTTGTACTTGGAATGTGATCATTGTTCAAGTAAATTTAAATTTTTGAACGATTTCTTCAAGATCAATGTGATTAATATTCATTCTTTAAATAATCTTGAATTTTTAGTTATGCTGAATAATTTTTCTTTCGGTATTCCCTAACTCCAGCAATGACAGAGGTCCTAGGATCCATCATTCAATATCTCAAGGAGCCCTCAATATGGCTGAAGATGAAAGCTATGGCTTTATTAGTGGGGAATACTTCACTTATTGAACTTAATATATGTGAAAAAGTGTAAGCAGTGACTTGGAACCATAAATAGAGATGAAAAAAAACTTCCATGAGGAAAATTCAAATGGTATGACCGGGATATTATTACTTTATATAGATATTGGACTTCTATTTTACTCCAGAAAGCAGAATATATCAGATTTCAATTACGAAAATGGGATACTTCATTGTCAACAGGTATTGAATTCCAGTTCTATTTTACTGAAATATCCATTATGTCCCATTATTTACTTATTTCTTCCCCCTCCCAGCAGAAAAACCCCTATTATTAATAACTATTACTATTTTCCCTCGATATTTGAGTATTTTTCTGTATTTCCAACACCCAAAATCAACATTTATTGGAAATAAAATGCATTTTCAGAAGCTATGTGCCTGGCTAATCAGTATAAGAACTACTTATCCTGTTACTTAGAAATTATTCCTAAATATAAATACAAATATTAGGTTTCCTTTTCTCTTTTGAAAAATCTTGAAGATGGATATAATTTATTTTTTGAAATTCCCATGCTAGAATCATCTAAAATTGGTTTTCTTTCCATTTGTATGCACAGTTCCAGATATAAAAAAGCAATTCACGGAACAACATAGAGGCCACAAATTAAATGGGCTAAGCTATTTGATGAAAAAGACATCTATCAACATTCTAAAAGCCTCAAATACTAAATATCTCTCCTATAGCTAAGTAGAAATTGTAAAGGCGTCATAATGCCTCATTTTTAATCATCTTGACCCTCTTTAGACCATTATAAAAATCCCAAAATAGATTGTATTTTAGGGCCCAAATTATCAATACCATCCAAATTGATTTCCCTTTTCCACATGTTCTGACTCCTTTAATCATTAAACTCGTCCATATACACAAAAGAACTCTTGGGGGCATGTTAATGGTATCATACTATTCTTCCCTTTTGGGGCCTACTATGAAACCCCCCACAAAAGATACCTATAAGTACCAAGAAAATGAATTTCCCTTTTTATTCTGGTACCTTTTATTTGAAGGTCTTATTTGGAATTTCCTCTCTCAGAGTTAAATAGAGCCTTTAGCTAAAGGAAATCAATGAGTCGCACTCCCAAGCCCCACCTTCTTTGATATGAAGAGAAAAGGATTTTTGGAATTGATTCAGACCGAATATCTATTGGTTAAGGAATTCTTTCACTTAAGAAAAACTGGGCCCCCAACTTGGATTATCAATTTCTTTTTTTGTTTGAAAGAATAGATAAAAATGAAAAGGAGATAAGGAAATATTTTTAAAAAGGGAATTATTGTTACCTACGTTTTTTGATCCTAATTAATTAACTAATTCTTTTCTTTTCAAAAAGAGATTAAAGAATAAATTAAGGTTTCTTAAAATTGGCAAAATTGACTTTTTGGGAGGGGGGATATTTTGGTCAAAATGAAATCATTATTGAGAAACAAAATATCTTTTTCTTTTGGATAAAAATAACATATATAGTCCAAATATGAATTGTCACTTTTCTTATGGAGTAAAATGAAAGTTGGATATTCTTGCAAGTAATGAGGATATATTTTGAAACAAATAAGCTTCTTATACTGAGTTAAATTTACACCTGGATTTTTGATTCATTTATTATTATAACTCTAAGATATTATATTTTATATCTAAATCCCCCTCTGATCTTTCTTATTTTATTACAGATATTATATCTTTACTAAAATTAACAATATTTTATTTCAAGAAAAAGGAAAAATCAGAAGAAAGAAATTGATCCAAATAAGCTAATCAGCAATTTATTGAAACATGGTTTCTTATTTATGTTAGAAAATATACATGTAGAAAGAAACAAAAGAGGAAAATTACTTTCTTCTAAACAATTTTTTAAAAATGAATGAAATATTATAACAAGAAAGTGGACTGAAAATCAAATAAATTAAAAAGAATAAGTTTTGTGGTTTTTTTTCAAACTACTAAAAAATGAAAACAGGAGTAAAAAATGAATATATCAAATTTACAGAAGAAATCTGTGTTTCTTTTGCAAAAAAAATAACAAAATGAAAAGAGAAAATAGAAGGGAAAAAAAAATGAAAAATAGGAGGAGATATCTGTTAAAACAGAAAGCCTTAAATTTTTCTAAAATAGCTACTATACCAAGAACAAAAAATGTAAATGGTTTTTTTCTTATAAGAAGAAAAAGAGAAAGGAATTTTTCATTAATTTGGAACATCCTTCCATCTGCTATTTGAGAAGGAAGTCCTTGAAGGGTTTCTGAATAGTTCCTATAGCCCAGGGTGCTAATGACATTCCATATTACCCTCCTGATATACCAAAACAATTCCTCCCATGAGTTTCATTAATGAATATTCAATAGAAATAGAGCTTTTCAATCTATAAAAGACTGAATTAGCAGTCTCTATCTGTTTTAATCAATAATTGGTCACAGAAACCTTTGTAATAAAAAATGAAATATTTGGAAATTGCTGATAAATTTGATTTTAGTCAAGATGAAATGATAAAATTTTATCCTTAAGTGTTCTTATTAAATAAGCTTAACCTGAAAGTATCTGGGGAAAATCATAAAATTAGGTTGTTTAAAGACAAATGTCTCATATTTGGGATTTGGTTTGGTGATTTGAGGTGCTAAGAGCAGCTTTCAATTTCATATATTCATTATGTTTCCATTTTATTTTGTTCTTTGTTTATTATGAGAAATAAGGAATACTGGAGAGGTGATGTATGATTTTAATAATAATAAGGAATAATGATATTCATTATTTATAGAAATAATATCATAAACTTAATCGTGAGCTAATTTTATCTACTAAATTTACTATTTATACAAGGCTGATATATTAAATTTGGAATATATCTTTATTCTTGGCTTGAATTCCCTTGAGGGATTAATTCTACGGAATATTTTGTTTGATTATTTCAGGTGAATTTGGATTTTGAAGAGACTTTCTCAAAGGGTACTATGTGAATTTGGCTTTTGTTGTGAGTCTTTGTGTCTGAATATTCAATGCAATTTATTAATCTAATATAAAGATGAATTGAAGTTGTATTTTTGTATTTTAGTTGAAATTAGGGATGATTTGATATATTTTGTATTTAAAATCTGAGTTCATAAAGATTAGGAAGCTGTTAATATTAAGGGAATTGTTCATGACTCTTTCCTGAAAGGTTAAGGCTATAAATATGCACTATAGCTGAAGTGATTTTGTGCTGCATGCATAGGTTTTCTAGTCAGGTGATTGGATTCCTTTGTTTAAGTTTGAGTTTTTACAGATAATGAGGGTGTGTTTTTGGATTTTAAATTCAGTTCCTTTTTTCTATAAGATCTGATGTGTGTGTATTTTGAGGCTATTTAATTTTTTACAGTTTATTTTGTTTGAGGGTATCATGTGGCTGTGCTACTGCAGCTTTGGGAGAAGGCTGGGTAGCTGTGTTTAAAGATTTGTATTATTCAAATTTTAATGGATACAAGTTTTTGGGTCTGTATAATCCAAATATATTTAATTCTGTGAATCTCATCTTGAGACCTCCCAAACCAAATCTTATGTGTTTGATGGGCTTAGAGCTCTTAGTAGAGCTCAAGTAAGGATAATGGAAGTTGTAATGAATTATGTTGTATTTAATCTTGTTTGTTCCTTAATATTTCTTATCTTAAGGTACAATATTGATCTTTTGAGAAATGTTAGTGTAGAATTGGCTCTGTAGCCCCATTGTGTGCTATTTTTATTTATTAAAAATATTTTGTTTTAGTCTAAATGATAACTTTTTGAAGGGTGAATTATTTCTCCTTGAACAGTTTATGTTTCATTTAAATTATTAATTATATTAAAATAAAGTATTTGCTGAAGTGGGCTTGAAGCCAAAATTTCAGATATGAAGTACCACATTACTTATTTTTGATCTGAAACCAAAAAATTGAATTAGTTTTTTTATTTATCTTGATACTTGTTAAAAAAAAGGTATATTAAAATTAGGTTTTATTGATTAAAAAATTTGAGAAATGTTCCATCATAATGAATTGGTTGGATGATCAGAATGCAATAATATTATTTCAAAAAGAATTTGATATGATTTATTTGAGGCTTCTTTCTGAATCTTTAAGAGTATATTTAATTTTCAGGTATGATGTTTTTTTGAAAAATAACACAAAATTTATTGTTTGATACTGAAAAAAACATTGATTATTTTTGAGATAAATGGTATTTTTGGTGTTTTGGGGATGGGGGTACGGGGGTTATTTGATTTTGAAATAAAAATTAAAATAAAATAAAATAGGGTTCTGGTGAAAGAATGTATGGAAAATGGCAAAAACACACAAGAACCTATGTGATTTTACAAGAAACCTATGTATTCTTACTAAAATGCTATTTGTTTTTCCATAAATAATTAAAAACATATGAGAGAAATTCTCATTTCCCCTTTTAAATTCAAAATAACTGTATTGGGAAAAATCATGGCCTCTTTTTTTGAATATTTTTCACATTCCCCCTTCCAAAAAAACCAACCAAACACACAAATATTCAAAAATACTTCCCACCACAATACACACTTTTCTACTCAAAAGAATCATTCCAAACCAAATTTATCAAAATTTTTTCAAACTAATTTTCTTCATTTTTTGCACCAAAGACCCCATTTTTCCTAAAAGAACCTACCTCCAAAACAATTTCCACCTCTTTCTACTTCACCAATGAACAAAAGTCCATTTTCTCCCTCCTGTATTACATTACCAATAAGCTTTCATCAATTATTTCCACTTTTCTAGCTTTCTTCCCCTGAGCATATTTTGAGACACTCTTTCCTCATTTTGTAAACCACAATTCCCCCTTTTTTGCTTTTTGAAATTTCCTCATCTTTTTTCATTGAAAATTCCCCAGCCCCCAGTGAAGGTGAATTTCAGACCCTTGAGATTCTTTGAAAGTATTTTAATAATGTTTCCGAGGAACAGGGTTATGATGTGTCCACCCTGTGATCCAAAATTACCCAAAATACAATTGAAATTGATTTTGATAGGCCTGAGACCCCAAATACACATAAACACTTCTTCAAAACAGTCCCTCAAAGAAAGGTAGAAAGTCTTTTTAGACTTTATGCAGAAAAATATGCCAAGAGTACCAGTTGGACTCTGAAAGTTGAAGATCCTGAACACAGTCATGATTCCACTGAAAACATCATGGAACATCCTTGTTTCATAAAATTCAATGAACAAGAGACATCCAAAATTTTTAAGATTACTAAAACACTGTTTATTCCAAGTAAAGTTCAGGCCTAATTATACAGCCAGAGAAAGACCAACAGGCCTGAAACGCTCCAAGATATTTACAAAGCAGTCAAGAAAATAAATAGATACAAACTTTAAGGCAGAAGACCCATTTATGCTCTTATTCACACCCTCAAGAAAGAACATTTTGTGTGGTCCTCTGCAAGTAATACAGAAGGGCACATTAACTCATTTTTATTCACTCACCCCCTTTCTATAAAAATCCTGAAAGGATTTCTCCATATGATTCTTATCCTTTTTATCCATGAATCCAATAAGTACAAGATTACACTTCTGTGTATTTTTATATTTGGCTCATAAAGTAAGACTTTTTCTAGAGATTTGTTTTGATTAGTGATTAATATGAACTCTCATATACTTGAGAATTTCATTGATACAAGAAAAAAGTCCTCAGAATTACCAAGATTCCTCCCCCTCCACTTATTGTTATTGATAGGGATTTGGACTTGAAAATTTCTCTTACAAAACTCTCTCCAGACTTAGAAGTCATGTTATGAATTTGGAACATCAATGAAGATGTATCTTCCCATTTCTTTAATGAATTTAGCCATGGTTCCTATTTCAAAAACTTTATGAGCATTTGAAATCTAGTAACTTAATTTTATTCAAATGATAGTTTTTATTAAGGAATCTGGTATTTAGCTTTCACATTATGGATGCATTAAATTAAGAATATTTCAAATTATGGATGCATTAAATTAAGAATATTTCAAAGAGAACTGGAAGAATCCTCAAAATAAAATCAAAAATCCTGAAGTATTTCAATATCTGGAAAAAAAACTGTTTTCATCTAAAGGACTATTACGTTCCTGCTAGGACCAGAAACCATTGTTACTTGGGGGTGGGTTCCACCTCAATAGCTGAAGATTCCTATCAAATTGTTAATATATGGCTAAAAATGCTCTATATTACTCTCCCAGAGCTTATTTTAGCCCTTCAAGCAGCTCTCAAGAAAATACTTCTTTAAATAATCAACGCAATTTCAAATTGAATGATTTTTCAGATGAATAATTTCCCCCCTCATATATGTGCTCTCAATTGCAGAGTGTCTCATTATGAAATTCAGATTTGCTTTGCAAAATTTCAAAACTAATTTTCTCCTAATGAATAATGCACCAACAAATACACAAATTCTCAAGAGATACCTTTAAAGCACACGACTTTCACAGGGGCTCTTGGGAATAGCAAGAGTGGCCTGTCACCTGGAAATGAGGGAACTCACTTGGAATAATCCAAAGATTCAAAGAAATAAAAATCAATATATTTCTTCAAAAATAATGATTAAAGTACAAGACAATATGCAAAATAAGAGATAAAAACAATGTGAAAAGAGAAAAGCAAGTAATTCCTTTATTCACTGCTGCAACCTTCCAGAAAGAGCCATGTAATTAGTGAGGATATGACCACCAAATATCCACTAACAGGATAGAAAAAAGGTGCAAATGACTTACTTAATAATATCAGTATTATCTATGAAGATGAAGTAAAATATAAGATAAAATGAATCCTAGTAGATTAATTGACTGGGGAAAAAAACATGCAGGATTGAAAGAGAGGCTGGTATATATGACAAGTTGAGAGCTTGACTCCTTCAGACTGACAACTGGTATGTATGGAATCCTTGAAGCTGTATTGATTTCTTGAAAAACAACACCTGTCCAAATTGGGAAATAAATGGGGTTGAATGATCTTCCCATGGTCTATGGCTGAAATAAATTACTTTAAGGAACAGGACTGTACTGAATGAATTTGGTTTCCAAGGTGGATTGATGGATAACTGACACTTGAAAACTAATTTGAAGAAGTGTGGGCTGGCACTAAAAGATCAGGGAAATCACTTGGAATACTCCAAAGAATCATATAAATAGAAAAATGATGATGCAAATACAATATGATATGCAAAATAAGAAATAAACACAATGGAAAAAGGGAAAGCCAAGTAGTTCCTTTATTCACTTCTTCAACCTTCCATAAAGAACAATGAAATTGGCAATGATATGACCACCAAATATCCACTGACAGTTAAGAAAAGAGGTGAAAATGACTGGATTAATAATATTAGTATTGTGTATCAAGATGGAAGTAAATAAAAGATAAAGTAAGTCCTAGTAGATTAATTAACTGGGGGAAACCCACAGTGTTGAAAAAGAGGCTGGTATATATGACAAGTTGAGTGCTTGACTCCTTCGGGCTGACAATTTGTATTTATTGAATCCTTGAAAAAATTTACACCTGAAGAAATTGTGAAATGAACTGGTTTTAATGATATTCCCATGGTCTATGGTTGAAATGAATGCCCTTAAGCAACAAGACTGTATTGAATGAATGTGGTTTCCCAGGTGGATTGATGGATAATTGACACTTGAGAACTGATTTGAAGATTCCTCTTTCATATCCCTTGAGATGAAAACTGCAAGTATTCCCTTGTAGGGATATTGCATACTTGAAAAGAACCAATACCTGATGATTGAGGTGATTAGTATTGAAGAAAACACTGATATTGAGCCTTGATTAATCCCCCTGGCAATATTATGCCACAAGGGCTGGAATTTGTTTTTTAAATTTGAAGTATGACCCCTTTACTTGGTCACCATTGGATTTCTGGTGAAAAAAATACACATAATGGTGTATAACACCATTTATGGCACTTTTAGTTACTGAAAGTAAAAGGCAGCCAAAAGTCTTCTGGAGGGTGGCCTTGAAAAAAACTTGGAGAAATGTGGGTTTGATGGCTTCAGATGCTGGCTGGTTTCTTTGGTCAAAAAGGCCTGTGCAGGCTTAAAACTGAATTTACACAAAAATGTGCAAGTCCATAAATTAAGCCTCAAATGGCCATACTTCCCATATTTTATGGTAAAATTCACCAAAAGGTGGAAAATTTGCAAAAGTGTGTAAATTTCACCTAACTGTATTTGAAGCCTAAAACCAAAAATAGATCCTTTTGGGATGCATTTCCCCTATTGACTGGGAAACTACCAAAGGCAAACAGTGGCCAAGAGTGGACTGATTGTGTTGGAGGGTCCATTGTGGCCCCAGATGATGAAATGACCATAAAAGGCCAAAAATAATGGATATGTTTAAGTTTCCATAAATTGGATATGGCATTGATATGGCATAAAATGATCCACAAGGGTGCTTTTTCATGGTTGTGACACTAACCCCCCACATTGAATGGTGAGCTCCTGAGCACAAATAAAAGGTATAGCCTGTTGAGGCTAACTGTAAAGAGTTGAATAAATGGATTCAAAGAGAACAGATTGAAGCTTTTATTACTATTTACATATTACATGGGCATTTCTTGGTCTTCTTTGGACATTGGCTTTTGTGCTTGATGGGTGATCTGTTTGCATGATTGATAATTATTTGATTAATTGAAAATATGACATAATGAAAGGGAATATTGAAATAAAAATTTGAAATGAAGATAAAAATAGAAAAGAAAATAAATAAACAGAAATTAATCTTGAGGTGCTTCCAGTATTGATCACAGAGGTTGATAATTGGTTTGAATTGGAAAAGGGAATGGAAAAGAATATTTATTCCAGGTGCTCACAGAGTGACAAAGGTGATGTTTTGACATATTGTAGATAACTCAGAGAAGTGCACACTAGGAGAGGAACTTAAATTTGGTAATTACCACTCCTTCCAGTGACATATAAAAATAACTGGCTGAGGGAATTACTTGGGATTATGAAAGACTTGAAAATTGAATTCAAAAGGAATGGTCCATTTTCACAAGTGAAAATGGCCATAAAAATTGGAATCAACATGGGAAGCTTGGCCAATTTCCTGTTTCCAAAGAATTTACAACACCTTACAGAGCGGCCAGGGTGATGCATACAAAAAAGAGTATAGAATACCTCCAAAGTTGCATACCAGAAGTGGGAACTCAACTTTATAGGATCCCATAACAACCAAGAACCATAAAGAATTGAGCTCTTGAAGAATCTAGTCCTGGATTATCAGGATAAAATTCATGAAAATTTGAAAATTTAAGGACAATTATTGAGGATTTCATCTGGTCCCAGAGTGGATCTTTCCAGGTCTTGACTAAACCCTTTCCATTCAGCCAGATACCATAATTCTCCTCTCTTGAACTTGGAATACAGTATTTGAGAGACTTCCAATTACTTTTATTCTTCAATAATGATTCATTTAGGAGGCTTTTGATTTCTTGACTGGTTAAAAGAGGGAAACATAGACTATTGGGTGGTAAACTTCCATTGAGATGGGGTCTTGAGGTGGTAGGAATGAGTGCTAAATTTTTTCAATATTGGAAAAGAACACAACCATCTTTCTGACAGTTTTTGGTGGTTCTGGTTGATTTTATATTCTTGGAGGACTGCCATACCATGTCACAAGGATTTAAAACAGGTGGAATTGATCTACTTTTATCTGCATACCTGTTAAACATGTTTATGTAAACTTAAAGCTCTCTCTTAAACTCTTGATATGTTTATTTGATTTTTTTAATAACTTTCTAGCAGGAGTGTCTTGAGTAATTTGAACTGATTTAAAGTGAGTATCTCTTCCATAAAGAGTGGTCAGAGCTATCATGGAAAACTTCATCCAGAGGGAGCCCGGCGTGTCAAAAACCTTGATGATAGCTAAAATACATCCAAATTTACTGTTCTAGTATCTTATTTAAAATTTCAGTCTTTCCATCAATTTCAGGATAGTAAGCTGTTGACAGATCTATTGAAATCTTGAGCTTCTGAAAAATACCAGTCCAAAAATAATAAACAAATGGTGACCCTCTGTCACAGGGGGTCTTCTAAGTGAAGAGGGCCTGGCACTCAGTAAACTGGGACTCACTTATTGAGGGCTGAAGGATATGGTAAGAAACAAATACACTGAAGAGTTTTAAGAGATGAATTACTAAAGTAAAAGAATATAAGAAAAGCAGAAACAAAAGAATAAGAGCAAGAAATTAAAGAGCCAACCACAAACAGGTCCAAGTCCACTGTTTCAACCTGTCAGAATGGAAAGAGAAGGGTTAATAAGGATATGGCCACCCAGCTCATACTGTACAGGTGAAGAAAGAAAAGGCAAAGACTAACTTAAGATTGAATAATTATAAAATAATAAATAAACTAAATTAATTAACTGGGGCAAAGTCCCCAGGGGGAGGAAGAGGGGCTGGTATATGTGAGAATCACCAGCCCTGATCCAGGCAGAGAATTTTCATGAGAATAATTGATGATTGAATTGAGTCTGGTCAATACAGGTCCTTTACAGCTGTAAAGGATCTGTACAAGAGGTGTGGTGGTATTGAGTGATCATATTGTTTCAGGATGGTGTATCCAAGCTGTATTGGGTAATCCCATTCTGTACCAGTATTGACAGACTGTATGCATATTTCAGCAACAGAAGATTGCTGAAACTTAATATTTATTCACACAGTGAATTTTCTGGTTTTGAGATGTTTGATTGGGTGTAAACCCTGATTAATGGTTGTTACAGTATCCCCCTCTTGAAACTGGTGGGCTCCTGAACACCATAATACCCAGCCACTGTTGAGTGGCATCTCAATTCTCCAATATTTTTTTCAAAAGAGTTTCTTTTTGATTTTATTTCCCTCTTGACCATTATGCTGAAAATCCTTCTTCATATCTTCACTGCCAACTTTATTGTTTATCCTTCCCCCTTTCTTATAGCTTGAGTGAGTGCCCCTCACTCTGGATTTCTGTCTTCATTTGGATTCTTCATTTTTTTCTTCCTCTGGAAATATGGCCTTGAGCTTTATCCCAAAATGAGTGCCATAGAGCTCTTCTGCTCAAAATATGATGGCCAATGAGTATATGTTCATATACCTCATTGTGAATGGGTCAAATTGATGTTTTGGCCCTGCTTGCCCTGATTGGAATCTCTTCAAAAGTCTTCAAAAAGGGGATTCTTGTCCCCATTTTCTCTGAAAATGCCTCAAAAAATGGATTTGGGCCATGGTCCTTTCCATAGTGAAATTCTGGATCTTTTGGCTCTAGGCCATTTCTTGCCCCAATTGTGGTCCTACGTTCTGCGGTCTGTGGGCCATGGGGGCTATTGGAGACCTTCCAGGACCACAATTGACCACCTGCATGGCCTGGGCCCATTAGAAGGGTCCAGGACCATAAAGATCCTGACCTCCCCCAAAGTTTCAGGGGAGGTCCTGTGTGGTGAATTCAGTCCCAAAGGGACTTTGACACACCAACTTAAAGACTTTAAGGGGTGCCATAATTGAGTTATGGCCCCCAATTCCTTGAGGTTTGAAGTGATCAATTCTCACTTTTTGAATCTTCTGCTTGCATAATCCATAGTCATGAGTTCCAAACTGACTGAACTCACTGAATCTTCCCCTTCTGCGCAGCTACCATCTGTTCTTAATGGTATTGTCATTCTCAGTTGGCTTTCCTCTCCGTCAATGGCTTCTTCTGGTCATTTTGATGCCACCCAAACTTATGACAGTTACAAGGCAGTTGAAGTCCTTGATCCTGCTTGTACTGAATTTTTGGCAAAGGGGAAGGATTGTTTTGAACATTACCATCCTAGATCTTCAAAATGTCACTATTGCTACATTGGAAAAAAGCCATGCTGTCAAACTGGGAAAAAAGTTTCAAATGTGAGGAGGTATTTATGGAGTAATAAAGATGGGCCTTTTGGGAAAGAGCTCCCAGTGTCTGAGGCCCCTACTCCTGATTCATCTTCAGGGAATTCTGATTGTGAGTGAAAAAATTTTCTTGCTTGAATGGATACTGATATCTTGATTCTTCAGTAACTGGTTCTAGGAAAAGGGATGTGGCCAGATTGACCAATGGTGGGGGGTCCCTTCCAGTTGGTGGTTGGCCCATATACTCCAGTTCAGAAGTCCCAATCTCTAGGATCAAGAATGAAGGAGTGGTAGAATGTACAAGAAGAATTGCCAATTCCCCACCCGGTCCAGACACTGAAGGTAGCAATGAACTTGATGGTGAAGAAGTTGAGGTGGTTCCCAATTCTTCTGGTCATCCAGTCAATTCTTCCCCTTCCCAGCCTCCTGCCAAGTGATTCCAGAGCCATGTCATCCACAGTAACCTCAGAAACCTCCAGCCTACTCTTGCCACCATTTCTCCTGCCTCACCCAATTCTTCCCACACCAGGCCTGCCTTAAATCAAGGAGTAAGACCATCCCCCATTCCACAGCCCAGAAACTCACCCATGGTCACCTCTCAACATCCCCAACCTGTGGCCAGTACCAGTAGAAGAAGAGAAGATTTCTCTCCTTTGCCATTTCCTGGTGCTCAAGTGTTTCAACACCGGGATCAATGGCCTATCCGAGTTACCAGAGAATATCCAAATACGGCAAGTGAAAATCAAGATGCTGTGGCCAAGGTATTTAGAAGGGTTGATAGAAATAGTAGGGAGGTGATCATGTATGCTAATGATAGGACTATTCCAGGGACTGCTTCTGAGGAGATGGCTGCTAAATTTGCATGGTATGAAGATCAGTTGATTAATGACTTCCAATTTGGGTAAAGATAACTAGTCTCTTTGTTCTTGTTTTTGCTTGGCTTTCCCTTGATCCCCACTCTTATTACTACTCAATATAAAAAACAGCAAAAAAATTCAACCTCCCAATACATGATTTGGGAGGGGAAGCTGCTGCTTAAAGGTTAAAGAAATAAAATAAAATATACAAGTAAAGAGAAAGAAAGAAATGGAAAAGAAATAAGAGAAAAAGAGAGTAAAGAAAAGAAATAAGAAATTCCTGAGGTTTGTCCTTCTTTTTATGAGCTGTTTGATTTTGGCCAAGAATTTTCTGAAAGATGAAAACCAAGCATTTGATTCTCACAGAGTGGCCAAGGTAATGTTTTACAAGAAGTAGAACCCTCAGGGATGCATACCAGGAGATGGAACTTACTTTCATACCTCCCACTCCCCACCAAGCACCATTAAAGCTAACTTTGCCATAAATGACTTCAGAGTAAGGAATGTCTTGAATAATAATGATTGGCATAAGTTGGAAAAGACTGATATATAAAAAAAGAAAGAAAAGAAAGAATTTGGCCGTATCTTGATGAACATGTCCGAATCTGAGGGTATTGGTGTTGCAAGGCCTTCTGAATCTATCCAAAGGATTGAAAAGTGCTCACAAAGTGGCCAAGGTGATGCTTACAACAACATTTGGGTATAATACCCCCTCAACGGTGCATGCCAGGAGAGGAACTTACTTCCATAAAATCCAATCCCCACCAAGCACCATAAAATAAACTCTTCAGGTAATTGGGCCAGGCTTGTCTGGATACAACAGATGAAAGTCCTTTACAAGGTCTGGTGAGCTGGTAAGGTTGAAAGCTGGCTCCCAAGTAGCTCTTTCTGGGTCTTCACTGAATCCTTTCCAATCTACAAGATACCATAATTTACCTCTTTTGAGTTTTGAGTCCAGAACCTGAGCCACTTCCCATTCTTCTTGCTCTTCCACTATTACTGGCGGTTGTGGCAATTGGTGTCAATTTGGGATAGTTGATTGCTTCACTTGTTCTAGTAATTACACATGAAAAACAGGGTGAACTGACTTCCATTGTTGAGGCAACTTGAGGTGATATGCATGGCTTCCAATCTTCTCAAGGACTTCAAAGGGTCCCAACCATCTTTCTGAGAGTTTCTTGGTGGGTCTTGTAGTCTTTATTTTCTTGGAAGCTAGCCATACCCTATCCCCAGGTTAGAAATCAGGTGGAATTGTCATATTTCTATCTTCATACTTCTTGAATATCCTCATTGCTGACTCTAATTCTTCTTTGACCAGTTGCTGTACTGATTGAAGTTTTGTTAATAACTTTCCAGCAGGTGAGTCTTGATAAATATGGATTGAGTCAAAGCTGGGATTTCTTTCATAAATGGTGAGAAAAGGTGATTACTTTTTTGATTAGTGTTCTGCATTATTATAGGCAAATTCAGCCAGAGGGAGCCAGGTGTGCCAGTAATCTTGATGGTAACTGACATACATCCAAAGATACTGTTCTAGAATCTAATTTACCCTCTCTGTCTGTCCATCTGTTTCAGGATGAAATGCAGTTGAAAGATCTCTTGATATCTTGATCTGCGGACATAATTGGGTCCAAAAACATGAAACAAATAAAGATCCTCTATCACTAATAATACTGGCTGGAAGACCATGTTTGGAAAAGACATGGTTGATGAAGATTTGAGCTAGATCCAGTGCAGAAATTGTTCCATAAGCTGGAATGAAGATGGCCATTTTTGAGAATCTGTCCACAACTACTAAAATTGCATCAAAGCTGCTTTACAAGGGCAATGGAGCTATAAAGTCCATTGATAATGAATTCCAAAGACCAGATGGAATTTGAAGAGGCTTGAGTAGTCCAAACTTCTTATGACGAATGTTCTTGTTTCTTGCACAGTGCTGACATGAGGACACATAGTCCTTAATGAATTTATTCATTCCAGCCCAATGAAAATTCCCCTTGATGAGCTTGAGGGTCTGCTCCTGGTCAGGATGGCCAGCCAATGGTGAATAATGATGCTTTTTGAAGCATATTCAGTTGGATTTCTTCATTTCTTGGGACTACCACTCTATCTTTGAATAACAGTAAGCTGGCTTCAGGTTCAAGAGAATAATCTGAAACTGATTAACCTATTGCTAATTGCTTGAGTATTTCTTGATAGTCTTTGTCTTGCCATACTTCTTTTTGGATTTGGCCAACTAAATCTGAGAATATTTCAGCCTTGATTGAGAAGAATCTTGACTCTTGAATTCCATCTTTCTTGAGTACTTGATGAAAATTATGAGGATTCTTGCTGATGAAGTCCACCCCCCTCTCTGGGTACACGTTATCCCAACATGACAAGGCATCTGGTAAAGTGGCCAGCCTGCCTGGGTGGTAAGTGATAGTGAAATGAAACTCAGAAAGAAAGTCAGCCCAATGGGCCGGACAGAAAGTAAGAACTTTGGAAGACATGAAATACTGAAGAGAAGAGTGGTCTGTCAAGACTTTAAAAGGATTGGAAAGGGAAAGAAGGAAAGGTCTCCAGCACTTGAGAGCCCAAGCTATGCCAAGGAGTTCCTTGTCATGAATCTCATAATTGAGCTCAGCTGTGAGAAGCTTGCAACTATTAAATGCAATCAGATTCTTTCCTGAGTCATTCACCTGACTCAGCACAGCACCCGGGGCATGATCAGAAGAATCAGTCTTTACAATAGTGGGTAGAGAAGGATTAAAGTGAGAAAGGATAGGGGAAGTGTTGAATGCTTCTTTGATTATTTGAAACTAAACAAGAGCTTCCTCATTGAAGATAAAAGGAGAGTCTTGTTTGAGAAGGGAAGTGAGAGCAGTGATTTTTTTAGAGTAATTTTTAATGAAACAAAGATAGAAATTGGCAAAGCCAAGGAAAAATTGAAGAGCTTTGATGTTCTTGGGCTGAGGCAAATTGAGGATTTGATGAACCTTTGAAGGCTCCATCTTGAGGCCATCACTTGAAAAAGAATAACCCAAGTATTCCACACTTGCGGCATAGAGTACACACTTGGAGGCTTTGGCAAACAGATTATTGTCCCTCAGTCTTTTGAGGACAGAGGCCACATGTTTGACATGCTCCTCCTCAGAGCTGGAAAAGACCATAATATCCTCTAAATAAGCTACAGCAAAAGTGTCCAAGAAATCTGCAAATATATCATTCACAAGACTCTGGAAAGAAGCAGGAGCACTGGTAAGACCAAATGGCATTACCAAAAACTCATAACTACCATATTTGGCTCTAAAGGCAGTTAAGTTCTCATCCCCCTCTTTGATTCTCAGGAGATTATATGCACCACATCGATATATCTTGGAGAAGATGGTGGAACCATTGAATACGGTAAGGATCTGGTTCATAGGAGGAACAGGATACCTATTCTTCCTAGTGACAGCATTTAGTTTGTGGTAGTCAACACACAAACAAAGACCAACATCCTTCTTTTTGACAAAAAGAACAGGTGCTCCTGTTGAAGAGGAGCTTGGTCTGATGAAACATTTCTCTACATTCTCTGAAATGTAGGCCCACAGTGTTTCTGACTCTTGATTTGATAATAAGCAGATAACACCAACTGGAGTTAGAAGACCCTACAATTTGATATGGTGATCACAGGCGCGGTGTGGAGGAAGTTTCTCTTCTTTCACCGTGGAGAATACATCCAAATATTGGTGATAAGCAGGTGGGACTACCTTCGACATAGTTTCAATTTCTTCTGGCTCTTCCTCCTCATCCCACTGCTCCTCCAGGGAGGCATGAAAGAACAAAGGAGGAAGGTCCATATCCCCTTGAAAGAGATGAAGTGAAGATACAGCAACATCTTTTATCTCTTTGAAGACTTCATCTCTTGATTGAAGTAATGACTGAGATGGCATGATGGGAGGAATATGGACAGAAGAAGGAAGGGAAGGTGTCCTAATTTCACCAACCAGAGCAACACTGTTGACATCAGTGGCCAAGGCATTACTAGAAGAAGGTTTAATACCACTAGAATTCTTATGACTAGAATCATAGGTGATCAATCCATTTTTCTAATCAATAATAGGATTAAGATGGTAGAGGAAATCATAGCCCAATATTAGGTCTTCTCCTTTGGGTGAATCTATGATAAAAGAGTCCCATCTAAAGCTTTGGAATGAAGGCAATTCAACTACCCACTCGGTGTAATGGGTGATGAACAAGGCAGGGGATTCATTAGAATCCAGAATGAAAAGAGGAATCTTTAAGGGAGCTCTGACATAGTCAATGAGTACTTTAGAACAAAATTCTTTGCAATAAAAGAGTTTGTAGCACCAGATTTAATGAGAATACTATAAAAAATATCAGAGATTGAAGAAAAAATAAGAAGCTTTAAAAACTTTTGGACACTAGTATTCAGAGTGCACAATTGTGCTCTTGAAGGAAATAAGTGAGAACCATTGAACACATCATGATTACCACTCAAGATTTTACCTGCTTGCTAGGGAAGCCTTTTGATGACTCAGGCTTGTTCTGAGGTCTCTTGAAGAATTTTTTCAATTGGGTGCTTCCCACCACAATAAGTACACAAACCTTCTTTAATCCTCCTCCCCTTTTCAGAACTGATTAATTTATTGTCCTTATTAAGCAGAGCAGAATGGGGCTTGTCCTTTGAAACTTGAAATTGCTTGCCCTTCTTATTCTTTTTATGGTGAGGCCTTTTTGCAGATGAGTCTTGAGGAGGCTTCGAAGAATTGGATCCAGTAACAGGAGGCTTCTTTTCTTGATGACTACCCTTCTCTTTCTGTCTCTCATGGTACCTGGTATCTAATTCCAGGGTAATGTCCATGAGTTCTTGAAGAGTATCGAAGCTACCTGGGTAGGAAGCCAACTGGTCCAAAATTCTTGATTCCAATCATCTTCTATAGACATGGATATAAGCCCTTTCTCCCCAATCTCCAATTTTTGACATTAAGCTTCTGAAATCAGCAATGTACAAGGATACATGTCCACTTTACTTCATCCTCAAATTGTACAACTCTTGTTCAGCTTTCCTGACTTCATTTGGATCACCAAACAGAGTGAATAATTGAGTTTCAAATAGCTGCCAATTATTGAGGAGGTAGGAAGGATTTTCATTGGAAATATTTGAAAGGTAGGGTTCAATCCATTTCCTGGCTCTACCAGTGAGAAAGGAAGTTGAGTGCAGAACTTTCTTCCTTTCAGAGAAGAAATTTCTGGATAATTATGAGAGATGAGTTGACAGGATTGGGTAAACCCTCTCAGCTTATGGGCTTGAGTACCATCAAGGGAATCAGGTGCTTTCATTGATGGAGTCTTGAATGCAGGGGCCTTGGAATTGTCCCTGGGGGCTTCTGCTTGAGAAAGTTGTGCCATAATAGTAGCCATTTGCTCCATGATCTTGAGGAGACTTGGATCAGATTGAGAGACAAGAGGTTTATTAGAAGGGGCTAGATTGGAACCCTGGGGTACCTCTGGAGCATTTTCCAAGGCATCTTCCACCTCAGTTTCCCCAGAATCTTCCTCTTCCACAGACTCCTCCCCCTCTTCATCTTCAACTTCTCCAAGTACTGCTCTTTCACCTTCAGACATGCCAGGGTAGCCACCCAAGAGGCCAGAGAAAGATCTTGATCTTCTTGATTTCATTCCCCCTCTTCTGGAGGGTGCTTCTCCTTCCATTGGTGGTCCTCTGTCCAAGTTTGCACTCAGTTGATGGAATGATGGTGTGTGGTCAAGAGGAACCCTTTCTGTAAGAGTGAGAACAGCTGGATTTCTTTGAGATCTAGTATTCTTGGCTGGAGGGCTATGCTGAACTGGCATTATTGATAAATTAAAAATAAACATTTGATGATATTTGAAAATAAGGAATCAAAGCTTGGCCAAATCAATAAGAAATGAAATCTTGAGGATCTTGAGGAATAAACCAACAGTCTTGAGGTGAAATCAGAACCACTAAATCAATTCATCAATTCAGTCAATATCAGCAGTCAATCAAATATCAATAATCTTGGAGAATTTAATAATCAATCAATCAATGTCTTCAATGTCAATTCAAGGTATTGAGGAATCAATCAGTCAAATTAATATCTTCAGGAATCAAATCAATCAATAATCAATAATAAATTCTTGAGGATGGATCAGTTATCTTGAGGAATTCAAAAGTCAATTAGTAAAATCCAAATAAAATCCTTAATCACTGAATCAATAACCCAAATGAATCCCAATCAATCAACCAATCAATTAACCAATAAATAACTCCTGATAAGACCTGAATAAAGAGAAACAAAGAAAAGTTTGATTGAGATAGAATTGAGAATGAAATTAGATGGTCAGCAATGATTAAGAAATTAAGGAATCAATTTTCATTTGAATGAAATGAATGAGATGAAAATTGAAGAGAGAAAAATCATAATCATGAGAAATCATAAGATCATAACAGAGTCATAATTTGATGAATGAGAGAAATGAATATGAATGAATGAAAAGAAAGAAACAAATATGAGCTAACTAATTTAATGTCACAGGGGCTCTTCCAAGTGAAGAGGGCCTGGCACTCAGTAAACTGGGACTCACTTATTGAGGGCTGAAGGATATGGTAAGAAAGAAATATACTTAAGAGTGTTAAGAGATAAATTACTAAAATAAAACAATATAAGAAAAGAAGCAACAAAAGAATAAGAGGAAGAAATAAAAGAGCCGACCACAAACAAGTCCCAGTCCACTGTTTCAACCTGTCAGAATGGAAAGAGAAGGGTTAATAAGTATATGGCCCTCCAACCCATACTGTGCAGGCAAAGACTAACCTAAAATTAAATGATTATAATACCCAAAAATAAGGATAAGAATAATTATAAAATAATAAATAAACTAAATTAATTAACTGGGGAAAAGTCCCCAGGGGGGAGGAAGAGGGGCTGACATATGTGAGAATCACCAGCTCTGATCCAGGCAGAGAATTTTCATGAGAATAATTGATGATTGAATTGAGTCTGGCCAATACAGGTCCTTTACAGCTTTACAGTATCTGTGCAAGAGGTGTGGTGGTATTGAGTGATCATACAGTTTCAGGATGGTGTATCCAAACTGTATTGGGTAATCCCAGTCTGTACCAGTATTGACAGACTGTATCTATGAACCAGACTGTATGCATATTTCAGCGACAGAAGATTGCTGAAACTGAATATTGATTCACACAGTGAATTTTCTGGCTTTGAGATGTTTGAGTGGGTGTAAGTATGAACTCCCTTACCCCCTGATTGTTGGTTGTTACACCCTCTATTTCTGACAATTATTGAAGGAAGGTTATGCTTTGAGAAAATGTTCTTTATTAATAAACAAGCCAAATCCAGTTAGTTTATTGAAGAAATTTTGGTAATTAATATGTCCATTTTTGAAAACCTATCAGCTATGACTAGAATTCAGTCAAAAGAATTTAACAATGGCAATTGAGTGATTAATTCCATTGAAAGAAAAATCCAAGCAGAATTTATAATTGGAGTAGGCTTGAGTAATTCAAACTTTCTGTGATGAATTTTTCTGTTTCCTAAGAGCTTTTCACAGGATAAAACATAATCCTTGATAAATTGAGTCATTCCAGACCAGTAGAAATCCTGCTTGACAAGTGTTAGAGTCTTCTCTTGGCTAGTATGGCCAAGAAGACGAGAGCAATGAGAATTTTATAGTATATTGAGTTGAATTTTGGGGTCAAATTGGGACCACCATCCAATCTTTGAAGAGAAGAACTTGGGAATAAGGATGAAGGGAATAATTTTCAGCATATTTAAATCTACCCAAATCTTGAATGATACTTCTGTACTGGGAGTCTTGCCAAACTTCCTTCTTAATTGAGTCATCCAAATTTGAAAGAAACTCCACCTTAACTGAAAATTACTTTGATGGTTTAAATTAAGCTTTCTTGATAAGTTATTGAAAATTTAATGGATTAGTGCTGATTAAATCCCCCATCTCTGGGTAACCATTTTCTCAAGTGATAATGCATTTGGAATAGTGGCTAGGCAGCCAGCGTGGTAAGTGATGGTGAAATACAATTCAGATGAAAATTAAGCCCAGAAGGCTTGACAGCAGGTGATGTATTTTGAAGACATAAATTATTGAAGTGAGGAATGATCAGTGAGAAATTTGAGAGGGGAAAGGACAGAAAGAAGAAAAGACCTTCAGCAATTGAGCTGAGACTATGCAAAGCAGCTCCTTGTCACTAATCTCATAATTGAGCTCTTTGTAACTTGTGACTATCAAATGTGATGGGATGTTTTCCTGAGTCAGTACAGCCACCAAATCATATTCAGAGGCATTGGCTCTACAATACAGGGTAGATAAGGGCTGAAGTGAGAGAAAAATGGAGCTTTGGTGAAAGCCCCTTTGAGGTTTTGGAATTTGGTAAACACTTCCTCATTGGAGGGAAAACTGAATCTTTATTGAGAAATTTGGTTAGTGAACTGGTTGTTTTTGACTAATCCTTGATGAAGTGGCAGTAGAAGTTGGAAAAGCAATGGAATTATTGGAGATCCTTGTGGTTACTTGGAGGAGGTCAATTAAGCATTTTCTGGACTTTTTCTTGGTTCCTCTTGAGGACTCTAGAAGAAATGATATAACCTAAATATTCAACACTGGAAGCATGAAACAGGCACTTTGAGGCCTTAGCAAAGAGATTATTAGCTCTGATTCTGTCAAGTACAGTGGAAAAATGAGTGAAAAGTTATTCTTCAGAGCTGGAAAATACCAAAATTTAATCCAAATAAAACACAAAGTAAACATAAAGAAGATCAAGAAGATCAGAGAACATATCATTGACAAGTATTTGAAAAGAGGAAGGGGCATTGGTGAGCCCAAATCATCACCCTCCTTGATTATGAGAAGGCTATATACCCCATGCAGATCAATCATGGAGAAGATAGAAGAACCATTAAGAACAGTGCAAAGATTATTCATAGGAGGAACAGCATCTCCTAGTAACAGAATTGAATTTGAGCTGAACAACACACAGAAAAAGGCCACCATTCTTCTTTTTGACAAAGATGAAAGATGAACTTGTGGAAGAGGAGCTTGGCCAGATGAAAAATTTCTCTAAATTATCTAAAATATAGGCATTATTGTCTCTGGATCTTGGTTTTATAAATGGTAGATGACCCAAAATAGAGGTAGAGACACCTCCAGTTCAATATTATGATCACAGGAGCAGTGATGAGGATTCTTCTCAGCTTTCAACTTTTAAAATACATCCAAATAGTGGTTATGAGCAGAAGGAAAAACCTTCATCATGGTTTAAATTTCCTCGGGCTCTTCCTCTTCATCCCACAACCCTTTCAGGGAGTCTTTATAAGATGAAGGAGGAAGGTCCCCATCCCCATGGAGGATATAGAGCTATCTTCTCCAACATCCTTTATCTCATTGAGGACTTCAGATATAGGTGGTAGAAAGGACTAAGGGGAATTTGTGGAAGGAATATGGACAGAAGTTGGGAATGATGGTTTTCTAAAATCACCAACCAGAGCTGAAAAAGTAGTGGAAGTGGAAATGTAATTACTGAGGGGAACAAAACAATCACTAGATAGCTATAATAAGGATTAAAGGTGATCAGCCCTTGCCTCCAATAAACGGATGTATTAAAGTTATCAAGTAAATCAAATCCCAATGTGAGGGATTCTTCCTTGGGAGTATCAATTACTAAAAATCTGCATTCAAAGCTTGGGAAAGAAGGAACCTCAACCATATATTTAGTATGGTGAGTCACAAATAAGAGGAATATTTTTTTGAATTTCTGAAATGGTCAAAGAGTACTTGTGGACAAGTGTATTTGAAACAGATGAGCTGATAGCACCAGCATCAATGAGAATACTGTATAAAATATAAGAGAGAGAAGAAAAAACAACAAAAATTAAGAGATTTTTTGACAACAGTATCTAGAACTCACAATTGTGCCCTAGGTGGAAAAAAGTGAAGACTATGTAACACAGAATGATCTTTGCTCAGGCTTTTCCATGGCTTGGAAATCTTCCTGCTGGTTGTGAAAAGCTGGCTTTGAGGCCTTTTGAGACATGCCTCAATACTATGATTCTTACTACAATAGGCACACAAGGACTTCTTCAATCTTATCTCACTTTCAGAACACATCAGCTTGTGTTTCTTATTCAGGAGGAGAGAACAGGTATTTTACCTCTTTTGAAAATTAAGATTGTTCTTTCTCTTGTGACCTGAGCTTGAAGCTATAATGATTCATAAAAGCCCTTTCACCCCAATCCCCAATTTTTTACATCAAATTTTTGAAATCAGAAATGTATAAGAGAAAATTCCCTCCTTCCTTCACTCTTAAGGAATCCAACTACACTTCAGATTTTCTGAATCCATTTGTGTCCCCCAATAAATTTGAGAGTTTGGATTCAAAAATTTCCCACTGATTGAGGGGGTAGCTTGTTTATTGACTGGTAAGATTTTAAATACAAGGCTCAATCCATTTTTCAGCCCTTCCAATGAAAAATGAAGTGGAATAAAAATAAGCTTAGAGGACTGAATAAAGATTCTGGACCTGAAGGTTAGAGCTCCATCAAATAGGTCTGGTACCTTAATAGATTCCTCTTGAAGGCTGGTGGTCTTTAAACTTAAGAATATGAAGATTCTTGAATATTGGCCATCATTTGAGTCATTTTCTGAATGATGGCCAATAAAGGTGGGTCAGACTGATGAGAGACATTCTTATTAGACTGGGCTAGAGCTTTCCCTCCAATACCTTTAAATTGCCTCACAGCAGCAGGGACAGCTTAAAAACCATCAAACCCTTCCTCTTCACCATCCTCACCAAGACCCTTGAAAGAGATCTTTGACATGCCGGGAAAAGTGCCAACAACTCCTTAAAATGATATTGATCTTCTTTCCCCTCTTCCTTCTTTCCATAATTGGTACTCTGTGCAAATAGATCCTTGGTTGATGAGATTCTGGGGTCCCATATAGAGGTTCTCTTGGTGTTTGAGTGAGAAAAACCTTAGTTCATTCCTGGGATCTTGTGTCTTGCAGGAGTTGAATGTTGGACTGGCATGATTTTCAGAATAAAAGGGATATAAAAGCAAAATTTGAGTATGAAAAACTTGTGTAAATTCAAATATGTAAAGGAAAGCTTGAAGTCAAATAAAAATCAATATCTTGAGGAACAATCAAAATCAATAATCTCTTGAGTTCAATCAATAAATAAATGAATCTTGAGGAATTGAATCAATTTAGCTTGACAAAAATTAATCAAATCAATTATTTCTTGAGGAAAGTCAATTAATAAATCAATTCAGGCCAATTAATTCTTTAGTTAAATCAATTTTTTCAAATTAAAATCCACTTTAAGTCAGGTAAATCAGTCAAAATCAAAAGACACTGAAAAGCTTTCTTCAATAAAAATTCTTTGAGAATAAATCAAAATTAATGAAGATTTGCATATGAAATGATTTTTTCCACCAATTTGAAAATTAAAAGTAACCTGTTAACTTAATAAGAATTTAGTGGAATTAAGTGACTAAAAATGGTCAGCCAAACAATTAGAGGAAAAAATGAAAATTTGATATATCTTCAAAGAAAATCATGAAGAGAAAATAAATTTCCAAGAATGAAAGAGTGATTGAAAATTGTGATATTTCAAGAAAATTTCATTAATATCATAAGAGTGTCCTAATTGATGAATTAATGATTGTGAAATCCAAAATAAAAGTAAATAATGAAAGAACCAATTATGAGCTCATCAATATAATGTCATAGATGCTCTTGGGAAGAAAAATAATAGCCTGGCACTTGATCATTAGGGAGCCTTCTAGAAAGACTCAAAATAATCAAAAGAATAAGAAATAGTAATGGAAGTAAAAGATGATATGAACAATCAGAAACAAAGCCAATTACAAAAGAGAAAGCCAAGTAACTCCTTATTTACTGCTTCAACATTCCAGAAAGAAGAATGGAATTAGTAAAGATATGACCACCAAATATCTACTGAAAGGAAACAAAAGAGGTGAAAATGACTGACTCAATGATATCAGTATAAACTATCAATATAAAATAAAGTAAAAGTAAAGATACATCCTAGTAGATTAACTAACTGGGGGAAAATTTACCATGGTTTGAATAAAGGCTGGTATATATGACAATTTGAGTGCTTGCCTCCTTCAGGATAACGAGTATGTATTGAATACTTGAAGCTGTATTGATTGCTTGAAGAAATGTACACCTGGAGAAATTGGGAAATGAACTGGTTTGAACAATCTTTCCATGGTCTATGGCTGAAATACATGCCTCTAAGGAGCAAGACTGTATTTAATGAAAGTGGTTGCCAAGGTGGATTGATGAAGAATTGACATTTGAAAGCTTATTTGAAACTTCCTTTTGCATATCCCTTCATATGAAAACTGCAATCATTCCCTTGGGGGGATACTGCATAGTTGAAAAAAACCAATACCTGATGATTGAGGTGATTGGTATTGAAGAAAACACTGAGCTTTAGCCTGTCTTAATCCTCCTGAGAATATTATTCCATAAGGGCTGGAAAGGTATTTTTGAATTTAAAGAGAGGCCAATTTATTCTCTCACTACTGGATTTCTTGTTAAAAAATACAGATAATGGTTTGTAACACCATTTATTGCACTTTCGGTTATTGAAAGGAAGTGGCAACTAAAAGTCTTCTGGAGGATTACTTTTAGAAAACTTGGAAAAATGTGAGTTTGATGGCTTTAGTGACTAGCTGGGTGTTTTTTGCCAAAGCTGGCCTATACAGGTTTAATTACTATTTGTGAAAAGATTTTGAGATCCAGAAATTATGCCTCAAATGGCCATATCAGGCTATTCAGGAATATTTCCCATATTTAATGGGAAAATAAAATATAAATGCAAAATGTGGAAAAGTGTCAAAATTTTTCAAAACTGTATTTAAGTATTATAAAGAATAATACATCCTTTTGGGCTGTTGTCACATTGATTCCAGAAGCCATCAACAAGCACTCAAGCTCTCCACTCAGGGTCATGTCAGAACAGGAAGTGCCCCACCACCACCATGACTAGACCCTAGGTTTCTTGATGGCACAATCATCACAACTTAGCAGAGAAGGCTACAAGATCATGGTTAAATTTCCTTGATCTTTTTCTGGTATTATAGGTCACAGTACCCCTGGGTTAGGAAGCACTGTGTACCAAAGTGCACTAACACAGATGGGAAACCCTGTCCCTTTAACAGGGGCATCAGCTACACAACAGGCCTGTATAAGCAGGCATAAGGGTTATGGGTCATCACTCCCAAGACATTTCTTACAACAGGTTTGAAACTCCCAAGTTCTGAAATGTGTGTATCCCTCAAAATTGTGAAAGCCACCCATGACAGTAAACCTTGATCTTCTGTCACATTAATTCCAGAAACCATCAACAAGCACTAAAGCTCTACACTCAGGGTCATGCTGAAACAGGCGGTCCCCCACCACCACCATGACTAGACCCTAGGTTGCTTCATGGTGCAATCATCACAACCAAAGCAGAAAAGGCTACAAGATCAAGGTTGAATTTCCTTGATCTTTTGCTATTATTATAGGTAACAGTTCTACCACCTGTTCCAACATAACCCTGAGTGGAGAGCTCAAGTTCTTTTTGATGGTTTCTGGAATCAATTAATGTTACAGCTGTATCTCCCCTGTTGATTGGGAAACTCCTATAAGTGGCCTTATGATGTTGAAGGCTCCAAGCTGGCCCCAGATGATTAAATGACCATAAAAAGCTTACAAAAAATATGGCCAGATTTGCCAAATTTGATATATATTGCATTTATATTCCATAAAGTGGTCCAAGAGGGTTATCTTCCATGGTTGTGACAAAGACCCAACAGGAGTTTTCAAAGTGAAAAAGGCTCCAGTTAGGAGACTTATATCCACAGTGGAACTTGAATTTACCTGGAAGAATTTTTCATCTTCAATTTCTTATATTTTTTCACGTTCACTGATTTTCTTTGGAATATTCTTTTCAGAATGGCTCTCAAAGAGATTATCAAAGTTTTGAGAAAGAAAGAACAAATAAATCTAAGTAAAGAAATTGAATATATTGGACAAGACCCTTTTCAAATTCAAATAAAGGAAATAATGTCAATTATTCAACATTTTCAATATAGTTTGGCTGAAAAGGTACCTTTTCATAAAATTCCCAAGAGTCAAGAAGACCAATTATAGTATGAATACCAACTTGAATGCAAAAGGGCCTGTGAAAGATCTCAAGGAGAAAAATTAATAAATAAAAAGAGAAATATAAATGAAAGAGAGCCCTCATAGCTCAAAATAATTTAAAGTAACTATGATAGAAGAGGAAGACCTCCATCAAAAGTCACAAAAGAAACATATTCAAGATCATAGGCAATTCCCTGCAGAATTATTAAAGTGGATTAATTGGCATATTCCTAAGATTCTGAAGCCTCATGATCCAAATGAATAACTTCATCAGATTCATTACCATCAGCAATAGACTCCAATGAATATGAAAAATCAGGGACCACCTCCAGGAGGTGCACAAGATTGACCAAGAGCAAAAGAGTCATACAATCCTGAAACTTCTTTTAAATTTAGGGTGTTGGTAAACACACGTAAGCTTTTAGTAAAAACACGTAGGACCTTACCTGTTTTTACCATAAACTTATGTGTTTTTACCAAATTATGGCCAAAACACGTAATTTTATGGTAAAAACACGTAAGTGACCTAATTTTTTAATAAAAATTCCTCAGGATCATTTTTGAGAATTTTTACCATTTTTTTTTGCCATATTTTTTCCAACATGGGATGTGAAGGTCCCCAAATTTTTTCAAATTTTTTTTTTTTGCCCAATTTCTCTATTTTGGGCAATTTGGCAAAATGGCCCATTTTTTTGAAAAAATTCATCAAAAATGTTCCCACTTATGAATTTCCATAATTTTTTTTTCAAAATGAAGGTGTGAATGTTGAGAATAAAAAACCAGAAGCCCAAAATTTTGGGATTTTTTTTTCCAGGACAGTTGTAGGCCCAAAAAGTTCTTCTTTTCTGTTTTTTGTTCATCTTTGTAATTTAGTTGAAAATGCTATTTATGACATCAATTCAATTAAAAATTTAATTTATGACATTAGTGGGATTTAAAAATTCTATTTGTGGAATTAACAGTGCCATTTATGGCATTAAAAGTGCCATTTATGGCATTAAAAGTGCCATTTATGGCCTTAAAAGTGGCATTTATGGCATCACAAATGACATAATAATGCCATAAATGGAATCAAAAGTGCGATAAATGGCATCAAGAATGATATATATGCCATTTATGGCATTACAAAAATGCCATAAATGGCATTGTGTGGCCTTAACAATGCCATAAATGGCCTCAAAAATGCCATAAATGGACTTAACAATGGCCATTTAAAGCCTTGACAATGGCCATTTATGGCCTCAACAATGCCATAAATGGCATTGAAAATTCCATGAATGGAATTAATAATGCCATGAATGGAATTAACAATAGCCATTTATGGCCTCAAAAATGCCATTAAGGAATTAACAATGGCCATTTATGGCCTCAAAACTGCCATAAATGGAATTAACATTGGTCATTTATGGCTTCAACAATGCTATAAATGGCTCTAAAAATTCCATTTGTAGAATTAAAAGTGGAATTTATGGAATTAACAATGCAATTGTTAAGTCCAGTCATGCCATAAATGGCCTTAAGAAATGGTATCAATAGACTTAAAAATGCCATAAATGGCATTAACAATGTCATTTTTGGCCTTGAAAATGCCATTTATGGCCTTAACAATGCCATTGATGGAATTTTTAATTCCATAAATGGCTTTTCTGATTCCATAAATGGCATCAATGGCTTCAGAAATGCCACAAATAGCTAAATTTTATTCAAAAAACACCCCTTACATGTTTTTACCATAAAATTACGTGTTTTTACCAATTGATGGTGAAAACACGTAAGTTTTTAGTAAAAACACGTAGGCTCTTACGTGTTTTTACCAATTTGCTTACGTGTTTTTACCAACACCCTAAATTTATTATTAGATTGATTTCACATGTGAGAATTTCCAAAGCAATTATCACACAAGAAATGAATTCTCAAAGCTTTTTGTGAGCTTTTTCTTAATTTTAATGGGGAATTTTTGATTTATTTTAAGCTTGATTAGTTTTTGCAAAGACGTTTATGAGGTACCTGGCTCAGAATATTTTCCGAAATTCATTTTTGAATATGTCTCAAATCCCATGAATTTCCAGGTTGATGGAAGCTGTGGCTATAGAAAGGTATCCCATTAGATTTACAATACACAAGATTAATTTGCTGATTTCAGGTGTGATGTGGCTGAATAAACTCAGAATAATTGATACCTTTATCAATTCATTAATACCTTGATACCCTTAGCAAGCTCTTATTTCTTGTCAGGCTGAGTCTATGATAAAGGTGTATAAGAGTATTTACAAGCTTTAACTATGACTGTGACACGGTAAAAATAATTTTAAATAGGATATAATTGGTAATAAAAGTTTCAATTTAAGAATTTAAAGGGCTTTACTATAGAAATATAGTGGTGGTGAGCGCTGTTGAAAGCCCTGGGTGCAGCTTTACCTGTTGGATTACAATAATAAAGACTACAATACTTTAAATTAAGAGTATACCTGATTATTAACCAAGAGTAAAACTGTTTTTGACAGTTTACTACGTAGGTTATTCAAGAGCAGGATGAAGAAGCAATTCTGGCAGTGAAAAGCCTCCTTTTTATCCTGAAATGAGGTGGCAAGGGTGCTAGACCTTTCCACGTAGAGGAAGTGAAGATTTTTTCACTCTCTAGTACTGGCTTGTGGTTTGCAAACAGCCTGTATAACCTGTATTGGGCTCAGATGTGGTTTTGAAACCACATCTGGGCAGTTTTCACCAATACAGGGTGAAAATTTTCATCTGGGGACCTCACAGCCTGATTCTGACGTGTATGACGCGTAGAATGCTGTACAGAAACTGTATGGGACCCCAGTATTGACTGACATATGAGGTATTGAAGCAAAAACATGCTCCCTTGTCTGTTGACACCTCATATTCATGATTATGGGGTGTTATCCCATGGTAAGGCTGTATATGACAGCTGGTGGGATTTTGACCTTAAAATGGTCATAACTCTGTCAGTTTTTGAGATATCAAGCTCAAAGTTGGTTCATTGAATAGCTCTATATGAGCTCTACACAATGGTACCCAACTTGACATGGCTATCATTAAATATGACAAAGTTATCCCATGTACAAGTATTTTTGTACATTGGCGTGGTTTGGGCAAAAAGCTGTATTAAGCTTGTTTGGCCAATAACTTCTGTTGTAGTTGAGTTATGGGGAAATGGATGACACCATCAGATAGCCCTGATTGTGCTCTTTCCAAAAAGACCCCACTTTAGGTATCTCACACTAAAACTGTAAAAGTTAGATGAGAGGTGAATGTTTTGTTCACCCTTATTTGGCCTGAATTTGACCATAACTCAAGTTCTACTGGTGCTAGCTCAGTTTGGTTGGCACCATTGGATAGCCCTGGCTTAGAGCTTCATTTTGAATACCCATTTGATGGGGTTAAGCCTCTCCTTCTAGATTTTAGATGAGAGGTGAAAATTAAGGTTTATGCTCAGCAATAACTTTGGGCAGGAATAACTTTGTTATTTCTTGTCCTATGGTGATGGGACTTATATTTTCAGAAAGGGGTGAGTTTCCTCTTTCTTTTGATATCTTTTGAGCTAATTTGGCTCAGTTCCATGTTTTGGTGGTATTTTGGCTATACCATTGATTTATGGTATTTTGGCTGTCATGCTTGTGCTCTGGTTTTGAGTCACAGGCTGACATACCCTCCCTCTAAAAAAGGCTCATCATAGATGAGACTGTTCAGTCCTCCTTGAGGCTCTGAATCTCCTTAAATGAAGGTTCCCATCTGGTATGGCATCCTCTGCCAACCATTTGTCTTTGTCAGCTGTCTGGTTTTTGAATCTGACTAGGTATTGTCTCTGATCCTTTCCATTAAGTCTGATTTTTCTGGCCCTGATGATTTTACTCACAGGTCCAGGAGAGTCTTCTACTTCCACTATTTCTGGTGGAGTGATGCTCTTCTTCCTGGAGGGGAATTTTTCCTCCTCTGTTTGGAAGTATGGCTTGACCAGGCTCACTGGAAAGACTGGGTGTTTCCTAGAAAACTCCTCAGTGAGCTTGACTTCTACTGCATTCTTCCCTATCAACTTAATGATAGTGAAGGGCCCTACAAATGAGTCTCTCATTTTCTTGGGTCCTTTGAGATTGTTAAAGTTCAGTGTAGACACTAACACCTGGTCCCCTTCCTTGAAGTCAGGTTCCATATGTGATTTGTCCCGTCTCTGCTTGTTGTACTCTTTGGCCTCTGCTATGCATTTGGCAGCAGTATCACAGGCTTTCTTCCACATATCATGGAAGTCTTTGGCTGTGGGGTGGATGGTCAGAAGATTTTTCTTCAAGTGATCCACAGGTAACAGGGGATTCCACCCTTTCTCTACCAGTGCAGGTGTTTTTCCTGTGGTAGAGTGCTGGCTTGTATTATAAGCCAGTTGGACTGCTGGTAAGAGGGTGACCCAATCATGGGTATATCCCTCATGGTCCTTGTATTCCATGCCATAGGCACAGAACCTCCTGAGGATGTCCTCCATTGTTTGGATCATCCTTTCAGCTAGGCCATCTGTTTGTGGATGGTAAGCTGTGGAAAAAGCAAGCTTGGTGCCAAGCATGTCATATAAATTGGTCCAAAATTCAGATGTAAATTTTGGGTCCCTGTCACTAATTATGATCTTAGGGACTCCACAGGTGGATATGATGTTATTCCAAAATAACAGAGCAGTGTCCATGGCTGTGTCCTCTTTATGGCATGGCAGACATCTCATGCTCTTGCTGAGCCTATCAACTATGATTAAGCAGGCATTGTAGTTTTCTTTGCCTCCTGGGACAAGTCCTGTGACCCAGTCCATGTTGATGGTTTCCCATGGGTGTTTGGGTTCTTCTATATGTTGAAGCAACCCATATTTCTTCCCATGTTTTCTATTTGCCTTTTGGCATCTTTCACAAGTGTTGATGTATTCACTCAACTCTTGCTCCCACTTGGGCCACCAAGCTGTGCTTGCTACCCTCTCCTTAGTCCTGTCCTCACTCATGTGTCCCATGTAGGGGCAGTCATGGCATTCCTGCAGGATTAAAGAGATGTGGTCTCTGTCTATCACTGTGAGTGCACTGGTGTGCTTGTCTCTGTGATAAATCAGGCCATCTATAAGGAAGAATTTATTGTCCTTATAGGCCCTCAACCAGGGTTCCTCCAGCTGGGTTTCCAGTTCTGGGCTCCTGTATTTTTGTTGAAGGAGTTGGAGTAGTATGCTACACTGTTTGTGTTTAGCATAAGATTTCAGTACTGCATTGAAGAATTCATTATGCAGTTCTGAGGAACTTATCCCCAGTATGGGGGTTTCTGTCCCTTCTGAATCAGTGTTTCCACTGTCAAGGGTACCACTCCCTGGTGCCCATTCAGAGAATCTGAAGTTCTTCTTCCTATCTATTTCCATAAAATGGATAGGAATTTTTGCAGCAACTTCAGGGTCATAAGCTGGATTGCTTTTGACATTGTCCAGTGGCCATCTGCTAAGGCCATCTGCATTGGTATGGCTTTTACCTTCCTTGTATATGATGGTCATGTTCCCTCTATACTCCTGGATGGCTATTTGCCATCTCAGCATGTGTCTATTAGTAGTCTTCATGTTTAGTAAAGACTTCAAGGCTGTGCAGTCTGTGTAGACTTCAAAGACTGCACCCTCCCAATAATAATGGAGTTTTTCTAGAGCCCAGACTAGACATAGACATTCTGTCTGGGTGGCCCCATACCTGGCTTCTGAATCTTTCAGTTGCCTGGAGATGTAACATATTACACCTTCTCTTGGTTCACCATTCACAATTTGTCTTTGGTGAAGGGCTGCTCCCAAGCCTTGGCTACATGCTGCATCTATATATAACTTGAATGGTAGTTCAAAGTCAGGCAAGATGAGCACAGGTGCATTTGTGAGTTCATATTTGATCCTCTCATATGCATCCCTCCTTTCCTTGGTTATTTCAAAAACTACATCCTTTGAGCATAACTTGTATAAACTACTAGTTATGTGAGCAAAATTTTTGATGTGGTTTCTATAGTAGCTAGCAAATCCAAGGAAAGATTGCATCTCTTTGATGTTCTTTGGTACTGGCTTTTGTAGTACTGCTGCTACTTTGTTCTGGTCAATTGCCAGACTAAGGCCTGAGACTTTGTGTCCTAGAGCTAGTAGCTCTTGTTGGCCAAAATTACACTTTTTAAGTGAAATTTTTAGATTGATGGGTGTACATTTACTTAGCACTCTGTCTATGTATTGTACATGGTCTTCCCATGTCTCTGAGTATATAATGATATCATCAATATACACTACCATCCAGCCTTCCATTATTTCTTCTTGAAATATGGTGTCCATCATCCTTTGGAAGTGGGCTGGTGCATTCTTGATGCCAAATGGCATCCTGGTGTACTCATATATGCCCATATGGCATATAATTCTGAGTAATTTCATGGAGTTTGGTTTAACTCCATTTTGGTGGAAGCCCTTCATACAATCCATCTTGGTTATGTATTTGGCTTTGGCCAATTTATCCAAGGCATGAGGTATCCTTGGTATAGGATACCTGTCTGCTTTTGTGTAGTTGTTCAGGGCTCTGAAGTCTCCACACAGTCTAGACTTGCCATCATGCCAGGTGATTAGGACAGGAGTGGTGATTTCCACTATTTCATTATGTCCAATCTTCCTAATGACATCCATGTCCAGGAGTTCATTGATATGTTTCTCAATCTCTTTCCTGGTCTCCAGACTTGCTGGGTAAGGAGGTCTCCTTAACATGGGTGGATAAGGCCTTTCTACATCCAGATATAGTTCTATATCATGGCCTTTGATCTTGCCTAATGGTTCTTCACCAATGGCAAATGCTGGTCTATTCTTCCTCAGCATCTTCAGTAAACTTAGCTTTTGTTTACTGGTGAGGGTAGTGCTAAACTGTCCCTCTCTGAATTATTTCAGAAGTTCTTCCAGTGGGTCCTGAGAAGATATCTGGTATATATCAAGAGAAAAACTCTTTTCCTTGTTAGTACCAATGGTAATATGCCTATTTTTACTATTGTAAATATCTATGCCATACATCCTCTGGTAATCTGTTCCCAGTAAAAACCCTTGGATATGGGCATCTTCAAGCACTACAAACTCTGGGTTGAGTCTGATATTACCTTTTCTGTGGGGTATAATTATCTCTTTGATAATTGTCCCAATAGAGGTCATCTTTCCAGATGCACTCTTAAAGTTCTTTGCCCTGGTGGGCAAGAGTTCTTTTTCCCAGTTTGGGAAGTGGTTATCCAGATAATTTCTGGCCACTATGGAGCAGTGTGCTCCACTGTCAATGATCAATGGGTGCTGAGCATTGTCAATACATACAGTCATTTTTGTGGCTGTTCCATGTATGTATGCCATTCCTTGTGTTGGTGTAACCAGGAATGTCTGTGCATCTTGTGTGTGTTTACACAAGTTCTTGTTGGCAGTGTCTTGTGGCATGCCTGCTTCCAACTGTATATCCTGGATTTCTAGTGGGGTTTCCTCTTGGTATTCCACTAGGAATTCCTCTCTTGGGTCTTGCTCTTCGTCAGATGGTTCTCTGATGGCATCACCCATAGAGTCTGATTCAGAATCCTCTGTTGGAGGTTCTTCTTCAGGGACTTTTTCTATAGCATAGACTTTCTTCTTTGCTTTTGGACAGTTGTTGGCATAGTGGTCTGTTGAACCACAATTGTGACAAGAGTTCTTCTTCTTTGCCACTTCTGCCACTCTTTCTCTGGGTTTGTCTTTAAACTCTACCCTGAAAGGTTGTTTCTCTTTGAAACTATTGCTTCTATATGGGGTGAATTTCCCTATATTAGTCCTTTTCCTTATGTCTTGTAAGGTATTGGCTATATCATCTAGAGTGCAATTTTGGTTGCATCTGCACTTTACTGCATGCTCTAGTTCTCCTGGCAGTTGTGTCAGAAGTTTATGGTTCCTCATTTGAATGTTCATTTGAGGATCAATGGCTTTAAGTCTTTTAGACTGTCTAAGACACCACTCATATGGATCTTTGTCCACAGAGTATTTGTCATTTTCAAATAACATGGTCTTTTGCCATATCCAAGTTCCATTACTGTACTTTTGGATTATTTGACTCTTCCACCATGGCCAATTTCTTCTGCCATGGATTTCTTTCATTTCAGTGTACCATATACTTGCATGACCTTTAAATGCAGTATTCAGTCTAGCAGTAATCCAGTAATCTGGTATGCTTGGTACATCAATGAAGAGTCCATCAATATAATCTATGAGTTCCATATGATCATATTCTCCTGATCCAGAGAATTTGGGCCAGCTTGAGGCCTCAGGAAGCTGTTTCAAGGCTTCCTTCTCTGAATAAGACATGCCATCTCCATCCTGGTATTGTGATGGAGATCTTGCCTTATTCAACAACATGGCATCTGGTTTGATGTCATCTGGTTGATATGGATTCTCTATAGCTTGGCCTTGTGGTTGGGGCTTCAAGCTATGGTAGGCATCAAACAATTTGTTGATGTCTTGGTTCAGACACTCCCTGTCCCTGCTACTATGGTGTTGTTCTTCAGAGACTTGATTCAGTCTCTTGTTGGTTTCTTCAGAGGCTTTGCTCAGTTGAGCATATCCTTCCTGAAGGTTTTTAACTATCTGTTCCAATGAGGCTTGAGTTTTTCTCATCCTCTCTTGGGCAGCTGCAAATTCTGTAGCCTGCTTTGCAGATTGCTCAGCATATTGGGACATTTGTAACCACAGTGTGTCACTGTTGATGTTACTCTCAGATGTGATAATGTTATTTTCAGTCTGAGTGGGGGTAATGTTTCTATTACTAGGACTACTGATTCTAGAGTGGTTTACAACTACTTCTGGTTCTTGTGTACTTCTTTTACCAAATCTAACAGCTTCTGGATCATGGGGTCTGACTCTTTCCTCCTCTGGTTGAAGGAGGCTTTGTTCTTGCCCTTGTTGCCTTGTCTTCTCCTGGAAACTTCCTGGAATTGTGAAGAATGGTGACTCTTGGCCACTGATCTGCTGGTTTCTGAATGGTGTGAAGCCACTGGAGAGCTGATTTGGCTTGCTCCTTGTGAACCTGAAGGAATCTGAGTAGGCCCTGTCTGGGTTAACTGTTCTTCTATAGCTTGGATAGTGGCTTGATTCTCCCTTATCCTCTGTGCCCTTGCCTCCAGGAGTCTGTGCTGCCTGGTAGGATTCCAACCCTTGGTGATTACCATAAGGTCTTTGAAGTCTATCTCTTTGAGACAGATCTTCTGGCAACTTGATCCCAGTTCTGCCCAGTGAGTTGCTAGGTTGAACCTCTTGTTGTCCATGCTCCATTGAAACAAATCTTTGAGGAGTTGGTGGATTTGAAGAACTTGATCCATATCCTTCCAGTCCTCTGGTTTGAGGTTTCTGTTGAATTGGAGTGTGAATGGCAAGGTTGATATTATCTCCCTCATTGTTTTGCCATCCACCACTGTGTCCAATGTGTCTTCTTTCAGGTCTTCTGGTTCTAGACATTCCTGCTCTATCCTCTGGCTGGTTCCTTTGGAAGCCAAGGTCTCTGAGGTGTGCAGGGGACATATCAGTGTTTGCAAGCAGTCAAAAACTTTATGTTCTTAGGGTATTTACCTTTGACTGTGCCTTGTACAAATTTGTTATCTGCTGATTTGGGCAGTTTGCCTTTGGAAGTTACAACTGGGTTAATAATTGTAATCTTCCCTGTACAAGTGGTTAACGTTGGTTTACCTTGTATGGATGCAGAGTTTCGTGGTTTTCTACTTCTCTGAGTGGCTATTGGTGTCCACTTCTTGGCTGTGATGAGGCCTTCACTAAGCCTTTTTCCTTTGCCCTTGCTGCCCTCTGGTTCTGAGGGTGTCACTGGTATGTTGGCCTGTGACTGGGTCTCAAGTGGTATGAAGTTTTCTTCCAATGAATCAAAACAGGAAAAAGAGAGCTTATGTCAGTTAAGACTTCTTACAAGGCTGGTTTTGCACGTCTAAGAATGGCCTCTGGGCTTGTATATTACTACAGTATGCCCCTGTATAATGACAGTGTGATTTGAATCAACAATTTCATGTCAGAATTACAGCTTTTGGTACCCTGTCACACTGTTTGTGTGCCAGTATCCCACAGATACACTTGTGGTTTTCAAGTGTATTCTGTATAAGTGGTTTAATATAAGTGTTATTGAGTCAACAATACACTTAATCCACGCCTCAACTGATGGTTTTTCAGTCAGAGGTGTCCTTATTCAGTCAAGAATACAGGACTTATTAGTGGCTAATGTGTATTTATATACAAAACACGCCAAAAATAATTGTTTTCAGTGGGTATTAGCCACGTGAAAAATACTCTTTTTATAATATGAGTATATAAAGAAGAATAAAAATATAAAAAAAATATTTTTTGAAGTGGAAATTACGCCTAAAAAAAGATAAAACAATGGTTAATAAGATATAAAAAAGAGAAAAAGCTCACTTGTAAGGTCCAAAAAGTAAAAAAAAACACGGCCAGGCCCCCAAAATGTCAGGCTGAGTCTATGATAAAGGTGTATAAGAGTATTTACAAGCTTTAACTATGACTGTGACACGGTAAAAATAATTTTAAAGAGGATATAATTGGTAATAAAAGTTTTAATTCAAGAATTTAAAGGGCTTTACTATAGAAATATAGTGGTGGTGAGCACTGTTGAAAGCCCTGGGTGCAGCTTTACCTGTTGGATTACAATAATAAAGACTACAATACTTTAAATTAAGAGTATACCTGATTATTAACCAAGAGTAAAACTATTTTTGACAGTTTACTACGTAGGTTATTCAAGAGCAGGATGAAGAAGCAATTCTGGCAGTGAAAAGCCTCCTTTTTATCCTGAAATGAGGTGGCAAGGGTGCTAGACCTTTCCACGTAGAGGAAGTGAAGATTTTTTCACTCTCTAGTACTGGCTTGTGGTTTGCAAACAGCCTGTATAACCTGTATTGGGCTCAGATGTGGTTTTGAAACCACATCTGGGCAGTTTTCACCAATACAGGGTGAAAATTTTCATCTGGGGACCTCACAGCCTGATTCTGACGTGTATGACGCGTAGAATGCTGTACAGAAACTGTATGGGACCCCAGTATTGACTGACATATGAGGTATTGAAGCAAAAACATGCTCCTTTGTCTGTTGACACCTCATATTCATGATTATGGGGTGTTATCCCATGGTAAGGCTGTATATGACAGCTGGTGGGATTTTGACCTTAAAATGGTCATAACTCTGTCAGTTTTTGAGATATCAAGCTCAAAGTTGGTTCATTGAATAGCTCTATATGAGCTCTACACAATGGTACCCAACTTGACATGGTTATCATTAAATATGACAAAGTTATCCCATGTACAAGTATTTTTGTACATTGGCGTGGTTTGGGCAAAAAGCTGTATTAAGCTTGTTTGGCCAATAACTTCTGTTGTAGTTGAGTTATGGGGAAATGGATGACACCATCAGATAGCCCTGATTGTGCTCTTTCCAAAAAGACCCCACTTTAGGTATCTCACACTAAAACTGTAAAAGTTAGATGAGAGGTGAATGTTTTGTTCACCCTTATTTGGCCTGAATTTGACCATAACTCAAGTTCTACTGGTGCTAGCTCAGTTTGGTTGGCACCATTGGATAGCCCTGGCTTAGAGCTTCATTTTGAATACCCATTTGATGGGGTTAAGCCTCTCCTTCTAGATTTTAGATGGGAGGTGAAAATTAAGGTTTATGCTCAGCAATAACTTTGGGCAGGAATAACTTTGTTATTTCTTGTCCTATGGTGATGGGACTTATATTTTCAGAAAGGGGTGAGTTTCCTCTTTCTTTTGATACCTTTTGAGCTAATTTGGCTCAGTTCCATGTTTTGGTGGTATTTTGGCTATACCATTGATTTATGGTATTTTGGCTGTCATGCTTGTGCTCTGGTTTTGAGTCACAGGCTGACATTTCTAAATAACTGAGTGGTGTGAAGATTTTGGTCAGCCTCCAAAGAGGAAGTGGATGTTCATTCCTAATTTGGGGTTTCTGATTTCAAATAATTATGAAAGACCATTTTTCTATCCAAAAGTCCAATATTTCTGTCCTTCAAATGACAATACGACCCTTTAATACGTTTTTTTCAATATCTGGTCTCATTTGGTTCCCTTTGATGTCATTGTTTGTAACATTTACCCTGTCCCCCCATTACTGTTAGTTGAGAATGTCATGCTCAACCACTGGCCCTGGGAAGGGAATATAAATTTAGGAAGAACAGAATCTTATCTTTTTCCAATCTTCCTCTATTTTTCAGAGGTTGATTGTTTCTTATATACAAGTTATCCCAGTTATCCTCCTTCTAAGTATAATTTATCTCATAAATCCCCCCTCAGTCAATTGTTTTTATCAAAAGTATGGGACCTTTGTACTTAAAAACATTAATATCCCAAAAATGAAAAAAATCATAAATGTGACTTTTTTTGGTTACACCTATCCCTCCCAAAATTAGGGCTTCTGGTTTTTTATTTTCAAGATTTACCCCTTTTTTAAAGGGAAGTTAGGTAGATTTATAATTGCAAATCTTTTTGATTAGTTCTTGAAAAATTTGCCAATTAGGAGAAATTTGGCAAAAATTATCTTAAAAGAACTTGGGGATTTAACATCTCACAAATGAAAAATTTGCCAAAAACAATTCAAAAATTCCTCAAAACTTAGCCTGAGGACAAATTTTTTTGAAAAAAGAATCACTTGAATGCTTTGGCAATAGATTGGCAAAAACATGTAGGTGCTTATGTGATTTTAACAGAATCCCAAAAATAAAAAAATATCTTATTTATGAAATTCAAAAGGAAAAATTTTGATCAATTCATATAACAATGTATAGTTATTTATTTTTCCATTAAATATTCCTCTTCTTTTTTAAATTCCTCCAAATACTTTTCATAAAGATGGTTTTAAAAACCTTCTAAAAAAAATACTAAAATTAATTGTTTCTTTTTCTTGAGGAACAAATGGTTTACTCAATTTTCAAATTCTCAGCTGATAAAATTTCCAAAACAACCAAGGCACAAATTTCTTATCTTTTTGAACTATTTAGCTTTTTTGAAGAAAATCTCTTAATCATGTTTTTCTAAGATGATAAAATAATGATTATAAATTAGGTTGAAAGAAATTCAGATGTCACTCAAAAAGATTTACTTAGTTAATTTGACAAGTTATTCCAATTTTGAAGTTTTTTCTTTTAAAATCTTGTTATTAGTTTATTATCAGTTGATTAAAAATGAATTTGCATGTTCAATTCAATTGTTAATTTTTTTTCTTCATTCATGTTTTATTTCATTAGAATAATTTATTCAAAATAAAAAGTAATAAAGAACTTTAAAACAATCATATAAATTCTTGACAACCTTTTCAATAATATAATAGTTAAAAATGTATAATTGGATTATTAGTTTTGGTGATATATTTATTTATATATTTATTTAATTTTTTATTAAAATATTATTTTTATTCTCATGTTATTCCTAAAAAAAGAATTTTAACTTTCAAAAAAAACCAATTTGATTTCAGATTTATCTTTTTAAGTTGATATTTTTTGGGTTGCTGGTAAAAGCACATAAGCTTTCATTGAAAACATGTAATCCCTTACTTTGTTTCCCAATTTATGGCCAAAACACATCAGTTACCCTATTGCTTGACAAAACATCCTCAGGCCTAGTTTTGGGGAATTTTTTGATTTTTATTGTGGAGTTTTAAGGTCCCCAACGTTTTACCAAATTCTTTTAATTAGCCAATTCTTTTGAAAAATTAATTAAAAGACTTCCTACTTATGAATTTTCTTATTTTTCTAAAAAGAATGGAGGGGTAAATCTTGAGGATTAAAAACCAGAAGTTCATAATTTTGGGAATTGTTTTGGGTGGGACAATTGTGGGCCCAAAAATTGTTTTTTTTTTAGGATATGACTGTTTTTAATTATAAATATACCATATTTTTGATAAAAAAAAACTTACTTAAATGGTATTTAAGAAGTTGATAGCACTGAGCAGGGGGTCAACTGGGATTAATTGTATATACAAACAAATTCAATATGAATCAACTTCTAAAATAGTGGGTTTTTTTGTAAAGTCCATAAGTCTCATTAAAAATGCCATGAATCCCATCAAATATGGCATAAATTTCATTAAAATATTCCAAATTGCTATTAAACATTCCAAAATGCAGTATATGTAATTAATAACACCATAAAGGCTATTTAAAATTCCATAAACCTCATTAAAAATAGGGTATTTTGAGGGAAAATTGAGCAAAATTGGTATGGAATGGTCTTCCCGAAAAAAGAACTTTCTTTAGGGGTGAGAGAAATCTTGGAAAAATTGTATTTTTTTGTTTGTTTTGTAAAAGGATGTGAAAAACTGGGTTAGGGGTGTTTTGGGGGGAGTTTTGGCACATTTTTTCCCAATAAAGGTTTTTTTGTTTTTTGATTGGAAGCAGTTTCAAGGCATCCCTTAGGTGTTTTTACTAACTTATGGAAAAAACATGTAAGCTCTTACATGTTTTAACATTTTTCTTATGTGATTTTACTGAAATACTTTTTGGCTTTTTTCTTCTAATTCAATTAATTCCTTTCTATGATAAAAAAAGTCCCTTTAATTTATTTTTTTTCCAATTCTAAGCTTAATTTCAGAATGTTTTTTTTCCTCTTTTTTCTTTAAGCTTTTAACATTTATTTATTTATTGAAACATGTTATTTTCAATTCATTTTGATAATTCTTTATTCAAAAAATAAGAGAAAAATAAATATATAATTTCATATGATTATATCCTCCTATTAGAAGTATATTTCTTTAAATTTATTTAATCATTTAATTATGAATTGTTTTCTTTATAAAAATTAAATTTCTACATCAGACTATTTGTATTTTTTTGAAGAGAAAAAAACCTCAATAAAAGACAAAAATATTCAAAAGATAAGAAAAATAAAAAGAAATTTATTTTTATTTCAAATTTTTCTATTAATTTTAAGGTTCTTGGCAAAAACATGTAAGCTCTTGCATATTTTTACAAAGAATATCATGTGTTTTTACCCATTTATAACCAAAAACATATAAACAAGGTCGTTTTAAGAAGAAAATACTCAAAAATAATATGCAATATCATTTGTATTTTTTTGAATTTTTCTTTTGTGGTGGCTTCTCAGGCACACAGAGTTATGCCATATTTTTTGCTTCATGATTTTTATTCTAAATCGTAAATCTAAAAAAATGGAATGATTCTGTGTTCTTTAGAAGCCAACAAAAAATTCTAAGAACAAAAGAATGAAAATGACAAACCAAGCTTAGTTTGAGGGTATTTCGAAAATAAAGCCTTCTTTATATGCTTTGCCATAAAATTACATTTTGTTGGCCACAAATTGGTAAGAACATGTAAGAGCTTAAATGTTTTTACCAAAACCCTTTCTTAAATTAATTTATTTATTCATTGATTTATTCAAAGAAATATTCCATCAGCTTTGATATTTTATCAAGAAATATATATATATATATTATAATCAAATCATATTTTGTTTTCAAAAAATCATGTAAATAAACTTTTTTACTATTTTGAACTTAATAAAATAAAGGAAAACATCATTCGAATTTCATAATTTCATAAAAAACCTCAAATCATTAGTATTGATGCTCAAAAATGTCAAATTTTGAACTTTAAATCCCAGGGTTTTTAAAAATATTCCTCATTTTATTTTTGGTATTTTTCAAATTGCATACCTCTTGAAATTTTGTATAGTTTTTCTTTGAAGCTCTTCATAAAATTAGCAATAATCAATAGTACTATGATCTTCCTTAGTATAAAATATTATGAAATAAATCATTATAGCCACAAATTAATATAATTATTAGGGATAATTATATAACAAAACAAGGACTCATTATTATTAAATAATTTGATAATAAAAAATCCTTAATCATTATTCTATTATCATTATCGTCACTGAAGCTATAGTAATAAGGAGGATAAAATCTTTTCATGAGGAAATTACATGTGGAAAATAATAATATTTAATCACTTATGGCTAATTCAAATATTATTTATAAAAGAATTCATTGCACACACCATTCAGAGATAGATCTTATAGAGAAATTATATATAAAGAGACTAATACTAGATAAAAAAGATATAGAAATTCAGATGAGCACTTACTCATGATATTTATTTAATACAATAAGAAAAAACAAGATTCATGTTAATCAATAATTTTTATGAGCTAAAAACACACCAAAAGATCAATATTTTAAAAAAATAAAACAATGTTATATGATAAAATATGCTTAAGAGTTCTTATAGTATATTTGTGGATTAAAAAGGAATTCTAATACAACAATTTTATATAATAAAATCAATTATTTGTGATTAAAAAAATATAACCTAGTTTCTGTGATTTAGATTCTTCATTTATAGCTTATAAAGAGTAAAATAACTTAGGAATTATTCAATAATATAAGATTTTATATTCAATAAAATATTACCTTTTTTTGAATTTCTGATTGATTGATTGTTATTATCATGGAAAAATAGTTATTAGAAGGCTTCTTTTATGCCTAAGAAGAAGTTCTCATTATCAATAATGGATATAGAGGCTGTTTCCAGATTGAAACTGAAATATTATACCTTGAAAGGTTCTTAACATAAGGTAACCTATTTCTAATCTCATTTTGAATTTACTAGTGTTATTCTCAACTTGGAGCAGATTTAATTCTCATCTATTCGCATTAATTATAAATTTATATTCTCATTAAAGCTCTTCATATGAAGAATAAATAAATAAATTCTCAAGAAAAAATCCTGTAAATAAGATTTTTAATTAATTTTTGAATAAATCTGGATTTTTTGAGGCTATATACCAAATCATCCTACTTTATAAAGGATACTTACAAGTTAAATTATACACATATAACATTGAATTTTAATCTGTGTCAAATTTTCAAGAAAATACATTTAGAAATGAATGTTCTATGAATTGTTGAAAGTGTTCCTGTTTTACACATGAAAATAGCAATGCACACCAAAACTCACCTTTTACCAAGGTTTTGAGGCTTTCCAATTTATTCGAAGCTTATTCAAACTTCATTGTTTTTTATAGTTCTTAAACCTTGATTGAAAGCCTTCATATGGGGATTTACCCTGCCGCAGCTTGTAGTTCCTGTTCAAATTGAGGATGAACCTCTTTCAGCTTTAGTGTTCAATTAAATTCTGATCCTAAAGCTTAGATAAGGTTGAAAATTCTTCAATAAATGAGGAAAAACTTATTTGGGTTCTTTCAGATCCCAAGAGCTGGATACCCTGGCACCGTTTTCCATTATCCTTTTTTCCCAACTTTTTTTGTTTTCACAACCATGGACAATCACCCCTTTTTTATCAATCTATGGCAAATCACTGGAATATTCAATTTACATCAAATTGGCCCTATACATCATCTTTGGCCAAATGGGCCATATTCATGGTTTTTGTCCCTTTATGGCCATTTTATCATCTAGGGCTAACTTGGCCACTTCACCATCATCAGGCCATTCCTGGGCACCTTTGAAATTTCCCAGTTGATGGGTTAATACAGCCCAAAAGGCTGTATTGTGCTTTTTTAACTTATAATACGGTTTTGCACACTTTGTGAACTTTTTTACATTTTCCAATGAAATATGGGAAATTTTCCAAAATGGCCATATTAGGCCATTTGGACATTTTTCACATTTTTCTCAAATACAGCTTAAGGTGTGTACAGTCTAGGTTTGGCCAAACCACCCAGCCAGCCTCTGAATCCATCAAATCCACATTTTTCAAATGTTTGTCAAGGCCATCCTCAAAAATAATTTTGGGCATCTTTCACTTTTAATAACCAGAAGTTCCATAAATGCTGTTATACACCATTATTCATCTTTTTTCACTGGCAATCCAGTGGTGAAAAAATAAAGGAGCCATGATTCAAATTCAAAAATACCTTACCAGACATTATGACATAATATTCTCAGGAGTAATAATCAAGGCTTGAGCTCAAAGTTTTTTCATCAACACCAATCACCTCAATCATAAGGTAATGGCTGTTCTCAAGTATGCAGTATTCCTCCAAGGGAATACTTTCAGTTTTCCTTTCAAGGGATAGGCGAGAGGAAGTTTCAAATTAGTTTTCAAGTTTCAATTATCTATCAATCCTGTGAGCCTTTGAGATATGACCACATATCCAAAAATGTCACAAAACAACTTTACAAAACTTGTAATTGAAATAATAATCTTAAAAATAGTAAAAATGCCACAAAAAAGCATAAATTCTTTATTATCTCATAAACCAATGAGTAATAATGTTAAATTAATTACAAAATTGGATTATTAATCAAAAACTACATATATGAATCTTTTATTTCATATCTGTAAACCAAATTCTGACTGAGCTAACCTGAATATATGCACTTTTAGGATCAGTGCATATATTCATGGTTTTCAGCTCATACCTTTTTAATTAGACATGATAGATATTTGATTCAAAGAAATGGTATCACAAAATAGCTGTAAGAGTGGATATATAACCTTTATTTGGCTAGTTATTAACAAGGCTAAAACATATAAGGTAATATTGGGCAAAATAGCAATAGCTGTTGACCACTATAAATCAAAAGTGGTCAAAACTTAAAAGAAGAGATATTCATATTTGAATAGCTTATAAATTAAGAATGATTTTATTTTAATCATTATATTCAAGGTACAACCCTAGGAAATCATGGTTTGAATCCAAAATAGTAAATTTTGACAGAAAAGATGAGCTACAAGACAAATGATCAAAAATGGAGTTTTGACTATGTAATGAAATTTTCTTGGAATCTTAGTGAGTATATTTTAAGATATCAGAATTTACTCTCTGAGTCTCTTCAGCATACAAAACTTGAAAGTTATTAATTATGAAAGATAAGGCTCAAAAATAATCATTTACAATCAATAACTCTAATATTATTTTAAGTTTAACAGTTGAATAAGAGATAAAGCTGGTGAGTATTAGTATTTTATTAATGATACTGCTATAATAAACAGAATTAAATCATTTCAAAAGCCTATTATGTCAGGAAATTAGAGGTATAGTGATAGCTCTAAAAAAATGGTGTAATAATGAGATAAAAAGGTTTAATAATTAAGTAATCATTTCCAAACCATAAAATACTTAGCAATTCCAGTGGATAGCATCATTGCACATCTACTAGAGGGTATCAGGCCACTAGAAGAAACAATCTTTGCTATAAAAGTACCCCTTCTTGCTCTATTTCCCCCTCAGGCACAATAAATGAAAAGGTAAATTTCCTTAATCTTTAATATAAAAACTCTTATATTATTAAAGACCAAGGTTTTATCTTATAGTAATATCTGTTTTATATTTTATTAAATCCATTCTTCTTGTTATTTGTCAATTTTTCTTGAAAATTTCTAAATCCATGTGAAAATAGTGTAATTTGTAATTCTCTCTATTTTTCATTGTAAATACAACCTAAATAAGTTTTATTTATATTCTTAGGTGGGAAAATGTTAAAAAAATTATATTAGCCTTTAAAAGTAGGTCATTTTCCCTTTTTTATTTTTTGCCAATAATTCTAATATCTATATTAATATATAAATCTAATATTAGAGATATTACTGTTAATAAATGTTACTTATCATTAAATATCAATTTTCTACACATTTATTAATTGTTTTTAAAACCAATAAATTTCCATGAATATATTGATTGATTATATATTGATATTTAATATATTATGTTATGTTATTATTTCTTAATAATATAATGAATTTCATGCCATAATTCAAATATGTCTTTATTATTATAATTTTTTTAATATTATCATTCATTAAACTCAGACATTCATAGTACAGTAATTAGATTATTAGTAATTTTTACTCATTTTTTAATATTCAAACCTTACAAATCTACCTTGAAAACAATGTTCATTCAATACAGTCTTGTTCCTTAGAGGCATGTAAGTAAACCGTAGACCCTGGTAAGATAATTCAACTCAGTTAATTTTCCAATTTTTCCAGGTGTACATTTCTTCAAGCAATCAATACATCTTCAAGGATTCAATACATACCAGTTGTCAGCCTGAAGGAGTCAATTACTTGGCTTGTCATCTATACCAGCCTCTCTTTTAACCCTGGAGGTTCCTTTACCCAGTTAATTAATCTACTAGTATTTATTTTATCTTTTATTTTCTTTCATCTTGGTAGTTAATACTGAGATCATTGATCCAGTCATTTGCACCTCTTTTCTCACCTTTCAGTGGATATTTTATGGTCATATCCTTACCAATTCCATTGCTCTTCATTGCAGGTTGAAACAGTGAAAAAATGATTTACTTTTTTTTCTCTTTAGCCATTGGATTTGTTTCTTATTTCTTTTATTCTTTGTATTCTTCCAAGGGGTTGCTAGGCCACTCTTGCTCTTCTTAAAAGCCCTTGTTAGGTTAGATTAATCATCTCATAATTAATTCTTTGATTATTTTCCTCATTTCTTATTTGTAGAGTATTTCTATCATCAATTATCACACTTTTAAGATCTTAATGAGTTTTCCTTCAAGAATCTCAATTTTCAGTCACTCCTTCATTATCAAAAATGAATTTTCTTCTATAAATTTACTTCAATATTCATCAAATGTTTCTTTTCACTTAAGGTTTTTTGGCTGACCATTTTATTCATTTTTATTCCATTCAATTCTAATTCAGGTCACAGGTTAACCTTTATTATCAAATTGGTCATAAAACTCATTTCATCCACAATCTTCATTCATCAAGCTTCATTTTTTGTGCTTCTTCAAAAAATTTAATTCATGGCAAGATTTTCATTTTTTTTTGATATTTATTGATTCCTTTCCCTCAAGAGGTATTGATTGCATTCCTCAAGATTAATTGATTTATTCATTGACCTCAATGAATTATTGATTTTGATTTGACTTCAAGCTTTCCAGATTTGATTTGCCTCAAGTTTTTCATATTCAAATTTTGATTTTGTATCCATTTTATTTCATTTCCTTCTGAAAATTATGCCTGTCAAAAAATTCACCTCCTAGAAGACAGAAAATATCTCAGGCCAGAACTCAGGCTGTTGTCACTCTGACACCAAGATCACCTCTTGATGGGACACTGGTAGTTTCTGAACTGACAGCCCATTTAGACAGAGGACCAATTATGGAAAGAGAAGCACCATCCAAAAAGGAAGAAGGCCAAGAAGATCAATATCTTTTTCAGGACTCTTTGGCACTTTTCCTGGAAGTCCAAAGACCTTTTTCAAGGTTCTTGGTAAAGATTATGAAGAGGAGGATTAGAATTCTGTGGAAGAGGAAGAATCTGATGGTACTGAAGTTGTCCCTGCTCCTGTGTGCGCATTTGAAGTTATTGGAGGGAAACTTCTAGCACAGTCTAATGAGCTTGTCTCTTATCTGTAATGTTTGTCTATGAATCTCTTGATAATAGTAAGAAATATCAAGAGTACTATGACTGTCCTCAGTAGAAAATATAATATAATTGAATATTATAACTACAAATTAATATAATTATTAGAAATAATGATAGAAAGCCAATCAATTCTTATTAAATAATTTAATAGTAAAACAAATCTTAATAATTATAATAAATTATAATAATTCTATTATTATTATATTCACTGATAGTTTCAATACTAAGAAATTTTAAAGCTCTTAATGAGAAAACTATATGTGGAAAATAATACGATTTAGCCACTTATAGATTATATATAAAATAAATATCACACATACTGTGTAGGGATAAATCTTATAGAGAGATTCTATATAAAAAAACTAATAATAGATAAAAAAAAGATATAGAAATTCAGAGAAAACTTACTCATAACATTTTTTAATATGATTAGTCCTAAAACAACATTTTTAGTATTAAATAATGTTCATAAGTTAAAAACACACCAAAAATAAATATTTTGAAGGAATAAAACAGCTTTTTTATGATGAAATAAGACTTTAAGACTCCTTAGAGGAAATCTATGGATTTAAGAGATATTTTAAGAGAGCAATTTTATATAATAAGACTTATTATTGGTGATTACAGAAACATAATATAATTTTTATTATTTCAATTCTCTATTTTGAATTTATGAATATTCAAATAACTTGATAATGACTTTAATAATATAAGATTTGATATTGAATAAAAATATATTACCTGTTTGAAATTTTCAATTGAATGATTGATGATGATTGTGATGGACAAAAAAAGTTATGTAAAACATCTTTTTATGCCTACAGATAATCTCTCATGATTCATAATGGAGAGAGAGGGTGTTCTCAGGTTCAAACTGGAAACTCATGCTTAAAAATAAGTTTCTTAACCTAAGGTGACTTATTTTTCATTCGAATTCAAAGCTACAAGTGTTATCCTTAACTCCAATTAGCTTTGATACTATTTTGGGTTAATTATTTTAAGCTCATTTAGATTAAACTTCATCACATGGAAAACCTAAAAATAAAGTTTCAAGTGAAAATCTCTTGAACTGGATTTTTGATTGATTATTAAGTAAATCTTAATTTATTTCAATAATTAGTTAAAAAGTCACTTTCAAGGCTAATTACCAATTAATCCTGTTTGAAAAGAATACTAAAAATTAAATTTAAAAACAAATAACATTTAGCCGTAAGCTGTGTGAAAGTTTCAAGCAAATTAATTAATAATTGAATCTTTGATGAATTCTTGACATTATTGCTATTTTGTCATGTAAAATAGCAATACACACCAAACCTTAGCTTTTGATAAGGGTTTAACGCTCATAACCATTGACTTTAGGCTTATTTAAGCTTTTTCAGCTCTTGAACCTTGATTAAAAGCCTGAATATGAGTATTTACACTTTGGAAGCTTGTAATTCCTGTTCAGCTTGAGGATAAATCATTTTAAGGTTTAATGTTCAATTAAACTCCAATCTTTGAGTTTGAATAAAGTTTAAAATCCTTTGATACAGGTGGAAACTATCAATTGAGTCCTTGAATATCCCAGAAGCTTGGTACCCTGGCTCTATTTGGCTTTGCTCCTTTGTCCCATCTTATTGCATGGCTTTTGCCATTTTATTTATTGAAAGCCATAAAATGGCTTTAAAACCATTAAAATTGAGCTCATGCAAGATTTGCAGCCTGCATAGAGAATCCTTGGCAAATTCAGGAAATATACACCACACCTAAATTCTGACTAAATTCCTGTAAGCTTGCATAATTCTTATGAAAATTCAAATTTAAGCTCAAAATTAAAAATTCAAAAATTTATATTTTTACTGTGATATTCTTAAACCTTCCAATAATATAAGAAATAGCCATTTTTGGGGATAACACCCTATGGGTCTACCCTAGGTGTTTTTTGGTGTAGAATTCAAAAACAACATAATAACTATAACTTTGTTTATCAAAAACGAATTTATACTTATTTTTGGTTTTTTTTTGTTTAAAATTCACTTGTTAAGTCTGCTTAAGACTAAATCAACTGTATAAAGAGTCATTTGTGGCCTTATGGGTATGTCATACATAACTCAAAGGCTTGCATTATCAGTCTTACCCATCTTTATTGGCCATCTTCCAGAAGATGGATCAAATTATGGCCAATATTCAAGAATATTCATCTTCTGAAGGTTCAAGACCACCAGCCTTCAATAATCTATCTATGAAGGTACTGGACTGCTTTTGTGGTACTCAACCCTTCCAAGTCCTGCAATCTTATTCTCCATAATTATTAGCCAAATTTCTGTGAAGACAAGAAGAAAGTCCTTTACTCCACTTCATTTCTCATTAGCAGGGGTGCAAAATGGATTGAGACTTGTATTTCCAATCTTATCAATAAAGACCCAAGCTACCTCTTCAATAACTGGTAGCTATTTGAGTCCAAACTCTTCACTTTATTTGGGGACCCAAATGAAGTTAGAAAATCTGAAGCAGAGGTGGATGCCTTAAGAATGAATGAAGGAGGGAATGTTTTTCTGTACATTTCTGATTTCAGACTTTTGGTGTCAAGAATTGTCACCCCGGGACTTGATACCAGGTATCATGAGAGGCAGAAGGAGAAGAATAGTTTTTAAGAGAAGAGACCTGAAGCCTCAGTTCCAGTTCTTCTTATTCTTAAGAGTCTTCAAGTTCAGGTCACAAAAAAAGATTAATCTTAATTTCCAAAAGAGGAACAAGTCCCATTATTTCCTCCTGAATGAGGACCACAAATTGATGGGCCCTTAAAATGAGAGAATATCAAGGGAGGGCTTGTGTGCCTATTGTTTTGGGAAGCATATTATCAAGGCTTATTTCAAAAGGCCTCAAAACCAGCTTACCCAATCAGAAGGCAGATTTCCCAGCCAGGGAAAAGCCTGAGTGAAGATCATTCTGTGTTCAATTTTCCTCACTGTTTTTCACCCAAAGCAGAATTGTTAATTCTGAATACTGGTGTCAAAACCTCTCTTGAATTTTTTGTTTTTTTTTCATTATTCTCATTGATTCTGGTGCTACCAGCTCATTTATTGCAAAGCAGTTTGTTCACCAGAGTTCTTTGACCATGTCAGAACTCCCAGAGAATATTTCTCTTATTATTTGATACTCCTCAGAGTCTCCTTCTTTATTTGTGACTCACCATATTAGATATATGACTGAGCTCCCTTCTTTCCCAATCTCTGAATGGTTCTTTTTAGTCATCAACACTCCCATTGGAGAAGGCCTCATATTGGGCTGTGATTTTGTCAATCACTTTAATCAATCCATTTATTGTAGGCAAGGACTTATAACCTTTAATTGTGATCATAAGTACTCTATTAAATATTTTATTCCCCTAAGTAATCATATTTCCACTGCCACTACTTGTGAAGCTCTGTTTGGTGATTCCTGAATATGATCATTCCCGAATTCTGTCCATATTCATTCCATAAATTTCTCTCAGTCATTTCTACCCTCTGTATTTGAAGTATTGAATGAGATGAAATATTTTGAAGAGGATAATTATATATCTTCCCTTTGTCTCTTCCATGGGAATTTGGGCCTTTCTCCTTGATCTTATCATGGTTCTCTGGAGGAGTTGTGGGATGAAGAGGAAGAGACAAAATAAATTGAAGCCATGATGAAGGTTGTTCCTTCTTCTCATCACCACTATTATTATTTATTATCCAAATTGAAGGTATAAAAACTTCCCTCTCACTGTTCATGTAATTTTCATATTGAACTGGAGGGGTATCTACCTCTAGTTGGGGTCATTTACTATTTATCAAACCAAGAATCAGAGACACAAAGGATCTTCATTTCATATAATTTAGGGAGTTGTTTCATCTGAAAAATATCCCCTTCAACAGGAGCATCTATCCTCTATTTCAAAAAGCAGCATTGTGGCTTTTGTTTGTGTGTTGATTACTGAAAATGTAATGCTGTTACTAGAAAGAACAAATATCCTGTTCCTCCTATGAATCAGCTTCATACTCTTTTTACTTTTATTATATCTCCTCCAAGATTTATATGTGTGGTGCATATAAACTGCTCATAATCAAGGAGGGTAATTAACATTTGACATCTTTTAGAACTAAATATGGAATTTATGAGTATTTGGTTATATCATTTTGTGCAAACCAATGCTCCTGACTCTTTTGAAAATATTTACAGTGATATTTTCTCTAATATTCTTTATTTTTATGTTTTGGTGTATTTGGATGAAATTTTTTCCTTTTCCAATTCTGAGGAAGAACATTCCACTCTTGTTTCTACTGTTCTTTCCAGGCTCAAGGCCAATGACCTCTTTACTAAGCCCTCAAACTGCCTTTTTTGATGCTTCAAGTGTTGAATATTTAGTTTATATTGTTTCTTCTGAAGGCCTTAAGATGAACAAACCAAAATTCTGGCAAATTTTCAATTTTCCTCCTCCAAGAAACCTCAAGGCTCTGCCAACTTCCATTGCCACTTAATTAAGTATTACTCAAAACCAATAAGTTTACTCACCAAGTTCCTCAAGAAAGATTCATTTTCCCCACAATGAGGAAGCTCTTAGCAAGTTTAAACAGCTCAAGGAGACTTTTCACACATCTCTTGTTATCTCTCACTTCAACCAATCTCTACCCACCATTGTAGAGGATGATTCACCTTATTATTTCTTGGGTGCTGTACTGAGTCAGGTGATTGGTTCAGGAAAACATCCCACTGCATCATATAGCTGCAAGTGTCAGGCTGAGTCTATGATAAAGGTTCATAATTGTATTTACAAGCTTTAACTATGACTTTGACATGGTAAAAATGATAATAAAAAGGTTTTTCAATAGTAATAAGGGTTTAAAATTAAGATAATAAGGGCTTTACTACAATAATATAGTGGTGGTGAGAGCTTCTGAAAGCCCTGGGTGCAGTCTTACCAGCTGTATTACTATAATAAGAGCTAAAATACTTGAATTTTAAAGTATAACCTGATCATTTCTAAGAGTAGAGCTGTTTTTGAAAGTTGTACTACGTAATAATTCAAGAGCAGGATGGGTATTCCTTTTCTGGAAGTGAGAGGGCCTTCTTGTAAGGTGTGGATATGAAACTTTGATAAAAAATCAAGTACTTTTCCTGTCCTCAAAATTTGTATAAGGTAAAAATTCAATTAAAAATAGTAAGAACTATTATTTTTAAGAGAAAACACGCCAATTTTATTGTTTATAACTTTATTGGTATAAAACAATAATATTATAAAAATTTATTGTTTTACCAACAATAAAAATTTATCCAAAAAATACTCTACAAGAGATATTTTAAGGCTACAAAAGAAATTTCTTCAAGAGCAATTTCAATTGGAATTACTTGAGCAAAGAACTGCAAGCAATTAATTAAAGAACAAAGTCTTTAAAAAGAATATTAAAGAGAAAACACGCCCAAAAGTGACCAGAGTGAATTTGGAAACAAAGTGACAAAGTTAACAGTGATGAAAGATGCTTTAATTCACTTATGGGGTGGTTCAGGGGTAAAAATGATTATAAGAGTTACAAACAATGATTATAATGATTTTTTCACGTGGTTAAAAGGTTCAAAATGATTTAAAAAGGGTGGTTGGAATCTTTTATTGATTGGTTTAACAGTTTTAAACTAATTAATAAAAGGAAAAGATTCTAACATGAAGAGAAAAGTGGGGCAAAGAAGACATTCTTTTATAGCCATCAATTCTCTTACTCCAAAAGTAAAATTTACTCTTGTCAGTCGTGAAAAACAGTCTGACAACAGAAAAGCCAATTATGGCATCATTGAACCCTGGTTTAGACCAAAAAAGGGCTGGTTTTAGCCATTTTTAGCCATTTTTAGCCATTTTAGACCCTTAAATCAGCCATTACTATAGCAATACCAGGCCTAGAGCCTTCAAAACACGTCAGAATGTGTGTCAGAGGCGTAGAAACCAGTTAAAACTGTTTTTACTATGATTGTTTTATCTTAAGGGTAGTTTTACCCTCTTGGCAACAGCTAAAACTACCCCAGTTGGTATCAAAACCTCATCATCAATTGAGTTCACAGACCCTGTAACTCAATTCCAGGCCAAAAGTGATGAACTTTTGCGTGAATTTTGACATCCCACGCCTGTCAGCAAGGAATTTGGGGGTCTAGCTCCCCCTTAGAGCTGGAGTTCCTTTTCCCCCCCAAATTTAATCTTTCCAATTTATTTTTCCTTTAATTCCTCATCATGTATTATACTTATAATTTATATATGTGATTCAATTCAATTGTACAGTAAAATACAGTAATAATTGATACCTCATATGTAAATCAAAGTTCACTTATGTAATACACGCGCACATTTTGACATTTCAATTGAATTCAATTGAAAATACTTCAATTCCTCATAACTTCTAAACTAAACACAACACCTCAATTTTAACACAAAAATTGATGGTTAACACCACATGTGGTGTGAATTAAATTAAGGTTTTGAGGATTTTCAACTTTTGTATTGAAAATACTAAAAACTTAATTTAAGCTTATTTAGAGTTGAGTTACAAGAATTTCACTCAGAGGTGACCCCACCTGATTTTTTATGAGGAATCCAATGGTGAAATAAATTTTATGTGTTTATTTATTGGATAAAAAGTTATGATAATTTTTATATAACTTTTTTCCAAATTTATTTATTTTTTCACAATTTTGTTAAAATTTTATTTTTACTTAATTTTTTCAAGTATAAAAGTAATTTTATACTTACAAAATTTAATGTATTTTTTATTTTTAAACTGTAATTAATTTTTTATTTTTAATATAATTTTATATTTATATTTTGATTTTTATTTTAATAATATAAATAAATTTATTTTATTTATATTAATATGTTATTTTTTATATTTGTGGTCTTTTGGGTATATAAAATTACCTCTAAGGCTCACATTCCCTCCCCCTAAAAAAGAATATTACTTTGTAATATTGGTGTTTCTAGTGTGTCTGAATCTCCTCAGGAGTTTGGTAGCTTCTGGTATATCTTTTTCTTCTAACCATTCATCTTCACAAGTTGGGTCACTGTACCTAACAAGGTATTCCCTTACTTTCTTGGTTCTTAATTTCCTTTCTTTAAGAACTTTGGTTATTTTCTTAGTACCAGATGTCTCAATAGGAGGTATAACTTGGGGAACCTTATTCCTCAAGGGAAATTTCTCAGCATCACTAGATTTATATGGTTTTATCAAGCTCACTGGAAATGTAGGATGCTTATTGCTAAGCTCTTCAGATAACTCTACTTCAACAGCATTTTCTCCATGGAGGGCTTTAATCACAAAAGGTCCTGCAAAGGAGTCTTTCAACTTTTTACATCCTTTGATGTTATTGAAGTTAGTGGTGGATACAAGAACTAGGTCCCCCACTTTGAAATCTGGAGTTGCATGTGATTTATCCCATTTGTCTTTAGCATATGCAAAAGAGTCCTCCATGCATCTCACTGCATGCCTTCTAGCTTTGTCTAGCATTCCTTTGAAGCTAGCAGCTGTGGGATGTATTTCAATTAAGTCTTTCCTCAAGGAATCTTGGGGTAACTTGGGGTTCCATCCTTTTTCTAGAATAGCAGGAGTCTGATTGGTACTGGCATGGATTGATGTTTTATATGCCAATTCCAGTGCTGGCAACAGAGTACACCAATCATGGGTAAATCCATCACAATCTTTGAATTCAAGGCCATATGCACAAAATCTTCTCACCATGTCCTCTAAGGTTTGGATCATTCTTTCAGCCAAGCCATCAGTTTGTGGGTGGTAGGCTGTAGAGAAAGACAGTTTAGTGCCAAATAATTGGTGAAGATTTGTCCATAGTGCTGAAGTGAATTTGGGATCTCTATCACTGATGATATTTGTAAATATCCCAGTCCATGACACTACTCTATTCCATATCAGAAGAGCTGTATCCATGGCTGTATCATCTTTGTGACATGGTAAAAAGATTGGAGTTTTACTGAATCTGTCCACAATTACTAGGCAAGCATTATAGCTTCTGTCACCTCCTGGTGGTAGGCCAGTTACCCAATCCATATGGATAATTTCCCAAGGTCTGCTTGGTTCTTGGATTTTCATCATATTTCCAAGTCTCTTGCCAGTGGATTTATTTGCCTTTTGGCATCTGTCACAGGTTTTGCAATACTCTGCAACATCCTTTTGCCACATTGGCCACCATATGCAGGTCTTCACTTTCTCTCTTGTTCTGTCTTCAGAAAGATGTCCTGAAAAGGGACTATCATGGCATTCCTTCAGTACAAGATTGATTAGTGACCTGTCCACAACTGTCATAACACATGTGTGTTTTGTTCTGTGGTAGATTATACCATCTAGTAGGTGAAATCTTCCTTCATCATAAGATTTTTTCCATACTTCATCCAAGGCATGTGTAAGAGAGTTGTCCTTACAGTCCTTGTTAAGTAATTGGCATAAGATGCTACAATTCTTATCTTGAGTGTAACTGTTTCTGACTTCTTCAAAGAAGGTGGTGTTTAAGTCTGTAACACTTATCCCTTCTATTGGAATTTGTGGGGAGGCTTCTTCTGGTACATAAGCAGGATTATCAATATCATTTGGTAATGGCCATCTGCTTAGTCCATCTGCATTTTTATGAATATTGCCATCTTTGTGAACAATAGTCATATTGCCCCTATATTCTTGTATGGCTATTTGCCATCTAAGCATATGTCTGTTGGGTGTTTTCATGTTCAGAAGTGATTTAACAGCGGTACAATCTGTTATTACTTCAAAGACACATCCTTCTAGAAAGTAATTTAGCTTTTCTAGAGCCCAAACAAGGCATAAACACTCCATCTGACTTGCTCCATATCTGGCTTCAGTTGGTTTGATTTGCCTAGATATGAAACATATGGGTCCTTCTACAGGTTTATCATTTATGATCTGAACTTGGTGAAGTGCAGCACCTAGCCCATCTCCTGATGCATCAATATAAAGCTTAAAGGGCAGCTTAAAGTCTGGCATCAGTAAGAGTGGAGCAGTGGTCAAGGCTTGTCTCAAGGATTCAAAGGCTTTTACTCTGTCAACTGTCATTTCAAAGACTGTGTCTTTGTCACATAGCTTATAAAGAGGTCTTGCTATGGATGCAAAATCTTTAATGTGTTGCCTGTAATACCCTGCAAAACCCAAAAATGATTGAATTTCTTTTTTTTTTGAGGCATGGGTTTAAGCAGTACTGCTGCAACTTTGTTTTTGTCAATTCCAAGAGATAAACCAGATACTACATGCCCTAGTGCTTTAAGCTCTTTAAATCCAAAATGGCATTTCTTTAAAGAAATTTTCATATTGACAGATTGAATTTTTGTCAAAACCCTGGACAATCTGTACATATGTTCTTCCCAAGTTTTGGAGCAGACTATAATGTCATCAATGTAAATGATTAACCATCCTTCTGAAAGTTCTTCAGGGAAGATTTCATTCATCATTCTTTGGAAGTGTGAAGGTGCATTTTTGATACCAAAAGGCATTCTTAAATATTCATAAACTCCACAATGAACAATGATTCTCAAATACTTTCTTGCTCTTGGTGTTACCACATTCTGATGAAATCCCTTAAGAGCATCCATAGTGCTTATATATACTGCTTGAGATATTTGAGTGAGGGCAATCTGGATCTTTGGAATTGGGTATCTGTCTGGAACAGTATAAGTGTTCAGAGCTCTAAAGTCCCCAACCATTCTAGATTTTCCATTATGCCAAGCCACTATGACTGGTGTAGTTATTTCTACTTCTTCATTGTGGCCTACTTTTCTTATTACACCAAGGTCTAAAAGTTCTTTAATATGGCTTTCTAGAGCTTCTCTTGATTTTGGACTTGCTGGATAAGCAGGTCTTCTTAAGAGTGGTGGATAAGGTCTCTCAATGTTAAGAATGATGTCAACTTCATGACCAATAATTGCTCCCAGAGGTTCTTTGTCTGTAGCAAATGCTCTTCTGTGGTCATACAAAAGGGAAGAAAGTTCATTTTCTTGTTTATCAGTTAGATGAAGGCTTATTTCAGCCTCATTTAACTGTTCAGACTTGAATTTCTCTAACTCTAAGTTGACTGGTGATACTTTGTTTACTGTAATTTGTCTTTTAAATGGTAAAAAGGCAAATTTCTGGCGCTTATTGTCTCCAATAGTAAAGTATCTGTCTTTGTTGTTGTGTAAATCTATGCCATACATGATTAAATAATCATTTCCCAATATGAAATGGGTACTAGAGCAATTTTCCATAACAACAAATTCAACAGTGATTCTTAAATTTCCATTGATATGTGGAAATATGACACTAGCCTCAAATATTCCCAATGCTTTCATTGGGTTACTTGCACTATTGAATTTTATGCCATCAATTGGCAATAATTGATCTTCAAAGTTTGGTACACAAGTTTTAAGAAAAGATTTACCAACGCAAGAGCAGAAGGCTCCTGGGTCAAGCAAAAGTTTAGTGGGTTTGTTGTCAATCACCACTTCTGTTATACAGGAGTTACCAGCTGTATAACCTTTTCCTCTGTTTGGTTTGGTTTTCATGAGTTGTGCATCTTGGATTTTTGATAAATCAAGTTGACCATTGCTTAATTGTGGCAAGTGGGAATATGATTCCATGATGTCAAAAGTGGCATTGATATTTTCTATATCTTTTGAAGATTCAGAAAATATGGATGACTTGTCATCTGAATTTTCTTCAATTATGTCATCTTTTTCAACATCAGGTTCTTTCTCCACATCAATTTCATTGATTTTCCCTCTCTTTGGACATGTATTGGCTAAATGAGTGGTGCTTTGGCAAATATGGCACTTTCTGACTGTATCTGCAGACTTATTTTTAATATTATTAGAGTTTTCTTTGGGGTTTTTGTCCACAGAATCCTTCCAAGGTGTATTAAACCTTGTTTTGAGATTCACCCTACTGGAACCAATTCTGGTTCTTGTGGTTACTTCCTCTAATATATTGATAATGTCTTCTGCTGAAGATTGTTCAGTAGTCCTGCTCTTGACAGCATGCTCTAAGTCACCTCCACATTGTCTTAGAATTTTTCTATGAATCATAAATTCTGACATGTCAGGGTATAATGCTGTTAACCTGTCCTTTTGTTGACAAAACCATGGTAAGGCTTTGTCTTTATCAGCATTAAATTTGGTGGATTCAAAGGCTGTTTCAACTTTAAACCTCCATGCATCATTGGCCCATTTGTTGACAATTTGGGTTTTCCACCAAGTCCAACTCTGGTGTCCATGTGCTTGTCTTAATTTGATATACCATCTGTGAGCTGATTTGGTAAACAAGGTGTTAAACCTGGCTGTCATCAATCTGTCTGGTAATTCAAAATCTTCTTTGATCATGTCAATACCTCTGATAAATTCCATATGGTCATATTCTCCTTCACCACTGAAGTGAGGCCATTCCTTAAGTTTTGGAACTTCTTTTAATAGTGCTTGGCCCATTGATGGTTCCAAGTTATGAAAAGAGGTAGAAAATTCATCTTTTAACTGTGAATTTTCTCCATCCAATACTTGTGGATTGGGAATTCTTGCACCCTCATTCTGGTTCAGAGGTGTAGACATCCTTGGTAAGGTGTTTAGCAGTTGTTCAATATCATTCATTTTACTGTTGTTACACCTTTGAGAATTTTTTAACTCATGTTGTAAGCTTTGTATAGAGTTTATGACATTCTTTTTATGTTCATCCTCTTTATATGTAAGCTCATTCCATAACTCTGTTTGTCTAGTATTATCAGATATAACTTCATTCAATTTCATTGTTAATTCTGATATTTCCTCTTTTGAGGTATCAAAATCCTTTTTCAAGGCAATTGTATTTGTCTTTACTTCAGCAAATGCTTTTGAAACATAATCCAGAGTCTTTTTATTGTCCTCTTTGATAGTACTAATGGCATGTTTTATTCTTGTCTCAATTATGTCATCAATATTGAGTTTAGAATATTTTTCTGTTAATTCTTTAATAATTGCAGATTGTTCATTTATCTTAATGCCAAAAGAAGTATCATTATTGGAAGTTTTAATTGTTCTTAAAACCTTTTCAAAACACATAAGTGTTTCATTGATTTGGCACAGGCTCAAGTTGTTTGTTTTAATGTTGTTACAAATGGATTCATTTTTATCAGAAAGATGTTTTTTCACATCCTTTATAGCATCATACAACTCTGGGATGGAATCAAATATATCAGAAATCATTTCTGGAACTTTAATCTGGCTTCCTCCTTCTTTTGTAATTCCATCATGGTTCTGGCCATCTGAAATACATTTTCCATGGCATCCTGCTGAATCTTTGGGATCCTGTAGCCCTGGCTGTAAGGTTTTGGAGCTTGTGCCTTCCCTTTGCCCTTGTTTGGAGGTTGTGGCTGCTTTTTCACGTTGGAAATGCTGCTGCTGGCCACTGGGGCTGTTTTTGGCACTGGTTTTGGTGGTGGAGGGTTGTTTTTCCTCCATTCCAGTGTCAAAAGCATCATGTTTTTCTTCTCCATCAATGGATGCCATCCATTGAGCAATTTGCAAGTGTTGGGATGGCCCAAGAATTTTCTTACTGTCAGGTAAGAATTCATGCAATTCTTCCACAGGTCTGCAAGGATCTGGTACTCTTTGAATTGAAGTGCATTGTTGTATGCACTGTGGCTGGCTTTGTATATGTCCACAGAGGCTTGTTGTGGCGGTGTCAGCTCTTTTTGAAGGTAAAATGGTATTATCAGCTTCAGAATGACCCATTTTAGTTGTTTGGAAGTCATCAACTTACCCTTTTCCTTCTGTACCTGGTTGGCCTCTGCCATAATCACGTCTATTACCTTTTTGGGAGCTGCTTGAGGGGTTGTAGCTGGCTCCTGACCTGGTTGAAGGCATAATTATGGTTAAAAAAGGCTTAAAATAGTATTTTTACGTCAAAGACTTACTATTGGCCAAATTTTTAGCTTTCTGAAGGGTATTACTTATGTCCAAGTTAATTAATTCAGAAGATATTGGTTCAGGTTGGTTATTTTGAGTCACAATAACAGTACTATTATGATCAGAATTAACAGTACTGGCAGGGATAATGCTGGTTACTGTTGAGGCTGTTTCAATGTTTTCTTGTCTTACCACGTTGTCAGACACTAAAATTAATGAAAAAGCCAATTAATTAAGTAAAAAAAAGGTTATTTCAAAAAGGAAATAAAAATATAAGCCTCACTTATAATATGAAAAAAAATTATTTTTTAAGGATTTTTTGGATTATAAGTATTTTTTATATGTTTTTAAATTTTTCAATATAAGAAAAAAGATTTAAAAAGAGTAAAAAAATATGTCACAGGTAAAATATCACGGCTGGGCCCCCAAATGTAAGGTGTGGATATGAAACTTTGATAAAAAATCAAGTACTTTTCCTGTCCTCAAAATTTGTATAAGGTAAAAATTCAATTAAAAATAGTAAGAACTATTATTTTTAAGAGAAAACACGCCAATTTTATTGTTTATAACTTTATTAGTATAAAACAATAATATTATAAAAATTTATTGTTTTACCAACAATAAAAATTTATCCAAAAAATACTCTACAAGAGATATTTTAAGGCTACAAAAGAAATTTCTTCAAGAGCAATTTCAATTGGAATTAATTGAGCAAAGAACTGCAAGCAATTAATTAAAGAACAAAGTCTTTTAAAAGAATATTAAAGAGAAAACACGCCCAAAAGTGACCAGAGTGAATTTGGAAACAAAGTGACAAAGTTAACAGTGATGAAAGATGCTTTAATTCACTTATGGGGTGGTTCAGGGGTAAAAATGATTATAAGAGTTACAAACAATGATTATAATGATTTTTTCACGTGGTTAAAAGGTTCAAAATGATTTGAAAAGGGTGGTTGGAATCTTTTATTGATTGGTTTAACAGTTTTAAACTAATTAATAAAAGGAAAAGATTCTAACATGAAGAGAAAAGTGGGGCAAAGAAGACATTCTTTTATAGCCATCAATTCTCTTACTCCAAAAGTAAAATTTGCTCTTGTCAGTCGTGAAAAACAGTCTGACAACAGAAAAGCCAATTATGGCATCATTGAACCCTGGTTTAGACCAAAAAAGGGCTGGTTTTAGCCATTTTTAGCCATTTTTAGCCATTTTAGACCCTTAAATCAGCCATTACTATAGCAATACCAGGCCTAGAGCCTTCAAAACACGTCAGAATGTGTGTCAGAGGCGTAGAAACCAGTTAAAACTGTTTTTACTATGATTGTTTTATCTTAAGGGTAGTTTTACCCTCTTGGCAACAGCTAAAACTACCCCAGTTGGTATCAAAACCTCATCATCAATTGAGTTCACAGACCCTGTAGCTCAATTCCAGGCCAAAAGTGATGAACTTTTGCGTGAATTTTGACATCCCACGCCTTTCAGCAAGGAATTTGGGGGTCTAGCTCCCCCTTAGAGCTGGAGTTCCTTTTCCCCCCCCAAATTTAATCTTTCCAATTTATTTTTCCTTTAATTCCTCATCATGTATTATACTTATAATTTATATATGTGATTCAATTCAATTGTACAGTACAATACAGTAATAATTGATACCTCATATGTAAATCAAAGTTCACTTATGTAATACACGCGCACATTTTGACATTTCAATTGAATTCAATTGAAAATACTTCAATTCCTCATAACTTCTAAACTAAACACAACACCTCAATTTTAACACAAAAATTGATGGTTAACACCATATGTGGTGTGAATTAAATTAAGGTTTTGTGGATTTTCAACTTTTGTATTGAAAATACTAAAAACTTAATTTAAGCTTATTTAGAGTTGAGTTACAAGAATTTCACTCAGAGGTGACCCCACCTGATTTTTTATGAGGAATCCAATGGTGAAATAAATTTTATGTGTTTATTTATTGGATAAAAAGTTATTATAATTTTTATATAACTTTTTTCCAAATTTATTTATTTTTTCACAATTTTGTCAAAATTTTATTTTTACTTAACTTTTTCAAGTATAAAAGTAATTTTATACTTACAAAATTTAATGTATTTTTTATTTTTAAATTGTAATTAATTTTTTATTTTTAATATAATTTTATATTTATATTTTGATTTTTATTTTAATAATATAAATAAATTTATTTTATTTATATTAATATGTTATTTTTTATATTTGTGGTCTTTTGGGTATATGAAATTACCTATAAGGCTTACACTTCTTTTATCCTGAAATGGGGTGGAAAGACTGCTAGACCTTTTCACATGGAGGAAGTGAAGATTTTTCACCCTCTAGGACAGGCCTGTATATCCTGTATTGGGCTTGAATGTGGTTTCAAAACCACATCTGGGAAGTTTTCACCAATACAGGGTGAAAAATTCCATCTGGGGACCACATAGCCCTCTTGTGACATGTATGACGCGTAGAATGCTGTACAGAAGCTGTATGGGACCCCAGTATTGAATTGATTATGAGGTATTGAATTATAAACATGCTTCTTTGTCTTTTTCACACCTCATAATCATGGTTATGGGATATTATCCCACTACAAGGCTGTATTGGCCAAAAGGTGGGATTTCAACCTTTAAACAGCCATAACTCTGTCAGTTTTTGAAGAATAACCCTCAAAGTTGGTTCCTTTTGTAGCCCTGGATGTACTATACACAATGGTACCCTGTTTGATATGGTTATAATTAAGTATGGAAAGGTTATACCATGTACAAGTCTTTTTATACAGATATATGTTTTGTTTGAAAACTGTATAGGACTTGTTTGCCCCATATGTTCTGTTCTAGAGAAGATATGGGAAAATGGATGGCATCATCAGATAGCCCTTATTGTGCTATTTCCAAAGAGACCACACTTTAGGTATCTCACACTAAAATGTAGAAGTTAGATGAGAGGTGAATTTTTTTTCACCCTTATTTGGCCTGATTTTGGCTATAACTTATGTAATACTGGTGCTAGCTCAGTTTAGCTAGTCCCATTGGATATCTCTTACTTAGAGATTCATTTTGAATACCCATGTGATGGGGTAAGCCTCTTAATCTGTATTTCAGATGAGAGGTGAAAATTAAGGTTTATGCTCAGCTACAACTTTGAGCAGGAATAACTCTGTTATCCTTTGTCCTATGATGATGGGACTTATATATTTGAGAAGAGGTTAGTTTCCTCTTTCCTTTGATGCCTTTTGAACTGATTTGGCTCAGATCCATGTTTTGGTGGTATCTTGTCTATACCATTGATTTTATGGTATTTGGCTGTCATGCTTGTGCTCTGGTTTTGATTCACAGGCTGACAGCAAGTTACTTCCAGAAGAGCTCAATTATGAGATTAATGAGAAGGAATTCCTTGAAATAGTGGATTCCTCTTTTGAAGTTCTCACCAATGATTCCTCCCTTCAATACTTTATTTCTTCAAAAGTACTCACTTGCTTTCAAGATGGCTGGGCTGAGTTCTCATTTTAATTTTATTTCACCATCACTTACCATTCTGGCTGCCTAGAAACTCTTGTATATGTATTGTCACATTGCAAATACATTTACTGTGAGCCTGTGAGTTGTGTATGACATACCCATAAGGGCACAAATAGCTTTATATACAGTTGATTTAGTCTTTAACAGACCTTTCAATTGGATTTGAAATGAAAAAAAAAATATAAGTATAGCTTTTTTTGGATAAAAAAAGTTATAATTATTATGTCATTTTTGGATTCTACACCAAAAATAACCTAGGGTACACCCACAGGGTGTTTTACCCAAAAATAATTATTTCTTATGTTATTAGAAGATTTAAGAATCTCATAGTACAATTGCAACTTTTTAAAAAAAATTGTTAAATTTAAGCTTAAATAAGCTTAAATTTAAATCTGCATAAGGTTTATGCAAACATACCAAAATTTTAGTTAAAATTAAGGTGTTTTGTATATTTACTTAATTGACTAAGGATTTACCATACAGGATGTGAATCCTGTGTGGGCTCAATTTAAAAGGGTTTAAGGCCATAGTATGGCTTTAAATAAATAAAAGGGCAAAGTCCATGCAAAAAAGGTGAGACAAAGGAAAAAGACCAAACAGAGCTGGGGTACCCAGCTTTTTGGATCTGAAAGGATTCAATTAAGGCTTTCCACCTGTATTGGAGGATTTTCATCCTTATTTAAACTTTAAGATTAGACTTTGATATAACCTTAAGGTTTAAACTTGTTTTATCCCAATTTGGACAGGAATTTCAAGCTGCCAAAGGGTAAATGCCAATTTGCAAGCTTGAAATTAAGGTTTTAATAAATTTCAAAGATTAATTAAGCTTAAAAACTTAAATAATCTTGAAACTTCAAAATTACAAGCATTAAAACCTTATCAAAAGCTGAGGTTTGGTGTCTATTGCTATTTTACATGGAAAAACAGTAATAAATTCAAAAATTCATTAAGAATCCATTTCTTAATGGGTTTTCCTGAAGCTTTCACACAGCTTACAATTCAATTTTATCTGTGTATATATCAAATTTAAAGTATCCTTTATAAACAGGTTTTATTGGTAATTAGCCTGGAAATTTACTATTTTAATTATACTTGAAGAAAATTAAGATTTCTTTGAGAATTAATTGAAAACTGAGTTTGAGAGCTTTTTGCTTGAAAATCTATTCTTGAGTTTTTTATTTGATGAAATTCAATATAAACCAACTTGAATTTTATATTAAAACTCAAAGTAATTAACCTAAATGAGGATTAAAGTAATCTGGAGTTAAGAATAACACTGGTAACTTTAAATTGGAATTAGGAATAAGTTACCTTAAGCTAAGAACCTTATTTTTAAGCATTTTTTTCAGTTTTGAACTTAGAACGCCCTCTATATCCATTATGAATCATGAGAGCTTCTCTGTAGATATAAAAAGAGTCTATTCATCACTGTTTTTGTCCATCAGTAATTATCAAATTAGATATTTAAACAGGCAAAGCTTTAGTACATATAAAATCTTATTATTAAAGTAATTCTTGAGTTATTTTATTCTTTATTAATTTTAAATCAAAGAATTGAAATAATAGGATTCAGATTATTGTTGTAATCACCACTAATATATTTTATTTTATAAAATTATCATCTTAAATATCTTTTAAAATCCACAAATTCCTCTTAACAACTCTTTAAACATATTTTTATTATTGTAAGTCTTTTTATATTTAAAATATTGATTTTTGGGCGTTTTTTCCAACTTATAGTTATTATTTAATATAATAACTGTTGTATTTAACTTGTTGTGTTAAATATATATTATCAGTAAGTTTTTCTCTGAAGTTCTTTATTTTCTTTATCTATCATTAGTTTTTTTATATAGAATTTTTCTATAAGAGTTATTTCTGCAGAGTGTGTGTGATAATTCTTTCATGAATAATATTCATATTATTCATAAGTAATTAAATATAATGATATTTTCCACATGTAATTGTCTCATTATGAGATTTACACTTTGTATTGTTATAATTGTCAGTGACTATAACAATAATAGAATAACTATGATTTATTTTAATTATTAAGATTTTTTTATTATTAAAATATTGAATAATGATTAAATTTCCTTTTTTTAATATAATTATTTTCAATAATTACATAGATTTGTGGCTATAATATTTTATTATATTTTATTTTTCTACTCAGGACAGTCATAGTACTCTTGATATTGCGACAATTATCAAGAGTTTCATAGACAAAGCTTTCATTTACCCAGAGAGGGGGGAGGATTTCATCAGCAAGAATCCATTAAATTTTCAACTTCTTATCAAGCAAGATGAATTTTAACCATCAAAGTACTTTTCAGTTGACATGTATTTTCTTACAAATTTGGTTGACTCAAATCAGAAGTCATTTTAACAAGACTCTCAGTACAGAAGTATTCTTCAGGATTTGGGTAAAGGTAAATATTTTGAATATTAATCCCTTAATCCTTCTTCCAAATTTCCTCTCTTAAAATACCTGGTGGTGGTCCCAAATGACCCCACAATTCACACAAATATAATTCAACATTTTTCATTAATGTCCTTCATTTGGCCATCCTGGCCAACAGAAGACTCTCAAACTTGTGAAGCAGTATTTCTACTGGTATGTAATTACTCAATTTATCAAGGATTATGTTTCATCCTGTCAACAGTTCTCAAGAAACAAGGGCATTCATCACAGGAATTTTGAATTACTCAAGCCTCTCCCAATTCCAAATGGTTGTTGGATTTCTCTTTAAATGTACCTAATCACTAAATTGTAATTGTGCAATTCTTTTGACTCAATTCTATTAATAGTGGAAATGTTCTCAAAATTGGCAATATTTTTTTCCAACAATGTCTTCAATAACTTCACTGCATTTGGCTCATTCATTCATCAAGAATATTTTCTCAAATTATTGACTGCCTTCAATCATTATCAGAAATAGAGGGTCACCTTTTGTGTCTTCTTTTCGGACCAGCCTTTGTCAGAAGCCCAAGATTTCAAGAGATCTGACAACTTCTTACCATCCTGAAACTGATAGATAGATCAAAAGTGTAAATAGGATACTCAAACAGTAACCTTAGATGTATGTTAATTATTATCAAGATTATTTAAACACCTGGCTCCCTCTGGCTGAATTTTTCACAATAGCTCCGACCACTCTTAAACAAAACAATTACCACTTTTCACTTTTTATAGAAGCAATCCTCATTTTCACTCAGCCCACATTACTCAAGACACACCTTCTGGAAATTTATCAACAAAATTCCTATCAATAAATAAAGAGGTCAATATAGAAATTGAGGTTGACATGAACAGGTTTAAGAGGTATGCAGATAGAATTAGAGCAAGTCTACCTGTTTTCAATCCTTTTGACATGGCATGGCTTTCCTCCAATAACATAAACTCACCCAGGCCCACCAAAAAACTTTCAGAAAGATGGTTGGGTCATTTTCCAATCTTGAAGAAGTTAAGCACTCATATCTACCACCTCAAGCTCCCATCTCAATGGAAGTCCATCCACTCAATCTTCCATATTTCTGTCTTAGAACCACTCAAGACATCAAGTATTCAAAATAGGAATCAAGACTCTCCCCCTTCAATAATCTTAGAAGAAGAAGAGGAATGGAAAGTCCTTTAAATACTGGATCCTAAGGTCAAAAGAGGAAAATCATGTTATCTGGTAAAATGGAAAGGCTTTAGTCAACACCAAGGAAGATCTACTTGGCAAATTATTTTCCTTAATAGTATCCTGAAAAGCCAGGACAAGATTCTTAAAGAGCTTTTTTTTATGGTTCTTGGTGGGGAGAGAATTTCATCAAAGTAAGTTCCCACTCCTGGTATGCACCTTTGAGGGTATCTACTCTTTCTTTTGGAAGAATCTTCTTGGACACTGTTAGAAATTTCCAAATTTTAGATACACATCTTTGATCAAGCTTTCAACATAAATTCCATAATTGTGGTCATTTTCACTTTCACAAATTGACTGTTCCTTTCCAATTCAATTTCCAATTCATTCTTTTGGCAAGTTATTTTCTCATATGGAATTAGTGGGAGTGGCAATTACCAAAGGCAAGTTCCTCTTCTGGTGTGCACTTCCCTGAGGGGTCTACAATATGTCAAAGCATAACCTTGGCCACTCTGTGGGAACCTGACATAAATCTTCTTTTCCAGGTTTTTTGGCCAAGACTCTTCAGTTATAAAACTTTGTGATAAAGATTGGAACCTCCTAAACCTTCATTTCTATTTCTTTCATTTGATTCATTAATTTTAGATCTCCTTTCATTACATCATATTTCAATTCATTTGATTATTATCAATCATTGAAAAATACATCAAGTACAACAGGTGATTCAAACAGAAGGCCAAGAAACTCCCACATCAGCTTCAAATTTATCTCTTAAATTACTCCTCCTCAATCCCTTCTCAATCTCTTTCCAACTAGCCCAAAAGGCTCTACCTTCTATTAGTTCTCAGTAGCTAGCCATTATAGGTGGGGGTGCTGCCAAAATCATGGACAATCACTCCTTTTTGGATCAATCTATGGCATATCACTTCCATATCCAATTTACAGAAATTTTTCTATACCCATCATATTTGGCCAAATTTGTCATATCCAAATGTTTTGGCCCTTTATGGCTATTTTATCATCTGGGGCCAACTTGGTCCATTCACCATCTGTGAGCCTTGGGGTATATTTTACATACCCAAATAGACCACAACTATGTTTAAAAATAAATTTCTGGACTATGCATAACCCATAAGTCATGCATATATTCAAAATTCATCACTTTTTTATTTCAGAAAGGATGAATAACCTTTTTGTGAGTAGGTAAGTCCATAGATTTAAGGCCAGATTTGCATTCTACACAAAGGTTTACCTAGGATAACTCCATAGAGCTAATAAGCTTAAATGACTCTAAGAGGTGGCAATATGGAAAATACTTCAATACCACATAAAAGAATTGTGAAAATATTTTTTTTTCTCAATTTCAAGCCAAAATACTGGCAATGTGAGAGATCCTATGTTACATATACACTAAGAGTAGTGTTATGCATGTTTGTGGCACTTCATATTATGGTATTCTTACATACAGCTTTGATACACCCATAGTAGATATCAGTTTTTAAGCCTGAATTCTTTTGACATGAAAATAGCTAAGGGGGGCATAAGACATCAAAGGGAGCCAGGGTACCCAACTTTTGAAGCCTCTGAGGTGTGGATAGCTCTAAAGCTTGGATCAATGGCTGATCATTGCCCAATTAGTATACCAAAACCTTTTGGTAACTTGGTTACCAAGTTAAAATCTCATTAAATCATAAGAAAATTGCAAATAAGCTGCTATTTTGATGTGCCAAGGAGGTAAAGAAGAACTTAGACTATTGTAACCATGTCAATTCTTGATCATTTTCCATTTATAAACCCTAAAGGAGTAATTAAAAATCTTTTTGGACTAGTATCCATTGATTTACCTCATAGCAACCAGTAATATGGTGCTATTTTCAATTCTACATAGAAATGAGGTAAAACCTTCAAAAATTCATTTAAAATACAATTCTTGATTAATCTTTTTTAAACTTTCAGGACCAATGGAGAACATTAGTATTCAGAAATCAACCAAAAAACATTACAGTTTCATAAGTAAAATGCAAAGCTTTACTTACAGTCCATTTTTGATAATTCCATGTGAAATACTGAATTGTCAAAAACCTACAGAAAATACAACCTGTGATGAAATTTCCAATAACATCAATAACTTTGAGGAATTTATGTTTTTTTGAAATAAAAGAGGATTTACAGTTGTTACTCCTTTTATTCTTAACCATATTTGGGTTGGTAGTCACGTAAAAGCATTGATTAAGTAATTATGATAATCTTACCTGACAACAGATTATGTAATCATTAATCCAAAGAAGGATTATTGTTTTCTCACTCACTGGTTTTTTAGTTTTCTTCATGGCATGCCTCTTTGAGCTGTCTTAGACTTAAAAGAGACCACCTCTTGCTGTTTTTTCCAGAACATCACATTATTCAATTATACCAGTATTACCAACAAGTAAGTATTAGTTAATGTTCTCTTAAGTGTTTTATTCTTTCAGAATCAATCAGAAAGACATGGAATAATAGAGATCAACTATATATTGTTTTTATCCTGTTATAAATTAATTTTGATCCTTTAAATCCACAATTATCCATCAAATTTCTCTACCATTATCTTTCAATAAGTTCTTTGGAGTATTAGTGAGTTTTTTGTCTTAATTATTAAAGTTTTTCTCTAGTAATAGTTTCCTTCAAGGATTATTTTGATAATTATTCTTGCAAAAGATAATTATATATTAAATAATTTTATTATTTTAATAAAGAAGTTTTTATTATCAAATTCTTCTAGTAATTGATTCTTGAAGACAATTACTGCTTAATGTTATGATCACTAGTATTGTAAAACAAGTAAAAGGAATAATCAAGTAATGAATTATTTACTTGTGGTTATAATAATTTTTATTATTATATTTCATAAGAACAGTCATAGTACTGTTGATTAATAGTAATATCATCAACAGTTTCATAGACAAATCTTACACCATCAAGCCATTCTTGAGCACTTTTGGGAATTCCCCAGTCAACATGGGAAATACAGCCCAAAAGGCTTCATTATTCTTTTTTGGATTTACATACAGTTTTTCACAATTTTCACACTTTGGATCAATTTTCCATAATATTCCATTTCCCATGAAATATTGTAAATATGCTAAAATGGCCATATTAGGTCATTTGAGGATTAATTTCTGTATTTAAACAAATAGAGTGGAATCCTGTAGAGCCTAGTTTTGGCCAAAACACCCAGATAGCATCTGAATTCATCAAACCCACAATTTTCAAATGTGTTTCAATTCCATCCTCCCAAGGAATTTTGGCTTCCTTTTCCTTTCAATAACCAGAAGTGCCATAAATGGTGTTATGCAGCATTACGCATCCTCTTTTCACCAGCAATCTACTGGTTACAAAAAAAGAGGAATGCTTCAAATTTGAAAATAATTTTCCAGATTTTATGGAATTATATTTTCAGCAGAACTAATCAAGGCTCAAGCTCAAAGTGTTTTCCTCAACACCAATCACCTCACTCATAAGATATTGGCTATTTTCAAGTATTCAGTATTCCTCCAAGTGAATAATTGCAGCTTTTATTTCAAGAGATATGCAAAATTCAGTTTCAAATCCGTTTTGAAATTTCAATTCTCCATCAATCCACCTTGGAAACCACATTCATGCAATACAATGTTGTTCCATAGAGGCCTGGATTTAAAACATAGACCCTGGGAATATCATCCAACCAAGTTCCTTTTCAAATTTGGAAAGGTTTACATTTCTTCAAGGATTCAATACATCCCAGTTGTCAGACTGAAGGTTTAAAGCTCTTAACTTTTCATATATACCAGACTCTCTTTCAATCCTGCATGTTTTGTTCCCCAGTAACTTAATCTACTAGGGTTTATTTTATTTTTTATTCTCTTCCATCTTGATAGTGAATACTGATATTATCAATTCAGTCATTTGTACCTCTTTTCTTACCTGAAAGTGAATATTTGGCAGTCATATCCTTAGCAATTTCATTGTTCTTTCTGGAAGGTTGATAAAGTGAATAAGTGACTTACTTTGTTTTCTCTTTGGCCATTGGCTTTCTTTCTCATTTTGAATTTAACCTTGTACTTGCATTATTCTTGTCAAATAAATATATTCTTTATTATTCCTTTGATTATTTAGAGTCTTCCAAGTGGGTTCCTTGATTATTGAATGTGAGGCCACTCTTGTTATTCCCAAGAGCCCGTATGAAAGGTGTTAATTTTGCCAATTTATTTATTTAAAGCCATACCATGGCTTTAAACCAATTCAAATTTAGCTCATGCATGATTTACAGCCTGCATGGAAAATCTTTAGCCAATTCAGTAAATATTCACAATGCGTTAATCTTAAAATGATTTTTGTAAGTGTGAGGTGTGGATATGAAACTTTGATAAAAAATCAAGTACTTTTCCTGTCCTCAAGATTTGTATAAGGTAAAATTCAATTAAAAATAGCAAGAAATATTATTTTTAAGAGAAAACACGCCAATTTTATTGTTTATAGCTTTATTAGTATAAAACAATAATATTATAAAAATTTATTGTTTTACCAACAATAAACATTTATCCAAAAAATACTCTACAAGAGATATTTTAAGGCTACAAAAGAAATTTCTTCAAGAGCAATTTCAATTGGAATTAATTGAGCAAAGAACTGCAAGCAATTAATTAAAGAACAGAGTCTTTAAAAAGAATATTAAAGAGAAAACACGCCCAAAAGTGACCAGAGTGAATTTGGAAACAAAGTGACAAATTTAACAGTGATGAAAGATGCTTTAATTCACTTATGGGGTGGTTCAGGGGTAAAAATGATTATAAGAGTTACAAACAATGATTATAATGATTTTTTCACGTGGTTAAAAGGTTCAAAATGATTTAAAAAAGGGTGGTTGGAATCTTTTATTGATTGGTTTAACAGTTTTAAACTAATTAATAAAAGGAAAAAGATTCTAACATGAAGAGAAAAGTGGGGCAAAGAAGACATTCTTTTATAGCCATCAATTCTCTTACTCCAAAAGTAAAATTTACTCTTGTCAGTCGTTAAAAACAGTCTGACAACAGAAAAGCCAATTATGGCATCATTGAACCCTGGTTTAGACCAAAAAAGGGCTGGTTTTAGCCATTTTTAGCCATTTTTAGCCATTTTAGACCCTTAAATCAGCCATTACTATAGCAATACCAGGCCTAGAGCCTTCAAAACACGTCAGAATGTGTGTCAGAGGCGTAGAAACCAGTTAAAACTGTTTTTACTATGATTGTTTTATCTTAAGGGTAGTTTTACCCTCTTGGCAACAGCTAAAACTACCCCAGTTGGTATCAAAACCTCATCATCAATTGAGTTCACATACCCTGTAACTCAATTCCAGGCCAAAAGTGATGAACTTTTGCGTGAATTTTGACATCCCACGCCTGTCAGCAAGGATTTTGGGGGTCTAGCTCCCCCTTAGAGCTGGAGTTCCTTTTCCCCCCCAAATTTAATCTTTCCAATTTATTTTTCCTTTAATTCCTCATCATGTATTATACTTATAATTTACATATGTAATTCAATTCAATTGTACATTACAATACAGTAATAATTGACACCTCATATGTAAATCAAAGTTCACTTATGTAATACACGCGCACATTTTGACATTTCAATTGAATTCAATTGAAAATACTTTAATTCCTCATAACTTCTAAACTAAACACAACACCTCAATTTTAGAACAAAATTTGATGGTTAACACCACATGTGGTGTGAATTAAATTAAAGTTTTGAGGATTTTCAACTTTTGTATTGAAAATACTAAAAACTTAATTTAAGCTTATTTAGAGTTGAGTTACAAGAATTTCACTTAAGGGTGACCCCACCTGATTTTTTATGAGGAATCCAATGGTGAAATAATTTTCATGTGTTTATTTATTGGATAAAAAGTTATAATAATTTTTATTTAACTTTTTTCCAAATTTATTTATTTTTTCATAATTTTGTTAAAATTTCATTTTTACTTAATTTTTTCAAGTATAAATGTAATTTTATACTTACAAAATTTTATGTATTTTTATTTTTAAATTGTAATTAATTTTTTATTTTTAATATAATTTTATATTTATATTTTGATTTTTATTTTAATAATATAAATAAATTTATTTTATTTATATTAATATGTTATTTTTGTATTTGTGGTCTTTTGGGTATATGAAATTACCTCTAAGGCTCACAGTAAGTTTGTGTAAACCCTATGAACTTTTAAATTCAAGGTTAAAGCTAGAAATCTAAAATTTCTATCAAATTTTGTTAAATTGTGTAAGTGTACAGTGATATTCTTAAGTCTTCCAATTAAAGTCAAAATAGCTATTTTTGGATATGAAGCCCTATGGGTCTACCCTAGGTTATGTTTGGTGTAGAATCCAAAAATGACATAATAATTATGACTTTGTCTATCAATGGTAAAATTATAGTCATTTATTTCATATTTTTTGTTTCAAAACCATTTTACTGAATCAAATTTATAAAATACTATTTGTGTCCTTATTGGTATGTCATAGATTTCTCACATTCTCACAAATTTGGCTCTCCAATTACCAAAACCCCTATTTCTTAATTCAAATCATGAATGTTTCAAATGGAAAACATATTTTGTGAAAAAATGAATTCATTATGAAGGTTTTCTAATATTCATACCTCAAAGCTATTCTTTCAAAAAAATAAATTAAAGTATAACACACTTTTTGTTAATTAACCAAATTCTTGACCTTATAGTCCTTATTGATAACTTTCCACTTAAAGTTGTTTCCACAATAATATAAAAACAATTTCAAAGACAATTGATCAAAACAAATTATAATTTGACCTCATTTCTGCTCAACAGGCATACTCAGTGCATCCTGAAACATGTGAGGATCTTTAAGAAGATAATTTCAATCAGAGTAAATTTCTCAAGCCTCACACAATTATTGTTTCACTGTATATCTATCAATGAACTTATTTGATAAATATATCAGCATTAAAGCTCATAAAATTATTTCAGAAAACATATAAATCTTTCAGAAGGATTCTGAAAATTGTTTAAAATTATCAATCATTTATGTCAGCCTGTGACTCCAAACAGAGCATCACCATGACACCAAACATACCATAAGTAATGGTATGAAGATTATTGGATAAATAAATCCAATACAGGGAAAATATAAAGAGGAAATCTCCTCAAATATAAATATACCAACCTCAATCAAATAGGATAAGAAAGGACAGGTATATGCCCTGTCAAAGATAAGACCAAATAAGCAAAAACCCTTATTTTCACCTCCCATATAGCTTATGCATATTTACCATAAGCCCTACCAAAATTGTATTTTTCCTAAAGCTCTCCAGGAGCAATATCTAATGGTAATATTCATTGCTCTGTAGAATTCCTACTTCAGGATTTACCATCACATCACCTTTTTTCACTAATAACACCTCAAAATTCCAAGAGGGAATGTACAAAGCTGTACAAAAGTACAGCCAAATTGAATATCTGAGTGATATTTTAATTTAAGATACCTTAGACCCTTTTATCTCCAAAATTGGTAGAGAGATCTTGGCTCAAAGGTTTGCTTCTTCAGATTCAGCCTTTCTGAAAACAACAATATAAAGAAACCCCTGTATCTTTGGCATATATCCATACAGCTGTACTGTTCTGTATGAAAAACTTTAGAGCTCATAAATCCCTAAAATTTTGTAGCATTGGAATACAGGTATCTTCTAAATAAGAGAAGAAATATGGCTCAGAAGTTTTTGAAGCCACATACTGATGTTCAAAAATATATCAAAAACTTAAAACCCTCATAGCTTTTGCATTTTTCAAGAAGGGTAAACATGAAGAATATCAAATTAAAGAGATCATTGAGTCATTTAATTATGTGCTCTTGGATTCTTTATATCTCAAAAACTGACTGAGGTATATGGATTGGAAAATTTTTGGCCAATACTGGTCTGTACCAAACCTGTACCAACAAGTACTGTCTTAATACTTAAAATAATGATTTTTTAAGGCTTAAACCCTTCCATAATTACTAATATTAGTCATCTAAACATCATGGAGACATCATACTACTGCTTATGTGGCCTGTGAAAAAGTATTTCACCCTGTATTGACCCAGAATGATTATTTGTGGTCTCAAAACCATAATTCTGACAATACTGACATTGTAATTGATGGTACAGACCCATAATTCAGCCTCCAGAGTAAAATATTTCAGTCTGAAGACATGTGATGAGATTCATGGCCCTTCACAGTCACCAAAATATATAAAATAAGGTCTTTTCACACTGAAATGGCTCACCTCATCTTATTATTACTATTCTTACATGAAAAGACTGTTATCAACCAGTAGTGTCCTTAGAGTTATCAGAAATAATTAGAACCTTAATTATTGTAGTACTCCTTTATAGTAAAAGATATCAGATTATTGCAACAAAGGTCCTCAATATATGCATTACCACTGTTACCACGTGGACAGTAGGACCTTTCATTTTAAATTTTATTAATTTTTTACATTTCACAGTCATAGTACCAGCTTGTATTTAGTATTTGTTAGCTGATACATAGACTCACCCTGAAAATTCAATATAATTAAAAATGAAGGAAAATGGATGCTTCAATAGTGCTTGAATTGGAACTCTAAGGACTTGGTATTGATGGAACTGGTCAATCAGCTGAAATTATTGGAATAATTTTTGAAATTAGCCGATATTAAGTAATACTATATACATAAAGGTTCATGCAATCACTCTTAATAAATACAACTACATACCTTAAATGTCCAAGTGAAGATGAATTACTAGACCTTTCACAAGTAGTCTTAGAAGAGGGCTGCATTTATGGAATCTGGATTAATTTATTTCAAATTACACCAAATGATCATGTGGTATATTTTGATTCTAGAGATAACTATTTAATTTGAATATTGAATAAGTGTATGAAGAAATAATGAATAATTTGCTCCCATTTTTTAAATAATTTAATTATTATCCAATCTTTTTGTGTGTCACAACCATGGCAATTCACCCTCTTGGAATTCAATATGGCATATCCATGCCATATTTAATATATGGCAATTTGGCCATATCCATAATCATTGGCCAAAATGGCCATTTCATCTCTCCTGGCCTTTTATGGTCATTTCACCATCTAGGCCCAACTTGGTTCCTTCACTGTTATCAAGCCTTTCCTGGCTTACTCTCTACTTTTGGGCACTTTGGGTATTTTCCAGTCAACAGGGAAAATACAGTCCAAAAGCCTGTTTTTTGCCTTTTAAGCTTTAAATACAGTTTTGTGCATTTTTTCTGTAACCAGATGTATATGCCATTTTCCCATGTATTATGGGAGAAATTTCCAAAAGGCCATATCAGGCCTTTTGGAGCTTAATTGCAAAGATTTTCACACTTTGCGCAAATACAGCTTTAAATCTGTATAAACTGTATTTGGCCAATACACCCAGACACCCCTTGTCACCTCTGAAGTCACCCAAAACCCAATTTTCACTCTCATCCTCCTGACTTCACTCACAAAGACCTTTGGCCACTTTCACCCTTCAGAAACCCAAATTGTCATGAATGGTTTTATACACCATTCTGCACCTTTTTTCACCACAAATCCAATGGTGTCAATATCAGAGGGGTAATTCAACATTCCATAAGTCACCAAAGTGTCTTGTCATCCAGAGGACCCATCAAGGCTCAAGTGCAGGTGTAATTTCTCAGAGACCAATGACACCATCAGGAATTCATTGGTTATTCTTACTTCAAGTATTCCCTCCAAGGGAATAATGTCAATTCATTCCCAAGGTGTATTCAAGAGGCAGTTCCAAATGAGTTGTCAAGTGTCAATGCTCCATCAACCCAACTTGGAAACCACATTCATTCCAATACATTCTGGATTCATCAAGACGTGTATTTAAATCATACATCATGGTAAAATCATTCAACACAGTTCATTTCCCAATCTGGCAAGGTATACACTCCATCAGACAATCAATACAGCTTCCGGTATTCAATACAGGACCACTGTCAGCCTGAAGGAGTCAAGCTCTCAACTTTTCACATATACCAGCCTCCTTTGACCCTGGGAGGGGTTTTTCTCCCAGTTATCAATAGAGTTTGTTTGTTTTTTTTTTTTTTTTTTTTACATTCTGTTAAGCAAATACTGATATTATCAAGTCAGTCATTTGGCACCTTTTCTCTTTCTTTCTTTTCCTGTAAATGGATATGTGGTGGTCATATCCTTACTAATTCCATTGTTCATTTTGGCAGGTTGAAACAGTGATTAAGGACTTACTTGGTTGGCTCTTTGGCTATTTGGCTTCTCTTTCCTCTTATTTTATCTCATCTTTGTACCTGCATATTTCTTAGAGTAATTCAATTCTTTATTCTTTTGGAGTCTTCCAAGTGAGTTCTCTGATTGCTGAGTGCCAGTCCACTCTTGTTTTCCACTAGAGCCCCTGTGACATTATATTAATTAACTGGTAATTTTTCTTCATTCTTTTCATTCTTCCTCTATAATTTTATTCACTTGTTTCATAGAAATTATTACTCTTTAATGCTTATGAGCTTTATGATTCATTGTCACCTCTCAATTTTCTCTCATTCATTCTTCATCATGAAAATTGAAAGCTGACCCAATTTTATTTTTGTTTCTCCCTTTTAAATCTTTTTCAAATCATAAAATCCATTTCATTCATAATTCAAGGTTCAATTTTAAAGTTGATTTTCAAATTTCTCATCAAAATTCATTCAGACACATTCTTCACATCAAGATTCATATTTATTCATTCTTCAAGAATGTTGATTTTCCAGGAAGAACTCACTTGATTTGAATTGATTTTTTGATTTGAAATAATTCATATTGACCTCAAGAAAATTGATTGACCTGAAGATTTCATTGATTTTGCTGATTTCTACTCAAGAATTCATTTGATTGATTGATATATTTTGCAATATTTTTATTTTATTGATTTGATCTATTGATTTATTGACTTGAAGATTTCATTTTGACTGTTTATTGATTGACTTACCTCAAGATTTAATTTTGATTCATTGATTTTCTTCAAGACATTGATTTGATTTTGCCTTCAAGACTTCACTTGAAATATGATTAATTGACATACCTGAAGATTTTTTTTTGTTCATTGATTTTCCTCAAGATTTGATTGTTGTTTTTAGACTTCAAGAAAATTTTGATTTTTATTCATTTATTCTAAAATTTTATTCCTGAAATCATGCCTGTGCAACATTTACCTCCTGCAAGACAGACAAGATCTCAGGCCAGATCTCAGGCTGTTCTCACTCCAACTCCAAGAGCTCCTCTTGATGGCACCCCAGCAGTTCCTCAACTGAGGGCCCAACTAGATAGAGGACCCCATATGGAAGGAGCAGCACCATCCAGGAAGCAAGGAAGAGGGCCAAGAAGCTCAAGTTCTTTTCAGGAGTGGTTGGCGGATTTTCAGCACTTTCAAGGACCACTTTCAAAGTTCCTGGTGAGGATGGTGAAAAGGAGGAGGAGAATTCTGTGGAAGAGGAAGAGTCTGATGGTACTGAAGTTATTCCTGCTCCTGTGGGCGCATCCCAAGGTACTGGAGGGCCAGCTCTATCCCATTCTAAACAGCCTGTATCTCATCAGTCTGAACCATCTTTATTGGCCATTATGCAGCAAATGACTCAAATTATGGCCAATCTTAAAACAGCTTCATCTTCTGAAGCATCAAGACCACCAGCCTTCAAGACTCCATCTATGAAGGCACCAGAATTCTTTGATGGGACTCAACCCTTCAAAGTTAGAAGCTTCATTCAGTCTTGTCAATTCATATTTCATAATGACCTGGAAAATTTCTCTCAAGACAGAAAGAAAGTTCTCTATGCCACTTCATTTGTCATTGGCAGGGCTGATAAATGGATTGAGCCTTATCTGTCCAACCTCACCAATCAAGATTCAAATTACCTTCTCAATTCTTGGAATTTGTTTGAATCACAACTCTTCACTTTGTTTGGGGACCCAAATTAAGTCAGAAAAGCTGACGCAGAGTTGTATTCTTTAACAATTAAAGAAGGTGGGTATGTATCATTATACATTGCTGATTTCAGAAGCTTGGTCTCAATAATTGGGGATTGGGGTGAAAGAGCTCTCATCCATAATTTCAAGAAGGGATTGCCATCCAGAATTTTGGATCAATTGGCCTCCCATCCTTCAAGAATTGACTCTCTTCAAGACTTAATGGATATTACCCTGGAGCTTGATACCAGGTACCATGAGAGGCCAAAGGAAAAGAGTAATCATCAATATAACAAGCCAGAAGCCTCAAAGTCAAGTTCTTCTCATCCTCAAAATTCTTCAAGTTCAAGTCAAAAGAAGAAGAATTTTCAGAAGAGTGACAAGCCCCATTCTTCTTTATTGAATAAATATTTTGAGTTGATGAATTCTGAAAAAGAAAGAAGAATCAAGGAGGTTCTATGTACCTATTGTGGTGGGAAGCATAGTGTTGAGTCCTGTTTCAAAAGGCCTCAAAACAAGCTTGCCCAACCATCAGGAAAATTTCCCAGCCAGGGAAAAGCCTGAGTGAAGATCATGTTGTGTTCAATGGTCTTTACTGCTTTCCATCCAGAGCACAGTTGTTCATTCTGAATACTGGTGTCAAGAATTCTCTTAAATTCTTTTTTTTCTTCTCTTTCTGATGTTTTTTACAGTATTCTCATTGATTCTGGTGCTACCAACTCATTCATTGCAAATCAGTTTGTTCACAAGTATTCTTTGACTAAGTCAGAACTTCCAGAGAATATTCCCCTTATCATATTGAACTCCTCTGAGTCCCCTTCCTTCTTTGTGACTCACCATACTAAATATATGGTTTGAGCTTCCTTCACTCCCAAACTTTGAATGGTACTTCTCAGTCATTGATACTCCCAAGGGAGAAGACCTCATATTGGGCTTTGCCCTTTTGAATCATTTTAATCCATCTATTGATTGGAGGCAATGGCTGATAACCTTTAATCCTGATCATAAGGGCTATTATGATCCTTGAAAATCTTTCAGTAATGAGTTTTCTTCTTCCAAATCATGTGCAGCTCTTGTTGGTGATTCTAGAACACCATCATTTGCATCTTCTGTCTATATTACTTCCCTTAATTCCCCTCAGTCATTGCTATCCTCTAGAGATGAAGTCTTCAAAGAGATTCAAGATTCTGGAGAAGATAATTCTGTATCTTCACTTCATCTCTTCTTTGGGAATATGGACCTTCCTACTTCATCTTATCATGACTCCCTGAAGGAGTTGTGGGATGAAGAGGAAGAGCCAGAAGAAATAGAAACCATGATGAAGGTTGTTCCTTCTGCTTATCACCAGTACTTGGATGTATTCTCCAAGATGAAAGCAGAAAAACTTCCTCCCCACCATGCCTGTGATCATCATCTCAAACTGGAGGGGTCTCTACCTCCAGTTGGGGTGATATACTCTTTATCAAACCAAGATTCAGATACACTCAGGGCCTATGTTTCAGAGAATTTAGAGAAAGGTTTCATCCAGAAAGCTTCTCTTTAACTTGAGCACCTGTCCACTTTGTCAAAAAGAAGGATGGTGGCCTCTGTTTGTGTGTTGATTACCACACACTCAATGCTTCTACTAGGAAGAAAAAATATCCTGTTCGTCCTATTAATCAGCTTATTACTGTTTTCATTGCTTCTTCTATCTTCTCCAAGATTGATTTGTGTGGTGCATATAACCTGCTCAGAATCAAGGAAGGTGATGAACATGGCTTTTTTTAGAACTAATTATGGCAGTTATGAGTACTTGGTTATGCCATTTGGGCTCACCAATGCTCCTGCCTCTTTCCAAAACCTTGTCAATGATATTTTTTATGATCTTCTTGATATGCATGCTGTGGTTTATTTTGATGAAATTATGGTCTTTTCCAAATCTGAGGAAGAACATGTCACTCATGTGTTCACTGTTCTTTCCAGACTCAGAGCCAATAACCTCTTTGCTAAGGCGTCCAAGTGCCTATTCCAAGTTTCCAGTGTAGAGTATTTAGGTTATAATGTTTCTTCTGAAGGCCTCCAGATGGACCAAGAAAAAGTCCATCAAATTCTCAATTGGCCACCTCCAAGAAACCCCAAGTCTCTTCAATCATTCCTTGGCTTTGCCAATTTTTACCGCTGTTTTATCAAGAATTATTCAAAGAAAATTAGTTCACTCACAAGTTTGCTCAAGAAAGACTCCCGTTTTCCCCTCAATGAGGAAGCTCTCAGACAGTTTCATTAACTCAAAGAGGCTTTCACCACTGCTCCAATCCTTCTCTACCCACCATTGTGGAGACTGATGCTTCTGATTATGCCTTGGGTGCTGTACTGAGTCAGGTCTCTGACTCAGGAAAAGATCCCATTTCATTTTATAGTCGCAAGCTTCTTCCAGTAGATCTCAACTATGAGATTTATTACAAGGAGCTCCTTGGCATAGTCTTGGCTCTCAAGCACTGGAGAGCATTTCTCCTTTCTCTTTCTTCCTCTTTTGAAGTCCTCACCAATCATTCCTCACTTCAATATTTTATGTCATCAAAGATTCTCACTAAGTTTCAAGCCCTCTGGGCTGAATTTCTCTCTGAATTCCACTTTTAAATCACCTACCTCCCTGGATGCTTGGCTACCCTTCCAGATGCATTGTCATGTCAGGACAACGTTTACCCAGAGAGGGGGGAAGATTTCATCAGCAAGAATCCAATGAATTATCAAAAAATAATCAAGCAAGATAAAATTCAAGCCTCAAACTTCTTCGCAGTAAAGGTGGAATCATTTTCAAATTTGATTGAAACAATTCAGAAGGAATTATGGCAAGATTCTAAATATAGAAGTATTCTTCAAGATTTGGGTAAAGGTAAATCTGTCCAAGATTATTCTCTTGATTCCTCTTCCCAACTTCTTCTGTTCAAAGATTGGGTGGTGGTTCCAAATGACCCCACAATTCAGCTCAGCATACTTCTAAAGAGGCATGACTCTCCTCTAGCTGGACACCCTGGCCAAGAGAATACTCTCAAACTTTTCAAGTGGGATTTTCACTTGTCTGGCATGACTCAATTTCTCAAGGATTATGTACCATCCTGTCAACAGTGCTCAAGAAACAAAAATATTCATCACAAGAAGGTTGGACTCCTCAAACCTCTGCCAGTTCCAAATGGTCCTTGGATTTGTCTTTCAATTTATTTCATCACTCAATTTCCACTGTCCAATTCATTTGACTCAATCCTTGTCATAGTGAACAGATTCTCAAAAATGGCAGTTTTTATTCCAACAATTTCTTCAATAACCTCATTAGATTTGGCCCATTTATTCATCAAGAATATTTTCTCAAAGCATGGCCTACCTTCAAGCATTGTTAGTGATAGAGGTTCACTTTTTGTTTCTTCATTTTGGACCAGCCTTTGTCAGCAGCTCAATATTTCAAGAGATCTGTCAACTTCTTATCATCCAGAAACTGATGGACAGACAGAGAGGGTAAATCAGATACTAGAACAGTACCTTTGGAGGTATGTCAGTTATCCTCAAGATGATTGGAACACCTGGCTCCCTCTGGCTGAATTTGCTTACAGTAACTCTGACCACTTTTCAACAAAACAATCACTGTTTTTCACTGTTTATGGAAGAGATCTACAATTTGACTCAGCTCACATCACTCAAGATACTCCTGCTGGAAAGTTATCAACAAAAGTCTAATCAGTACAGAAAGATGTCAAGAGAGAACTCAAAGTTGCCATAAACAGGTTTAAGAGTTATGCAGATAAAAGTAGATCAAGTCCACCTGTTTTCACTCCTGGTGACATGGTATGGCTTTCTTCCAAGAACATAAAATCAACTATACCCACCAAGAAACTGTCTGAAAGATGGTTGGGTCCTTTTCCAATCTTGAAGAAAGTCAGAATTCATGCCTACCACCTCAAGCTCCCATCTAAATGGAAGGCCATCCACCCAGTCTTCCATATTTCACTCTTGGAACCAGTCAAGTCATCAACAATCCCAAATCAGCATCAAGAGCCTCCTCCTTCAATAATCATTGAAGAAGAAGAGGAATGGGAAGTCTCTCAAATATTGGACTCAAAGCTCAAAGGAGGAAAATCATGGTATTTGATGGAATGGGAAGGCTTCAGTCAAGACCCAGAAAGATCCACTTGGGAACCAATTGAAAACCTCAAGAATTGTCCTGAGCTTATCAAATATTTCCATTCTTTATATCCTGACAATCCAGTACCCAATTCTTGAAGAGATTGATCATTCATGGTGCTTGGTGGGGAGAGGAATTACCAAAATTAAGTCCCACTCCTGGTATGCACCTTTAGAAGTATTCTACTCTTTCGTTTTAAGCATCATCTTGGCCACTCTGTGAGCACTCTGCAATTTTTGGACACAGATCTTTGGCCTGGCTTTCAACATCAATTCCAAATCTATGGCCATTTTCACTTGGGCAAATGAACCATCCTTTTTCTCAATTTCTTTCCAAGTCTTCCAATTCTAATTCATTCCTTCAACAAATTTATTTTCTTTTTTATGGCACTGGAGGGAGTGGTAACTACCAAAAGTAAATTCCTCTGCTGGTGTGCACTTCCCTGAGGGGTCTACAATCTTTCAAAACATCACCTTGGCCACTCTGTGAGCACCTGGCATAAAATTTCTTGTTCCAGGTTCTTGACCAATTTCAAAATCAATTGTCAACATCAGTGATCAAGATTGGAACCTCCTCAAAATTCATTTCTCTTATTTTGATTTTCATTCTTTATTTTTTATTTTTTTTATTTTTTTAATTTCCTTTTATCATGTCAAATATCATGTCAAGAATCATCATTAATTTTCAAAATCACCTTGAATCATGAATCCAATTTCAGAAGAAGATCAAGCAAGTCCAGTGTCATATGTCAAATTCCTAATATCAGTTTCAAATTTTTCACCTTAATCACTCCTCTTGAATCCCTCTCTCAAAATCTTTCCAATAGCCTATGCAGGCTTTACCTTGTATTGGTGCTCCGGAGCTCACCATTTCAAGGTGGGGGGTACTGTCACAACCATGGCAATTCACCCTCTTGGAATTCAATATGGCATATCCATCCCATATTCAATATATGTCAATTTGGCCATATCCATAATCATTGGCCAAAATGGCCATTTCATCTCTCCTGGCCTTTTATGGTCATTTCACCATCTGGGCCCAGCTTGGCCCCTTCACTGTTACCAAGCCTTTCCTGGCTTACTCTCTACTTCTGGGCACTTTGGGTATTTTCCAGTCAACAGGGAAAATACGGCCCAAAAGCCTGTATTTGGCTTTTTAAGCTATAAATGCAGTTTTGCACATTTTGCGCTTTTTTGCTTTAACCAGCTGTATATGCCATTTTCCCATGTATTATGGGAAATGTGTCAAAAAGGCCATATCAGGCCTTTTGGGGCTTGGCTGAAAATATTTGCACATTTTGCACAAATAAAGTTTTAAAGCTGTATAAACTGTATTTGGCCAATACACCCAGAAACACCTTGTCACCTCTGAAGTCACCCAAAACCCAATTTTCCCTCTCATCCTCCTGACTTCACTCACAAAGACCTTTTGTCACTTTAACCCTTCAGAAACCTAAATTATAATGAATGGTGTTATACACCATTTTGCACCTTTTTTCACCAGCAATCCAATGGTGTCAATATCAGAGGGGTAATTCAACATTCCATAAGTCACCAAAGGGTCATGTCATCCAGAGGACCCATCAAGGCTCAAGTGCAGGTGTAATTTCTCAAAGACCAATGACACCATCAGGAATTCATTGGTTATTCTTACTTCAAGTATTCCCTCTAAGGGAATAATGTCAATTCATTCCCAAGGTGTATTCAAGAGGCAGTTCTAAACAAGTTTTCAAGTTTCAATGCTCCATCAACCCAACTTGGCAACCACATTCATTCCAATACAGTCTGGATTCATCAAGACCTGTATTTCAATCATACATCATGGTAAAATCATTCAACACAGTTCATTTCCCAATCTGGAAAGGTATACACTCCATCAGACAATCAATACAGCTTCCAGTATTCAATACAGGACCACTGTCAGCCTGAAGGAGTCAAGCTCTCAACTTTTCACATATACCGGTCTCCTTTGACCCTGGGGGGGTTTTTTCCCCAGTTAATTAATATAGTTTGATTTTATTTTATCTTTGTTTTCTTGTCTTTCTGTTAATAAAATACTGATATTATCAAGTCAGTCATTTGGCACCTTTTCTCTTTCTTTCTTTGCCTGTCAATGGATATTTGGTGGTCATATCCTTACTAATTTCATTGTTCATTTTTGCAGGTTGAAACAGTGATTAAGGACTTACTTGGTTGGCTCTTTGGCCATTTGGCTTCTCTTTCCTCTTATTGCATCTCATATTTGTACCTGCATATTTCTTAGAGGAATTAAATTCTTTATTCTTTTTTCTTTATTATTTTGGAGTCTTCCAAGTGAGTTCCCTGATTGCTGAGTGCCAGGCCACTCTTGTTTTCCACTAGAGCTCCTGTGACATTGTGGTTTAAATTAATTCTTTCAGTCCATAAGTTTGGGACTACCTGTTTCATCTCATAACTTAGGTGAATACTGAAATATTCGTTTATTAAAGTTCCCAGAGAAATATTTCTTCTAAAATTGATATCTAGTTTCTTATTCAGCTTATTCCGGCTCCCAAATTATTTTAACATCTCATAAGGGAGAAGAAACTATGGCAATCTATTATCTAAAGAGGATATTTAATCATTGTTCAAGTCAGTCAAAAGTATAGATTTAAAGTTCACTTAGTATTTATGAATTAAATTGGTCATAATTGCAATAAATATAAAACCAAATATAGGATACTAATTAAGCTTTAGCATGTATCTTTTTGCACAATCTATTGGGACAAATCAGAAATGAATGGTTGGAAATACTTAATGAAAAGGAACCACAATAGTTTCAAGAGATTTTTGAAGGTATATGAAATCTTCATTATTGAAAAAACATGGATGAACTTATAATTCTATTTACTTTACAGAATTATGATTTGTCACATTCATGATTTTAGAGAAATATTAAATATGTTAATTTTTAATATAAGCTGTTTAAATGTGTTATTATGATGTGTTTTTTATTTATATCAAATTAATTCAGAATTAATTGGAAAAAAATCAAAAGAATTGATATTATTTTACATAAAAATTCATGAAGTATTCTTTCATGTTTCTATTATATACCCACCTGATGATATATTTTATAGCAGTTTTTCATTCAATTTCTTATTTTTTCATTAAATAGAGCAAATATAGAAGTAAATTTACCTCCTTTTGAATTCTGAGACTCATAATTAAAACTACTTCTTTTTTATTTGTTTATTAAAAAATTAACCTTTTCAATGTAAAAACACAAAAATTATTTTTTCTATTCTTTTACTCTGAAAGCCTCTCAGAGGAACTCCAACAATTCTTTTCCTCTTAGTTCTTTTATTTCATTCTTAAATTTGATAATAAAAAAACCCAAAAAAATAATTTTTGATTTTTGAAACTCTCTAAGCCTCTCAGGGGAATTCAGCCTGGTTTTTTTTCTATATTTTTTAAAATTTCAATAAAAAACTCAAAAAGCAAGGTTTTTTGACTTTTTCAACTATCTAAGTAATCCTCCCAGAGAGGAATTCTGACCAATTTTCTTCGATTTTTGCTTAATTTTATTAAATTTCCTTTCATTATTTTGTTTTTCCTTTTTATTTTTTCAAGAAAGTAACGGTCAAAATAAAAAAATTAAAGAAATTTTATTTTCATCATTTTAGGATATGAATTTAAATTTTTCAATGAGATAATTTTGGTTTACTTTTTTTTCTCTACATAAAATTGATCCATTTTTATCTTTTTACTTAAGTTCTGATAATTATAATAAAAAACTTCATTTATATATTTCTTTTTATAAACCATTATTCATTTAATGACCTATATGGGTATCTAATATTATGAGACTATTAATTTGGCTAATGCTGTTACATAAAACTTCAAAGATGTCATTGAAGAGAGTTTAAATCATTATTCATTATATTTATGAAAAAAATTATGATTTTCTTGATCAATTTTGTCAGTTATTTGAATCATTCTTTGTATTTTCCAACTAATTTTCTAGTACCCCTTACAAAACCTTCCAAAAATACAACACAGAAAACTAAGTGAGATCAACTCAAAAATTATATTTAAAAATTGATATTTCCCATGAGGTTTGTTTGTCTCTGGAATTGATTTATTCAAAAAAAATTATTTGAGAAAAAAAGAAACACCTTCTCCTTAGTTTAGGAAAAGGAAAACTTAAATTTATGTCATTGATTTCTTCCAATTTCAACAAATTTGTAAAAGAGGGTTTATGTAGTATCTTCTCAAGTTTCATCAAAATTCAAAAACTTTCTTTCGAAACAAAGAATTTCCTGGTAATGAAATTTTTTGAGGAAAACATTTTTCAAATGAACTTTTAAAATGATCAATTTAATATTCTTAATATTACTTTTTCAAAATATATAACAATTGTTTCATTTTCTCTTTTCTATGCCTTAATCAATTAATTTAAGTAAATACAAAAGTGAGACGTTGCAATATTATAAATAAAGTTAATTTAAATTAAGAATTAACAGAAAAAAATATCCTCCTTAGTTAATATTAAAGCTATAACAGTTTTCAAAATTGAATTAACTAATTCTTCAATTTTTCTCTTATTTATGAGATTAATAATATTTTCTAACTCATCTATATACATTGATCTAATTGGGTTTTTTGAAAATTTATCTCTTTATTCTGTTTTTTTTAATTCATTTATCTCTTCTTTTGTAAAAAAATGATAAAAAAAATTTCTTTAGGAAAAATTATTTGCTGTTAATTGAGTTCTTTTTGTTTCTTCTTTAAAATGAATAATATGTTTTTCAAGGTTTTTTCCTCATTTTAAGGAATTAAATTTCAATTTTTATTACCTCAAATTTTTTTACATCACATTACAATTTTCTCTCAATTTGTTATCAGTATCAAAAAATTTATTATCATCATAAACTATTCCTTTGAAATTGAATTAAGTTAGGATTTGATTAATTTTTTACAAAAAAAATAGACAAATATATAGATTCAAAATTAGAATTTAATTCTAATTTTTCAACAAATTGAAACTCTTACTTTAGAGTCCTTTTTCAAAAAAAATAAATGCTTAAACTCGGAGGATTGATCCAAAAATAAAAGAAAATAAAAAAGTAAAGCTTGAAAATTTATATTATTTATTAAGCTTTTTTTTCAAAAAAGAAAATTTAATCCATTGATTAAAATAGAAAAAAAGGATATTCTGAATGTTAAATTAATTCTTATTTCTTTCAATATAAATTCCTTTTTCTCTGAAATCCTTCTTGTCTTTACTATCTGAGAATTTCAATTTTATATATATATTTTTTTTCAAAAAAGACAGTTTCTTGTATAATTTCCTCATACTTCTTGTGAGTTATTGTAATGGATTTTCAAAGAACTTTCTTTCATTTTTCTTTATTCAATTGATTTAAAATCAGGTAAAATAATTCATATTTGAATGATGTTGGTCACCCTACCAAACCTTTTTCCAGATAATTCAAATTAAGATTCCTTTTTTTTTAATTTTAATCAATTCATCATTTTCAATTAATCTTTTATTGTTAAATTACCTGTTTTTTTTTTCTTATTTTTGGTTGTTTTGCTTGATTGTTTGATGAGCTGGATGATCATTTTTATCAAATTACATATCAAAACGGATCTTTCTTTAAATAAAATTTTTAATGAAATAATATTTATATAAATATATTCATAATAAATTTAAGACCCATCTTATAACCTAGGTCTCAAGCAAACTTTGAGAAAATCTTGAAAAAAAATTATTATTATTTTCATAAAATTTTGAAAATAGGCTTAAGCATTTTTCTGGTTTTTGTTTGGGCTTTTGATGTAGCATCAATTCTCAATTTGTTTCATTTTTTTAATAAAAACAAAATCTTCTACTTTTTACTTTATTATTTATAAATAATAATATTAAAAACTTATTATTAAATTGAATAATCTCAACAAAAAATGACAAACTCATTTAGGCAATTGAATATAGGTTTAATGAATCAAAAAATGCATTCAAATTTGGAGGTGGGAAAATATATTTATTCTGGAGAATATAGTCATTTTCAAAAATTTTGAACAAGAAAGATTCATTAGGGGGTGTCAAAGTTACCAAATCCCACACTAAAAATCCCGAGTTTTTTTTTGCCAAAATCCCACATTCATTTTTTGGTATTTCAGAAATCCCACACCTCAAGAGGTGAGGTATTTTAAGGTACAAAAACCCAGGTTTTTTGGTGCCAAATCCTGTGTTTAAATACTAAAATCCCACCTTTAGCTTCCCATAAAGGCACATGTTTCAAACACTCAACTCAGTAAGGGCATGTTAAATTGCATAAAATCTCAATACACTCATCATTTGTTAAGTTATTTGATTTCAAATTGCATTTACTACAAGCCTTTTCTTCATTTACCATGCCCAAGGCATCGCAAAGGCTACCTTTACTTCAGACCTTGAGCTCACTGCAGTTCATCAATGCTCTCAACTCTGATATTGATTCTGATATCCAGGAAGATATGATAACCTCACAAAGATACATCAATCCTTGTAGAAGATATCCATCACATTACATGTATAAAATGAATGATTTACAGACATTATCATCTGAAAAGTTTTGACAGCTATGTAGGACCACACATGAATCATTTGAAAAATTGGTTGCACAAATTCAAGCTGATAAAACCTTTCAAAACTCATCACAAGACAAACAACGCAATCCTGCCATCCAATTGGCTGTGGTATTATCAAGGCTAGTATTAAATGGCAATGGGGCCACTTTGGGAAAGATTGGAATGTTGTTTGGAATTAGCCATTAGGCTATTGTGTTGTACACTCAAAGAGTCATCCAGATATTAATGAAGTTGAAGCACAAAGTGATTGTGTGGCCAACAATAGAACAATGAAGAGAGATGTCTCAAGTAATGCAAGCAGAAGGCTTCCCTGGGTGCATTCGGTTTATTGATGGGAGTCTCATACCTTTATCACAAAGTCCTCCAAATGATGGTGAAGCCTATTTTGATCGCAAAAAAAGGTAAGCTGTTGATTCTTTATTCTTTATTTCAATCTTACTGATGGTTTACACATAAGGTATTCTATGTCAATACAATTTGTTTGCAATATCAACAAACAGTTCACTGCTCTACATCTTGGTTGTACTGGGTCACTTCATGATTTGAATGTTTATCAACATATTAAAATAGCTCAAACACCTCAATATTTTTATGAAAAGGATCAGTAATTACTTTAAGATTTGGCATATACAAGCTCTCCTTGGGTTGTTCCAGCATATAAGGGAGTTGTAGCACATAATGAAGACAACCATTCTTTCAATTACTGTCTAGCAAAATCAAGGGTCAGAATCAAGCATGCAATTGGCATTTTGAAGGGGTGGTGGTTTTCTCTAAGGGAAATGTGAAATCAAATGAGGTATAATTGTGAAATTGAATATTTTGTTAGTTGGGTTGTGTCTTGCGCAATTTTACATAATATGTTAGCACAAGTTGTTGATGAATGGTTTGATTTATATGAAGATGATGATCCACCACATGCAGAAAATCTGGCCAACAATGACATTGGGGAAGAAGTGGTAAATATGCGTGAAAAAATTGAAACAATCACTTTGGCTTGGAGAAACAGTCAATTGTAAATTTCATCAGGACCAATGTTTTATGTACTTAATTTAATGACATACAACAGAGTGGAGATGTTATTCATAAAATAAGAATATTTACAATTAATATTCTTTAGTTCTTTTTTGATCCTGCATATTTCTTTCAAAGTACCCATTGACTCTTGAATTAATTTTGGTGGGTGTCATTTTCAAGAATTTGTCACCTACATTAAATAATTTATGGTTTATTTGAAAAGAACATCCAAAATGAGTAATTTTGTCATTATTGATAATTTCTGGAGGTGGTTTTGTTGTATGATTAACCATTGTTGATTTCTTCCAAAGAATTTCTATGATGCCAGGTTTTCTGAAAAATTGATCTCCATTTTCAATTCGGGGAAGTGCAAGCCATTTCCACAGGGGGTAAATACCGTTGGAAGTGGATGGAAATCTTTTTTTGATACAAAAAAAAATATACCATAGGTCCAGGCATTGAGATTGCTTAAATCTTTGTGTGGCTTATTGAAAAATCCATCTTGGGTGACAATGCCATTGGTGAATGATTTGAATTCTTCCTTGGGATTGGCAGAAGTCCATTTGAGTTGACTGAAATTGGTTAATTGGGCTGCTTCCATTAATGATTGATTTTCATTTGCTGCTAATTTTAAAAAATGGGAGATTCTTGAGTAAACAAATTCATCATATTGATGAAGCTTGATCCATTGATTGTTATCTGTTTCAGTTTGTTGAGGAGTTAAACCTGGTTTGCTGGAGTAAACACCTAATAATTTTGTAATTAGTCAGTAATTATTAAGGTAATAATCCAAAAATATCACACACCTGCAGATTTTCCAGAATCAGAACCAGATTGAAACCCAATACCTTTCATAATGCCACCTTGGAGTTGCTTATTGGTTTTAATTTCTTGTTGATTTTGAGATAAGGACATTCATGTCTTGATGATGTTTTGCAGCATATGAGAGTGGCCAGAAGAATTATCAAGCGGGGTTATTTCATATATGATGACAGGTAAAAAGGGCTTTGTTGTTTTATTAATGACTATATAAGGATGGGGGAGAGTGTTAAGTGATGGAAGTTTGAACCATGAGGCATTGGCAGATTTCTGGTCAATCGAAATTGTTGAAAAGTTTTTAAATTCTTTGTTTGAATGGCCAAGGTGAGACATTATTTGTTTTGAATCATTGATGTGTTGTCTTTGGCTTTGGGTGAGCTTTCCTTTATGATTTGATTTGGTATTATTATCCACATGATGTTCTATATTTGGTTTAGTCCTAACCATGACATCAAGAGGAGCAATAATAACTTCATCATCTTTCAAATCATTCTGATGATGTGCTGAGTCTGGTTTAGTCCTAACCATGACATCATCAAAATGATTGGAAGATTGAGAGAGAGGAGGGGAATTTTTTTTTGAATTTTTAGGATGATGGAAGGGGTGGGAAATTAAATGAAATTGCAAAATAAATCCTTATAATTAATCCTCCCCTATATGAACAAATAAATCAAAAGGTTAAACAAAAATTAAAATAAAAAACCAATCATGGGTCAGTAATGATTATAATCCAAAAACAAAATACATCAGTTCAACATGATTATGATTTTAATGAAAAAAAGAGAAAAAAAAACCATAAGTGATGGATGATAATCATTATAAAAGAAAAGAACATGGTCAGTAATCATCAATGATTTTTCAAATTAAATAAATGAATAAAAATAAAAATAAAATCAAAGAAATGATGATTAGAGAAAAAAAAATAAATCATCATCAGTAAATCATTTTTCAAAGTAAATAAATGAATAAAAAAAATAAAAATAAAAATAAAAATAAAAAAAAAAAATAAAAAAAATAAAAAAAATAAAAAAAATAAAAAAAATAAAAAAAATAAAAAAAATAAAAAAAATAAAAAAAATAAAAAAAATAAAAAAAATAAAAAAAATAAAAAAAATAAAAAAAATAAAAAAAATAAAAAAAATAAAAAAAATAAAAAAAATAAAAAAAATAAAAAAAATAAAAAAAATAAAAAAAATAAAAAAAATAAAAAAAATAAAAAAAATAAAAAAAATAAAAAAAATAAAAAAGAAACGATCATTAGAGAAATAAAAAATAAATCATAATCAGCAATTTATGTTTCAAATAAAATAAAAGATTAAAAATAAAAATAAAAATAAAAATAAAAATAAAAATAAAAATAAAGATAAAAATAAAAATAAAAATAAAAATAAAAATAAAAATAAAAATTAAAATAAAAATAAAAATAAATATAAATATAAATATAAAAATAAAAATAAATATAAATATAAATATAAATATAAATATAAAAATAAAAATGAAAATGAAAATAAAAATAATAATAAAGATAAAAATAAAAATAAAAATAAAAATAAAAATAAAAATAAAAATAAAAATAAAAATAAAAATAAAAATAAAAATAAAAATAAAAATAAAAATAAAAATAAAAATAAAAATAAAAATAAAAATAAAAATTAAAATTAAAATTAAAAAAATCATGCTAATGGCCTCTGGAGGCCATTAGCATTGAAAATAAATAAAAAGGCTCCAAATCAATTCGGAATCAATTCGGGAGGCCTTCCGAATTGATTCCGAATTGATTCGGAGCGATTAGAAGAGGCTAGGCCCTGGAACCTCCCAGGAGCCTATTTGGGAGGTTCCAGGGTGAGTGATGTGGAGTTATGAGATGGGTGGGCTGTTTTGGGAGGTGGATGATGATTGATGATGGTGATGGGTGGGTGAGTTGTGGATGATGATGGGTGGGTGAGTTTGGGAGGTGCAGAAAAGTGAAAAATTATAAAAGAAGAAAACAAAAATCAGGTTAGAAAAAAATAGTAGTGGTGAAACAAAAAGAAGAAAAATTCACTTACCTGGATTTTAAAAAAGGTGGATTTTTTTTAGAGGGAGGGGTGAAAAGTAAAAATAGAAAAAAATAAATTGAGATTTCAGAATTAAAATCAAAAGAAAAATTTAAAAAAATGTTGAATTTCTTTTAAGAGGGAGGGGTGAAAAGTAAAAAACAAAAAAAAAAGTGAGAATTAAGATTTAAAATTAAAAAATAAAAAATAAAAAAAAAAGGGTTTTTATTTCAAATTGGAGGGGTGAAAAATAAAAATAAAAAGTTATAAATTGAAATAAATTAAAGAAAAAAATCTACTTTAAAAAAAAACTCACAAATTAAGAATTAAAAATCAAAAATCAAAAATACAAGGGAAAATTCCAAATTAAAAGTTGAAACCCTTCAAAATAGAAATTAAAAATTGACCTTTAAATTAAAAAAAACATTTAGAAAAAGATGAAAAAATTTAAAAAAAAAACAATGAAATGACATTTTCATAAAAAAGGAAAAAAGGCATCCTCAAATTTGATTTTTGAACAGACTTCATATAAAATCTCAATGCAAAACTTTCCCAAATTTTCAATTCTGTCCTAAATTGGAAATAAATGTCATATGAAGGTGAAATGGCAAGTTGGTGCCCCAATTATGCATAAACATTGAAATTTCCATTTGGTTTAAAGGGGAGTTAGATTTCTGACATAAGATCAATAATTAAACATAAAAATAAGATTTATTGAACAAGCACCACATATAAATGGATCACATTACATATATGTAATAAGTTATTTTTTATTGATTAATGCCAGAATGTGTTCCAGCTCCCCAATTTGCCTGCTTGATGACAATGCTGCTATAGTGAGATCCATCTGGCATTGCTTTTCCTTCAATTCCAATTCATGAATCCACTTTTCTTTTTCAAATTCATATTTCTTCGTATGTTTCTTCTCCTCAAGCTCCATTTGCTTTTGCAACTTGACTTCTTCAAACCGTTGCTTTTCCATGTTGCTTACTTTCTCTTCATTCCACCTCTCCCTGTCCCACTCCAAACAAGCATTGTCACTTGTTTCACGGGCTATGAATCATGACTTTTGTCAGTAGTATGGATAAGAGTAACCATAAATACTAAACATACCCTTTTTCCGTGATTCAAGCAAATTTTCAGATGTCGGTGCAAACATATCCATTGGCCTTTTCCTAGAGCCACTCTTGTCATGCAAGTTGGGTGTCAATGCTTGATTACGCTTTTGTGTTGAATGCGTTATGGATTTAATTTTCTGTTCAAAGGAGAAATAATCAACAATTGATTTCATAAGTATCAGGCTTAAACATACTTACTGATTCATCTTGAAGGTTTTCCGCTTGAACCAAGTTATCATCATTATTAACCCAAGGATCCAGATTGTGAGGTGAATCCAAGTGATTATTCTCCTTTGAAAAGCAAATGACCTTTAATTATCCAAGGTAAAAAAAGGAAGAGACAATAACTCACCTTATCAAGAAAAACATCATCATCATCACCATTGAAACTGTCTGTTTCTTGCGAACCCTAGCTTGCAATGGGAGTGACATTGGGCTTGTGGCCAAAGAGCACATCCATTTCTGCATAGCAAGGACACATACTTTCCAGCCTTTCACTAATTGATTTTATTCCTTTACTCTCATCTTCTTCCGTTATTCCAGCCCCAGTTAAATTTTTTAATTTTTTGCTGCCATATTTTTCTTTTTATATGTTTGCCATTGATCTCAGATGCTGCTTGAACTAAGGTTTAGGCAATTTTGTGGTTTTTTGTTGACCTCAATGGCCATAAGCTGAAACCCATGCTGCTTTGAGGAAGGAGGTCTTCCAATAGATGTTGAACCGCTAGTACCAAAACATGACTCAAAATTGGATTTGACTGAAAGCAAATTAATTATGGTTAAATAATCTTTATGTATTAAGTGACCTGATGGATGAGGCAGGCCAGAGGTGATCTTCATATCTGTCTTGATTTGTCTTGCTTTGGATTGAGGCATTATTATATGGATAAAGATGTATAAATGGACTGTAAGCTGTTTGGTCAGATTGTCCAAAATGGAGTGTAGAAGAATATGTTGTGCAGGTATGCATTGTGAGTACTCATTGGGGTTGGGTTTCAAGCTGAAATCCCAGATGCATGGGATTTGGTCAAAATACCAGGGGACTCAGTTAAAATGCCATGTGATTTACACATAAAAAACCCAGGATTTAGTGTTGGGATTTGGGTTCCAAATCCCGCGTTATTTCAAGGCGGGATTTGGTGACTTTGACACCCCTTATTATTATATTTGCGTACCAAATTCACTTAAAAAGCACTATCCTACAAAGGAAACTTGATTTCAAGTGACCTCCTGGATTGTCTGTACAAAAAAAAAACAAAAAAAACAGGGTTAGAATTAAGAATCAATCAAATTTCAAAGAATCCTTTGAAAAAATAAATTCCAAGGCCCAAGAGCTACAAAAAACATCCAGTATGGTTTCTCTGCAAAAATTTCAAAAACAACAAAAATATATTGTTTTATGGTCTGAAGCTACACTGAGGCAGTTATTAGATCTGATTAAAGATTTGAGGGAAGAATTTATGATGGAAGTTTTTACTAAACCAGGGTTCATTTCTTGGTCAAAATACTTCAAAAATAATGATAATCAAAAAGAAAATTATGAATTGACCAAGGAACTGCCTTTTAATGATTTTGGAAAGATACTATAAGGCACTGATGAATACTTACAGGTTGAGAGCTTATATTATAATTTGATTACTAATTCTGAAACTGAAAATCTCTAAAATTTAAGAAAATAAAGTATTTATGAAATACAACAGTAGGATGGGGACTTCATGTGAAACTACATAATCATCATATGGCCACAGAGGCATGTGGTTTTTGATAAATGATATTTACTCTTATTAATTTCTAATAATTCATTGAGCTGAGGTGTATGATCTTTTAAAAGAGATAAACTCAGATAACTTAGAATCGAATTCAGATGGTATCGACTATCAAAGGTTTTTTCAACGGGATAATAAAGAAGTTGAGAGCTATATAGCTGGACTGATCGATCCAAATGAAGATTCCAGCATTGAACAGGATTGCTTGGTACAAAGTGAAACTGATTAAATTTATGGAATTTTGGGGGATGACACCGATTCAATTAAACCAAATTGATTTCAGCAAAGAAAAAACCAATGTAAACATAATTGATATTTTTATAAAAACTCTATTGGAAATACCTCAAGAGCTAGCTTGCAATCTTCAAAACATTATCAATCACTTGTGAATAATTTAATTTCTAGCATGCAAAAAATGCTTACACCATTAGTACTCTTGATTCAACTGGGTCAATGACGAGAAGAAGAACAAAACCCAATCCAAAGAGAGAAATAATATGAATTCCTCCTGCAATAATAGCTTAGACGTAATGAAGAGAAAGTAAAAAATGATTGAATCACAATTTTTATTTTTTCCATTATGTCAAAAATCTCATGTATTCCGATTTATAGTAACATTGAAAACAATCAATTTCCTTTAAATGTAATTTTCTTACTAATGAGTTGTTATATGGTGTTCATTTAACATTTGTATCAAATAGATTGTTTGTTTTGTTAATGAAATGATCCATTTTCAAAAAATAAATTTAAAGAAATAACTAAAAAAATGTTTTACAGCCTCCTGTATATGTGTTTGAACATGCTTGCATGTTGGCTTGCTTAATGAATTATGCAGTATAATACAGCTAATCATTAATCTTCTCACATGACTGGGATTAACAAAAACCTGAACTAATTTTTTAAGAAAATGCTTGTAAAACAACCATTATAATTACAAATTGGATCATTATTAACCTTAGGGCCCAGTTTATGTTTGGGTTTTGAAGAAAATTTTAAAATTATTTTTAATTTAATTTCGAAACAATGTGATTATTTTTAATTAAAAATAAAGTTAAAAAATTTCAAAAAAAAATTCAAAATCATTTCATTTTTATGATCTACTTAGGAAAATTAATTTTCAGTTGTTTTCTACTAACAAGGACAAAATTATGTTGAATTTCACAATTTTTAATTTTACAATGAATTTAATTTTCAAGACATTAACCATGGAAAATTAACATCTGATGTATATACTCACCAGCTTAGCATTGTCCTGGTGTTTTCATATAGCGTGGTATGAAGAAAGTGGACACCAACATTGCCAAGCTATAACATGTGGAGGGTGTTTCAATCCATGGTATGAGGTCAATTTATACAATGAAAATTGCTTCATTGGCCTTTTTCGGATGGGAAGACTAGAATCTTTTCAATTAATTTGTGCATTATTGAATCATATCCCAAACTCAGTTCAACATGATGTGCAAGGGTTAACTATTGAGGAAAAGGTAGGAATTATGTTATATAGGATGGGTCATGGGAGCTCCTATGAGAAATTAGGAGATGTGTTCAACGTGGGAAAAGTAACAGCATATCAAGCATCACAAGAAGTAGTGCAAGAAATATTGGTTGCACTTCATGACTCAACCATAACACGAGTAAAGAATTTGATTATTTCAAAAACAAAGATAAAACTGACCATTTTTGAGATATCTAGGTTTCCTGCTGCAGAAGATATAGGAAAATGGGATGCAATCAAGAAGAAATTCCAAAAAAGGAAAGGACTTACCAAAATTATTGGTGCAATTGATGGCACCCACTTCCAAATGATCAATTGGATGGCATTCCATCGTGGATGGACATGGGAACTTTTGCAATGTGAGTGATTGTAAGTACATTGCATTAAAGTGAAATAAATATCTCACAAAGGAATTCAGGTGTGTGGTGGACTACCTGGCTCAGTACATGATAGTTATGTTGTTAGGAAGTCAAAAATTGGAAAATATCTCATCAATGGAGTGGCAAGATTCCCACTGGATTGCTTACTCATTGGCAATTCAAGATATTCTTCAAGGCTCCCAATGAGGAATAATCAAAATGAAGAAGAGACACAATTTAATAATATTCATTCTTCTACTAGGTAAGATATTTCTAAAATGAAATAATCATAAACATCCACTAAAACAAAAACATTTCATAATTGTAGTCAAGCAGCCTTTTGGGAAATTGAAGAATAGGTTCCGCTGTCTTCTATCACCACAAGCAATGATTCCTTTACATACAGGTAAAGTAATCATTGCATGCATGATTTTTCACAATCTGTTGAATAGGAATGAAATCACTGCACAGTACCAAAGCCATTACAATAGGTTTTTAAAATTACTCAATGATCTATTTAATCATTTTTATTGTGTAAATAAATGCTGATTTATGGGATAAAACTCATTGAGTGATTTTTGTTTCAAAAATTACAGTTTGTAAATACATTTGAGAGTTTCAAGATAAATTTTAGCATAACAGAATTCAATGGATGGTGCTCACATTAAAATTATGGAACCATTTAAGGTAATAAAGCAAGTAAACAAGCCTCCAATTGATTCAACTCATGTAAAGCATGTGCTTTCAAATGTTCAATTTGCATATCATGGATGTTAATCTGTTCAGTTCAAAGAGATATCTCATGATCTTGTGCCGGAAATTTGGAAATTTGTTCTAGTAATTCATTTTTTATGCTTTTTCCTTTCTATGTGATGCATGCAAAGATTGCAAGAATCATTGTCATAGAGTAGGGCTTCATCCGCCTGATCTCCTAATTAGTTTTAAGCATCGAACTTCATCCTTTGATGCTTCCAGTTTACAAAAAATTATTTGAAATTCAGATGTTCAAATTCATGTCTGTACTGATGACTGCAATTCACTATTTATAATTAAACTCAATGCAAGCAGTAAATGTGGCCAAGGATGCCAAAAAAAGTGTGTATTGAGGGGAAAAGATCTCAAATGCCATTTGGGCGTGTATATACCCTTTTTGAATTATCTTTTACATTAAAATCAATCATAATAATATTGGATGGCTAAAATAAAGTAAACTACATACACTCTGCGATAGGTGTGTCTATTATTGGTGTTTTATTCTCAAAAAAATTATCTAAAAGTAGCTTAAATGTGATTTCCTAATATTTACTTTTTCATACACTTTTTTGGTTGTAGTTAATTTGGTAAATACAATAATTCTATGCATCCTCTTTCTAATTCCTTTGAGAAAAAAAACCTGGTCCAAGATGAAATATATAAGGACAATTACTTAGCATATGCCAAAATGGGCCTTTTCAAGAAGTGCAAAAGAAATTAACATCAAACTGCACCTATTCTCCCATCCGTAAATCCACTTGAGACTAATCTAAAGTTACTCCCTTTATTTTTGACAGCATGGCCAACATATACATATTCATCTGGTCATTCCTCCTTTGCTCCTCTGTGCAAATTTTTGTTTTTCATAGACGTTGTTCTTCTTCCCTCTCATGCATCAACATTTGCCTCTCATTGTCTTTCAACCTTTTCATTCAATCCCTTTCTCCAGCACAATCTTTTCTCTTCTGGACCATGAGTATCAAGGGTGGCAGAATATTTTTCATTTTCTTATTCATGTTATTAATCAAATTGCAATCTTGGCATGTGGCTCCTATGCTCATGCTGAAGAATTTTCCTAATGAGTGGTGCCAACCAAATTGAAAAGGTTCTGGATAATTGGGGCTGACCCAAGGACCTTTTTTTATTGAATTTTTTCCTGTATCTTAATTAAGTTTGTCTATTGGGTCTGTCTGTAATGAATCTCCACATTCATTAGTCAACAGACCAATTTTGTCACCAATTTCTTCTTTCTGTGTGACTTCTATTGTTGTCATTGCCATTTGTTGTTTGTGGAAAATCACCTGGTTCCATTCCAACCTCATTAGCCCCACAATAGTTCACATTTATTTCCTTCAGTAACTCATACACCTGTAGGCTTATCTATGTTAGTAATATGTATCCATTATTAGGAGATATCACTTACCTCCACAGTCATATGATGATACTGGAGCTGCATGTATAGCCCACAACCACCAGTTGACTCACAAGAGTCCTTACTATTCTACCATTTTAGCTTAATTATAACCAGACTTTTTTTCACAAGTTAAACTTTTTACCTTGTATATAGTAATTAACACCTTATAATGCCTCTCTAATGTTTCAAAATACAGAGTTCTCAATAGTGAAAAATTTGTCTTATGATTTTCATGATTCTTGAAAAATCTTTCCCATGGAATAAAACCATCCATAGTCCCATTCATGTTGATGAAATCTATCTCCAATAACTGGCGAGTACTTTCTTCATTTCAAAAAAACCATGTTTTGGGATTGTGTTCTTGGTTTTATTAAGCTAGAAGTCTTTGTATTTTTTTAGTCATTGTGCTTCAGCATTCACTTGATCATTTTCTCTTTGCTGCCTTTTAAGTATCTGTTGATGCTCCAATTGCTGTCAATGCAATCAGGCTTCTTCTGAAGTTCTTCTTTTGCATTTTTGAGTTGGGCCTTGAGTGAGAGAATCCTCAAAAAAATGTGGAATCAAATTTGGACCATTCAGAAATGCATTTGTACCTTTGATGCCAATATTGTGGCTCTCTTTAAATGATGTATTGCCTTCCTCTTCTTCCTTATTTTCCCTGGTTTCTCATTGGAAACACACATATGCAGAAAATTGGGAATTGGGTGTTACGTTGGCCATGATTTTGCATATTTTTAAGTTTTTTGTTTTTAAAAGAAAATTGGAAATAAGGAAAAAGATTACTAAAACATCTGGCATTAATTTTGAGATTAATTTGAGTTTAACTCCAAATGAAATTGAATTAAAAATGATTTGATTTTGTTTGAAATTAAAATCAAAATTTCCTTCAAAACCCAAATATAAACTGGGTCTAAAATTTATTTAGACTATGAAGATACTATTACCTTCTTAAATATTTTTTCAAGTTGAATTCCTGGTGCTCGAAATTTATATAATTCTAACATGGTGTAAGTATTTGTGCGTTTGATGAATAGCCTGAGTTTAGGATCAATAAATAATTTGGAGGAAATCTTTCAACTTCATTAAACATATGTTGGCCAGTGTTTGACTTTCTAAACACAAAACTGTCATGAATAGATCCTAGAAAGCCCCCATAGACCTTGATGAGAATTGGTTGAAATTTCATAATACTTCAAATCCCAGGTTAATACTTGCATTGATCAAATTAGAGTTTCCAACAAATATGCACTATAGAATAATGTAATTTCATCCCTTATTATTTACATATTATTTACATTTATCATATTTAGGTGGAATTATTGGAATGTGTGTTGCATATATTTCCCCAAAAGAAATTTTCATTAAATTTTTAATTTTTATTCTTTTTTACTGTATTAAATTCTTTATTTTCCCCAATATCTGTAGAACTAAATATCATGTCATAATTAGAACTCTCTTTAATCCATAAGTAGCTATAATGAATACTCACACAATTTTACAATAATTACATGATATCAAAATTTCATAAGTAAAATTGTGAGATTAAAATTAATCTGTTTATTCTAAAAGCTTTAAAATACTCTCTATACAATCATGTTAGCTCTCATGACTTATTCAAAATAGTTCAATACCCACTTTTTCTTGGACTGAAAATGGTCTCCCTTGGCCATTTTCATTTCTTTGAAGTTGAGAGGTCAGTACATTACATAGCAAATTGAATTCTTCATTTCTAAAATAAGCCAGTGAAGAAGCCCTTATAATAGAATAATTCAATTTTCCATGGATTAAATCATGTTTCTCTTTGTATACTTTTGCTTTATTTATGTCTTTGATTCTGAGATATGATTACACTATGGACTCCTGTCAGCATAACCAATGTTGAGATCATAAATATCACTTGTTTTTTAGTTAGAAAGTTGAAATATAAAAATCATGTTTAATTCACTATCAAGTTCTTATGGACAAAAAATTATAATTTACATTTTTTTGAAAACAATTTCCATCAGAGTTAATGTGGTTTTTTAGAAAATTTAAATTCAATGATTTTTTCAGTTTATTTTTTATTTTCTCTTAAGAACTAGTTTATGAGCCAGGCCTTTTTTTCTTTTTATTGATAGAGATTGGGATTAAAATCCCAACTGAATAATACTTCTTCAAATAAGGGAAATTTTAAGATCTAAAAGATAATAATTGGTTGTTGTTTTTTTGGTAAATTTTGTGCAATTTTGAGAATCATTATTATTATTATTAGAGGTATAGATATATCATTGAAAAATTGTAAATCTTCAAGAAATAAATTAGAAATAAATTTAAGACAAGTTTCTAAAAAATGGAAATGGATAATAATAAAAATTATTTGTTTATTTTTTAACTATTTTTTTAAAAACTTTCAACAAAAGAAGAAGAAAAGAGGAATAGGTAAATAGAAAGAAAAATAAGAGAAATAATTGAATTAATGTAACTGAATTCATTTTATTTTTTCATTTATTCTATTTTTCATTCTTCATTCAATATATATATATGTATATATACATATTATGCAAAATAATACCAATAATGATTTCCTAAAATTTTCAATTTAATTTTATTTTATTTTTGGGGGTTTACTAAACTGATTTTGAAGTTTTTCTGGATCAAAACCAATCCCAGAATAAATTTGTTAAGATGGGGGCTAAATTGACACCACTCCTTGCTAAATAAATTCTGGAATGTCCTCCACAAGAGGCTATAGGTTCCCAAATCCCAAAATATACCCCAAAAAGACAAAATTCATCAATAAAGGAAATGATAATAAGAAAAATTCCATCAATTTGTTAGCCTTTTTTTGATATAAATTCATTTCATTTCTTTTTAAAAAACTCTACTCCATTTTGTTTAAAAAACCAAACCTGTGAGCCTGAAAGAATGAAAAGTCTTACCTGCTACACAAGCTCCAATCACTTTCTCTAAATTTTCTTTCAATTATTTCAATTTCTTTGTTGAAATTAAATCTTAATTTTGCTTTCTTCTATTTTTTTTTACAAGTTACTCATTTAAGATTGGTAATTATAGAAATATTGTTTCATCTTGTTTCTATAACACCCTTCTACTTTGTTGAGATAGTAACTTTTCTTATGTAAAAACAGAATATTATTTGTTACATATCTTTTTACTATAACAATACCCTTTATTCTAAAAAATGTATTAGTCTACTTGTGATTTATTTTGATTTTTTACCTACAGCATTTAAAGGGGAAAATTATTCTTGAGGATTATTCTTCAGAGCTCTGACAAATATATTTTTTTACAAATAAACTCATAACAATTTGTTGTTATTAGATCTCTCAAAAATAAGTAATAAAAATTACTTTCAGTATTTTTTGATATAGGTGAAGCTCATTCCACCACTTAAATACCATTTTAAATAGTGAATTCTCTATTAATTCATTTTAATAGTATTCCACTACCTTTTAGCTTATTAAAATTCCTAGTAATTATACTGGAAGCCGCATTAGAGACCCCAGGCTAACAAAACCTCCTATTTCATTTTCTTTTTAAAATCCCTTTTTTTAAGAAAGAATTAGACCCTTCAGAGAATCATTTGAATGATTTCTAAATACAGCCACTTGAGGAGGCAACTTGAAAGAAACAAAAAGAATTAGCTTTTAGCTTTAATATTTCAAAAATAGGTTACTAAAGTTTAAGTCTATTAAATTTTTGAAAGAAGGGAAATTAAAAAAAGGAAAAATTACAATTGAAATGATATTTTATAAACTATTATTTTTTTAATCAAAGTAGTCATAATGAAGGACACTATAGAACCAAAGGAATTAATTCTTCTTTTTATGTTTATTCAAAGAAAATATGCTAATTAGAAGTTTTGAATCCTCAATTTTATTAATCCAGAAAATAATTACAGCCCATTCTCATACACTTTGCTTCATTCAACATACAGTAATCTCAATAACTATTAGGCCTCCAAATTTCCTTTCTTAGCTTCTTAAAATATGAAGCCCCACTAAGTTCAATTCAAGCTCTCAACCAAAAATGAAGATTCAATACCATTTATAATCAAAGAAATTTATAATAAAAAAGACAAAAAAGAAAATAAGTTTCTTCAAGGAAGAAATCTTATTGAAGTCTTTTTTGACTTACTCAAACTGATAATTTCACTAACCATTACTTATCTTATTATTTGGGGAACATCCGTTAATGATTTCTAAAATCAAGAATCTTTAGATAATTTACAAAACTTTAATAATTTGAATCTTATCAGTTTTACTTCAAAGACAAACTGTTACAATCTTTCCCTGATACAAAGTGTTTGGATTAAGCTCAAAATAAAAAACCTTTCCTTAGTAGCTTTCTCTTTATTATTGGTTCAAACTGGAAACTCTTACCATTTTGGACTTGAAATCTTCAAAAATCAGAATCTTAAAGACCTATAAAACATCTGAAACTTCTTTTTGGGTGTTTTTGGGAAAAGATTTGTCACTGATCAATATCATTAAGGGTTTAATTCCAAGCTTAAATATAATTTTTTGCATTTTTCATATCAGAAAAAGCTTTCTACCACATATCAAAAAAATAATTTTTGGTATTCAAAAAAGGTATGCAAAATGATCCAACAATTGAATCAAGCCATTTTGTTTTGTTTTTTCATTATTCCACTAATACTCATGAGATATGTTGTCTTTATACTTACTTAAGTGATTTACTCCTTTGAAGAAAAATAATTCCATTAAAATTTATCAAATTTGAAAAAATAATTCACCTAAAACTATTTTCAATTAACTCAAAAACACATGGATCACATTTACCATAAAAAATGCTATCCCTGCCAGAGGGGGTAGCAGGTTCAACCCAGATCCAACCAGGCTTCCAACTTGCTCTTATTATCTGGTCATCTTCCAAGCTGGATATTCAAGATTAATAAATATTTAACTTAAGATTAATTTAATTGGGTAAATTCTGGAGCTCCTAAATAATCCAATATTCCACAAATTTCTTTCAAAACAAAAAAAATAATGTTAAAACACACATCTATTCATTAGCCATGTTTTTTTTCAAACTTCCCAAAATTAAAATACCTTATTTTCTCATCTCCTCTAATATCCTTCCTTTCATGTATTATTTTATGTAAATATTCTTTTATAATATTTCAATATTTAGAATGCTAATAATATTTACATTGAAATATTTTTCTTCAAAGGATTACCTATTATCAATTTCTCTCACTCAAACAAATTAAACAAATGAAAATGTGTATTTTTCATTCTTACTTTTTCTGAAAGCTGAATTTATTTTTATCTCCATGAATGCAACATAAAATAACATATATCATGTCCTTTTTTAGGCATTTTCAAACTATTTTGAAAAATTCTTGTGAATATCAGAGTCAAAAAAAACTAAACAAACATACACTTAGTATAGTTTTTTATCTCACTCATCCCTTTAATCGAATATCAATTTGAAACCTAAGAAGAAATATTATTTCCATGCTTTGAAAATTGGAGATTTATCTACTGACACACCCTCTCCCCATTATATGAATAAATTTAGACTTTTTATGGCTCAAAAAACATTTTTGAAATCTCAAATAACACTAAATATACCCAAAATTTCCAGAAAAAAACTACTTGATAAGAATTTATTCTAAAATTTAATTTCCTTCATAAAAAGAATATTCTTCAAAAAAACCATTTTTCTTATCCTTCTGGTTTTTGGGAATGAATGTTAACTCCGGCTTTTTATGTGTTTGGTTTTCTGTAGAAAAATAAGCAAGCTCGTAGTAATGTTTCTCAATTAAAAATGGGTTAATTAATTAATAATCCATCATCAATATACTAATTCTTCAAATCACTGTGACACTTATATAGCTCACTTATTTTTATTGAAAGTGTGTATTAAGCTTTGAAAAATATTAAAATTAGGAATTAATTTGAAGGTTTTAAATAGGCTTAAATGTCAATTGAGGGAAGCCATTATATCAATTAAAATTAACTTTTCTGGTATAGATATTGTATTTTCTCATAATTATTTTTTGAAAGGAAAATATTTCTTTCAAAAAAAAATTTGAAATTCATTTCCAAACCTATTTTCCATTTGAATTTTTGTGATAATTATAACTTAATTAGCATGATTATATTTTAAAATTGAAATTATCATTTCAATTTATTAATAAAATATATTAAGCTGAAATATTTCTTGGAAAAGAAAGATGTGCTTTTATATGGATATTTGGATGTAATTTCAAAAAAACAAAATTAAAAATCTCCAAATTTTAAATTCATCATTATATCAATGTAATTAATCTTATATATATCTAGTACTGTATCAAGAATTTTGTAATAATATTCATGTGCAAATACATCATTTTGGTTTGATGATAATATACTGAATTTTCAAGCTACCTGTCCAAAACCTATTATTCATTAATGATACTAATTTTCTGAAACCTTCTGGGATGATATTTAGATAAATGTAATAAGCTCAAACTAATTATAAAACTTATTTCTTTCAATAACCTCACTTTATTCCTGAATTTCACATATTTCTGACATAATGTGCATTTCTTAAACCTGAAAGGTGTAAAATATTATGTGTCTGAGAATCCACCTTTCAGATAATTGGAAATATTAATAGCCCTCAAGTTTTACTTTATAAAAAGAATTCTTTGAATATATTTTTGAATTTAATTTTTTCAAATACAAAATTTATTGAAAAAATAAATTGAATATTCATATAGCTTGATACAATAAATGAGCTCTAGGAGGGATAATATGTGAATTCTTAATTCTCTCCAAAGGAAATTCAATGAAATTCTTCAAAATACATTATTCTCTTCATTCATTTATATCATCCCTTAAAGTTAATAGTTTTCTCCATTATTTGAAAACTACATTTAGATATACATTTATGCATGTATTTCAACTATAATTTGGCTGTGAGTCTTGAGGTATATTTTACATACCCAAAAATTCCACAATTAATATTAAAATGAATTCCGAACTATGCATAATCCATGAGTCATGCATATATCCAAAGTTCATGATTTTTGATTTCAAAAAAGATGAATAATAGTTTTGTGAGTAAGTAAATTCATGTATTTAAGGTCAGATTTGGATTCTACACAGAAATTCACCTAAGGTAGCCCCATAGAGTTAATAAGCTTAAATTGACCCTATTGGGTGTTAATATGGAAAATAATTCAATACCACATAAAAGAATTGTGAAAATTTTTGTTTTTCTCAATTTCAAGCCAAAATAATGGGAATGTGAGAAATTCCATGTTGCATGTACACTAAGATGAGTGTTATGCATTTTTGCGGAACTTAATAATACAGTATTCTTAAATAAAGCTTTGCTACACCCATAGTGAATATCAGTCTTTAAGACTGAATTACTATTTTTGATGTGGAAATAGATAAGGGGGACAAAAGACATTAAAGAGAGCCAGGGTACCCAGCTTCTGAATCCTTTGAGGCGTGGACAGCTCTAAATATTGGATCCATGGCTGATCATGGCCCAATTATTATACTAAAACCTTTTGGGAACTTGGTTTCCAAGCTAAACTGTTATTAAGTCATAAGAAAATTGCAAATAAGCTGCTATTTTGATGTTACAAGGAGGTAAAGAGCAACTTGGACTCCTGTAACCATGCCAATTATGAATTATTTTCAATGATTAAAACTTAAGAAATTAATTTAAACCTATTTTGGACTAGTATCCATTGATTTATCTCAAAGCAACCAGCTATACTGTGCTATTCGCAATTCTATGTAGAAATGAGGTAAAAACTTAAAAAAATTATTAAAAATACAATCCTTAATTAATCTTTATAAACTTTTAAGCACCAATGTAAAATGTTATGATTAATAAAGAAACAAAAAATAATCATTTTTTTACAAGTAAAATTAAAAGTTTTACTTATAGTCCATTTTTGATGATTCCACATGAAACACTTAATCTTCAAAAATTCACAGAAAATACAACCTGTGATTAAATTTCCAATAAAACTGATAGCCTTGAGAAATTGATTTTCATTTTGAAATAAAAGAATAATTAAATTTGCTACTCCTTTTATTTTTAACCATAAATGGGTTAGTAATCACATAAAAATCCTTAATTAAGTAATTATGATAATCTTATGTGACAACAGATGATGAAATCAATAGTCCAAAAAGTTTTATTTCTTTCTCACTCACTTTTTTCTCAGTTTTGGAACACTTCTTTGAGCTGTTTTTGAATTAAAAGAGGCCTCCTCTTGCTGGTTTTTTTCCAAATCATCTTATTATCCAATTATACCTTTATTACCAACAAGTAAGTATTAGTTAAAACTTTTTCTTAAGTGTTTTATTCTTTCAGAATCTTTCATAAAGATGTAATATCATATAAATAAGCTATAATTTGTGGTAATACTGTTATAAATCAATTTTTGATCCTTTAAATTCACAATTTATCTGTCAAATCTCTCTACCAGCTCTTTCCAAGGTTAACTGGAGTATCAGTGAGTGATTTTAATTAATTCTTGAAGTTTTTCTCTATTATTAGTTTTCCTCAAGAATTATATTTAAAATTATTCTTGAGAAATATAACCATATATTAAAATAATTTTATTATTTTAAGAAAGAAGTTTTATTATTAAATACTTCTTGTAATTGATTCTTGTAGACATTTACTGCTTACTGTTATAATCACTAGTAGTGTATAAAAAGTAAACAAATTAATTAATTAATTTTTTAATTGTGTTTATAATAATTTTTTTTATTATATTTCATAAGAACAGTCATAGTACTGTTGATTAATAGTAATATTATCAACAGCTTCATATACACATCTTACATTGGCACTAGCTTTTCATTTGACATTTTCTCATGAAGTATGAATTCAGCCCATATTCATTGAAGAATCAAGAAATTTCAAAAAAAAAATGATTATTATTATAATTATCAAAAAAATCTCAAAAAATGATTATTATTATACTTATTCAGTCAAAAATTATTTCTATTAATGTTTCTGAAAACGGTATTTTTGAAACTAAAAAGGTTGCTTTTTCCTTCATACAAATTTTCCAAACTCAATTCCTTATTGATAAAGACAAAATTTGAATTTTCTCTGTAAAGTAATTTTTTTCAAACTTTTTGTTACTAAATGGGAAAAAAATCAAAAATAAATTATATTAATAATGTATGGCCAGTTTTTTCTGTTCTTTTATTGAGATGGGGAAACTGAAATTAACTTAAGTCAATTTTGAAGCTCATCTTTTTTTAACCATCCCAATGGGAATCATTAATAAATTATTATCATTATACTTCTTATTCTCAGATATTTGGACGAAATATATGGTGAGGATATTCAAAGTTCCTGATTTCTCAAATTTGGAGAAAGTAATATTCCCATAAATTTCTCTATGTAAAAGTTTTAATCTAATACACATTTTTTATATTTATAGAAAATAATATTTCAGGTATCCAAGTCAAAAATAATTATATTTTCCTCTGTCAGTTTATTAAATATGTTCAATACACTTTCAAGTGTTCTGGAATTATGTTTCTTTTTCTTAAATACTGATCCCTCCAGAAGTGATAATATTGAAAAAATGGGTCCTACCAATGTTTTTGTGGTGATTTGTTGTTCCTCCAGAGATTTTAGAAGAACCTCTTTTCACCTTCATTTTAATGTTACTCAAAACCTTTTTCCAACCCATGTTCACTGGCCAGGTTTCAGTCAAATTGGAAGCAAGTTGGATATGGGAAGCTTTAATGATTCATTACTCTAATAAATTCCTTAATTACACAAAAGCTGAACATATATCTGGGGTTATTGGTTCAAATCACAAACACATAGAAGGGATTTTACAGTATCACATAAATGTCCTCTATAGCTTTATCAATGATTATGAATATATATATATATTGCCTTTGGATTTTGTTCTATGTTATTCAATAATTTTAATATATGCAAATCAAATTCTATGTCAACGTTAACCTCAATATACTTCAAACCACAGGGATTAATTATGTCAAAATTTATTGTTTTTATATATTTACCAAAATATAAATAAAAAATGCTTCCTTGTGCTTCTATGTTATTTTGGACTGTTTTGTTCTTTATGTCATATGAGAACCAATTTTTTATTACCATTCTTTTTTTCTTATGTCTTGTGACATTATTTCCATATTTGACCAATATTATTCCAATCATGTTGATTTTTTTTTATTTTTTGTATGTTTTTTTCAACTTTTTCCTCTACTTTTTGTGGCTTCTTGGTTTTTTTTTATTTGTGGA